>JAODKE010000068.1:4275-24864 GCA_026779605.1 Mormyrus hasselquistii
GGGGGGGGGGCGGGCGGCATCCTTCCATACCTCATCCACTTTGGTCTGTCTGCAGGGGAAGGAGAAGGTGAATCCCAAAGACCTTCTCTCATGAGTGCTGAGTTCCAACTTGTTCCTCTGCATAAAATCCCTCAAGGACTCGGCCACGTGGTCAAACAGCTGAGGGAAAGAGGTCCACAGGGCACGTCAGTGTGTGTGTGTGTGTGTGTGTGGGGGGGGGGGGTAGTGACGGCATCCCCCCTGAGGCTAAGGGTCACCAGACGATGAGAGGAATCCCTGAACTCTTATCGACTTCTGAACACTATTCCAAGTGTAACTGATAGCTTGATAAAACAAAATATTTTATGCTGTAAAAATATGGGGAGAAGCCATATCTGCCATCTGTGGCATGACACAAGCAGACCCACAGCTTCAAAGCACTCAGATTAGGGGCTCCAGGAGGACAGCTCTGGGTCTGTCTGGCAACATGGGAGCGCTGTGTGGTTCAGCGGGTTATCACCACTGTGCCTGTGATTGGAAGGTTGTTCATTCAGATCCCAGGGGCAGAAGAATGACTGACTGATGTGCTTTTCCCAAAAACGTATGTTTAAAAAAAAAAAAAAAAAAACATACTGCATAAAGCCAGAAAAGAAATCCCAGAGGTGCTGGATTAAATTTATATCCTTATTCAGCTGCAAATCTTAAAAACCCAATCCGCTGTCAGGGCACTCCACCCTGTCACCATTCACACGGCAACGCCTTCGTGTGCTGGACTCACATCTGTGCCACGGCCCCCAAGCACCTCCTCCGGGAGGGGGTAGCTCTGGCTCTCCATCTCCACCTTCCCCCGGCCATCCTCAGACACCTTCACTAGCAGCACCTTGAACTTGGAGCCTCCGAGATCCAGGGCCAGGAACTCACCTTTCTCTGGGGTGCAGAGGAAGGTCATGTTAGCAAACACTTGCAGTCCGCGTTCGGGGACGTGCAGAGCATCATCATGATGACTAAAGGGTCCAACGAGGCGATATGGACCCGATGGTCTCTCAGTCAGACGCCCAGCCCTCGCAGCCTCCACACAGTCAGCTCCCCATATTGCGAAACACTGTCCGGGTTCGAGTGCGAACATGACGCACCTGAGCCATCGGGGGTGGAGCGAACGTGTGTGGGGAGCATCCTGACAGAGGCGGTGGCGTTGCTCTCGGCAGAGAGCCCCTTCTCCATCTGGGCGCGAAAGCGGGTGGAGATGTCCAGCAGCTGCTCATCGGAGAGGCGCATGGCATGCAGGAAGCGGTCAACCTGCATTCAGAGGAACGCAAGATTGACCACAGCCAGATGGGAAGAGAGTCCACTGCTGATTAGGGCTGCCAATTATGCCTATTTTACCAATTGGTCGATCAATATAAACAATTGACCATTTCATTAATTTTATCTTGACAGCAAACTATGCCATTGGGCTTTTCGCCACTCTACAGACATTAATTTTACTTGTGCCCAGAAGTTGATAGGCAGATTAGTAGTGCACCTAAAATATTAATGTGAGGTGTACTGTAATACCTAGAAGTTAGCGATCTGTATATATTCAGCATATCCTCAGGCTTATTAAATTCGGTTAGCGGACCACACTACATTTGACTGTTTTGTTATACCATTGAAGTGATAAACACTGAAGTTGCAGTGAAGAGATCGACAGCTCAGCAGTCACCACGGCTTGTAAGAGGACATATTGTAGTGAAACTAGGTAACAAGATCGACGTTGATGGTGTGACGAAAGTCCAACACGGTTTGTGGCAATATAGTATTCATTTTTATTTCTGTTCATGAATTGTTTAATTTTTATTTATTAATTAATGTGTCCATTTTCGTTTGAGTTAAAGTTTACGATAATACTACTGGCCGCGACAAGCTCAATGTGCACGAATGCACACCAGAATAAACCCAGATTACTCAACTAATGGGAATTGTAAGGTAGCAGGAAGACAACTCTACGGTTTTAATAATGAGTGTATTCAAGAGCTACAGGGACAAAAGATATTAAATAGCTGTCTATACAAATGGTGGACAACACTTACGGTGATTTTACCTATTCAGACGGTCCATCGTGCAGAAAAGCACTGGTGCATTTTCTCTTCAGATGCTCGTACGCGGCGCTATGGCGGCTATGGGATGCCATCGAACTTTGCACAATATACAGACCATCTTCTTGTTTTGTGATAATTTGAACTACTCCCATAATTACGCAGTGATATTGAAGAAAAACCTTTCTTATAATTAACTGACGCGTTTTAGAAATTAAAATGGCAATTTCATTAAAATACTTTAAAAAGACGTGTCAAGTAAGATATTGATATTGATGCATTTCCAGCTTCAACGTCAACAGCTACACTGAGTAATTGCGGCAGCCCTATTAATGAACTTCCTGATCGGGGGGGCACAGCAGATGAGAGTCCAGACTGTAGTCAGGCTCATACCCACCTTTGCGATCGCACTCATGTATGCATGCCATTTGCAACCAAAGTAATCGCTGTTCGACCAGAATTTTAACTTTCTTGCAACCAGAAATTTAAAATGTTCTGTTTATTTCGGTCAAGTTCATTATGAAATGTAATTTCTTTTTTTTAATATACTTTTGTTTTATAGTTAAGGCAGACACTGCTTTGTGAACTTTCGGTGTTAAATATTTAGGGAACAGTTCCCCAACATAAAGAGGCAGGATTTCCTGGATTTAAACACAAAGGCTCCAGTTTAACAAAGCACGCTTGTCTATGTTTTTAAACAAAAGCATAAAAGCCAGCAGAGAAGCAAAGAGAGCATGACGAAAAGGAAAGGCTATGGTTGCTGTGTCTGTGGCTGTGCCTGTGTCTGTCTGTGGCTGTGTCTGCCTCTGCAAAATGTACCAAAGACTGGAACAAGATGCAGGGCTGGTGATTTACAACAACATTAGTCACTAAACAGGAAAGTCACCACAGAAAAATTGAATAATACTGAATAATTCAGTACATAACATCATTACAATTCCTGCTACTTTTAGCCCTAAAATATATCCATACATAATTAAACTGCCTTCCCCAGCAGCTCCACATCCCAGAGACCAGTGGGTTAATTATTCCCGGAGTCACCCTGAATCAGATAAATCCACATTAGCACACACACCTGGTCAAGGTTTACGGTCTGAGCAATTCCGAAAAGACCGTCCTGCTTGGACTCTCTCGGCGTCTGAGACCCTGAATGCCGTGATGACACAGTTCACATCCCAAAGTCTCACATTCTGCATGCTTAGTGGCAAGATTCATCTGGAAAAGATGCACAAGCCCCCACCCCTGACCACAAGCGCACACTCCCTCCAAACCCTGACCATAAAGGAGAAGGTCACCGACGCACCTTTTTGACATGGTCCTCCTGCAGTTTGGAGAAGTAGAAGGAGAGCAGGTGTACAGCGAGCATCGTAAATGGTACCCTCAGTGGCCTGCCCAAAACATGAGTTGAGAAAAGTTCCCCAGAAAGAGAAAGACGTCCCCGATGGAGGAAGCTCTCTCCGGTGCGACTTGCCGTTTGCGATTCTGCAGAGGCCCTGGTTCTATGCTTAAAACCTCCTCCCTCTCCCCGCTGCCTGTTCCTGTTCCCAGAGAGAGCATGAAGGAGGGATTTCTCTCTGGGGCTCACCCTCACCCGCCCGTGAGAGTTTAACCAGAGCTGCTCCGCCCCTCGGCTCAATGATTAACAGGCTGCTTTCTCGCCGGCTTGCCTGCTCTCTATGCGTTCACCTAGCAATGCACTGGCTCCCTCCCAGGGGCCATGACCTCCTCTATGGATCAGGTCACGTCTGTGAAAACACTACATGGGAAGGAAAACGGATTGGGAACGGCAGCCTGCAAAGCGGATGACATCGGCAGTCATACTCCTCCCAAGAGCATGACAACATCCACACAGAAAATAATTAACCCAAAGATCAGGCGACGGGGCTGGAGATCGCAGCACATCTCTAAAGGCTCTTTCAAAGCAGAGTAGCTGTCTGACCCACCGCTCTAATCTGGGCTCTGTACACAAATTCCACCCTCAGAGAAACAAACCTTTCACTCAACAATGGAAAAGCCAGACAATAAAATCCCCCCCCCCCCCCCCCGCCAAAACGCAATCACTCCTTATCGAGGCAGATAATGTCTAAATGCATCATCTGCGGCAAGTACAGCACCACATTGCATCTGCTAAAGGTCGCATGTGTGGTTGCTTCTGTGCCACAGGCTCTGAGATCAAGGTCTTTGTACAAAGCCCTGCAGTTCACAATGCAATAAAGATACACCCCCATACAGCACAGCTCCGCTCAGGTCGATTACACACAGTGCAGCCACACACGGGACCGTCACAGTGTCGCTGCGAGCAGTGCAGCCACAAACAGCACAGCCGCACACAGCACAGTCACACACAGGATGATCACATACAGCACAGTCACATGGGCTGGTCATATACAGCGCATCACACAACACAACCACACAGGCTGTACATGTACAGCACAGGCACAAGGGCCTGCACATACAGTGCAGTTACATACCCCGCAGCTACACACAGGCTGGTCATAGACAGTACAGCCACATGGGACCAACACAGTGTGGCCACATATAGCACCGCCACAAACAGTGAAGTGACACACAGGATGATTACATACATAGCTGTCACCCACAGCTCAGCTGCACAGGCTGGTGATACACAGCCACATGCAATACAGTGAAACACGCAGTGCAGCCAGATAAAGCACAGTGACATGTGGACTGGTTACATAGCGCAGCTGCACACACGCAGTCACATGCAGTATAGTGAAGCATGCAGCACAGCCACGAGGGCCAGTCACAGTGCAGCCAGATAAAGCACAGTGACACATGGGCTGGTCATAAATAGCACAGCCACATGCAATACAGTGAAGCATGCAGTGCAGCGACACATAGGCTGGTCACAGACAGCACAGCCAAGCGCAATGCAGTTACAATCAGACTGGTCACACCCACCACAGCCACACACAGGCTGAAAAATGCCACTTTCAGCCTGGCACAGAAAATATGGCAGAGGACGCACATGCGGCACAGGTTGTCTGACAAAAATGGGCCGGCAGTCTGGCTACATGCTTGTTGAATGACCAAACAGCAAACGTGGCATATATCTGGAAAGGTGGCCGAAGTATCACCACATTTAGAAAAGGACTGACTTGAATTACAACACAACCATGGGCACAACTGCAATATTCCCAGTTAGAACTGTGACGCAGGGAACCTTTTACCTGGCAGGAAAAAGATACTGGCAGCACAAACAGGAGTAATGCATGCACTTCCCAGCAGCTTAAAGGGGTATGCACCAAAGCCACAGGCACTCTATGAAGGTCCTGGTGATCCCAGCATGACACGGCATGTTTTCAAGATTACCGATTTAACTCAGAGGTCGGAGGAAGGTTTCCATGGTGATAAGCAGCCAGTCAGAAATAATGTGAAACGGGAAACATGAAAACGAACAAGAGCACAGAGGAGAGCGGACTGGAGAGCAAATGAAAGCGTCAAGTCGTATCGCTCCTAAGGTGTGTTGATGCACGTTTTATGAAGCTTTTCCTATGTTTCTGAACAATCAGACAGAAGTTCAAAGGCTGGTGTGCACAAGGAAGCGAGGCCTACCTATCGCTCTCACGACTTTGTGCAACCTGTGACCTCAGATGACGGCGGCTTTGGCATTAAGACGGGGACTACATCAGTCACACAGACGGAACCCACATGCAACTAAAAAGGATGAAACTCGATTTTCTTTTTGTTCCCCACAGAGAGTTTAAAGGCGAACAGATTAAACTGTAAAATAATCACACTTCATGTTTCACGTTTGCTAAATGCCCACTATTAACCGGTTGTCTTTTTCACATTCCAGTCGAATTTAAATAAAATCTGGGAGAAATTGGTCAAAATATTGAATATTTTATTATGTACAATGTTTAATTACACTTCTGTTTATCCATTATCTAACATGGTAAGCGTGAGCCTTTTTGTTAATCTGCTAACTTAATTCTCGGACATTAAAAGACTAACAGGACAGCCAATCTAGCAGCCAAAAAGAGGGACAGAGCATGGCTGCATTCTGCAGGCCCCCCCCGCGTTTTACCATCCATAACGAGATGGAAGGAGGTGGTCTAGGCTTGATTCCAACCCCTCCACTCCACCTTCTGTTCCGCACGGCTCCCCGCTCCTGGGGAGTGAAGGGCCACCTTGTCCTCTTCCGCACGGCTCTCCGCTCCTGGGGAGTGAAGGCCATGCCTGTAGCCTTTGACACATGTGCGTCATTTGACATGGGTGTATCCACTTAACAGGGTCCGTCCAGCGCCCCCCCCCCCCACACACACAGCTGTACGCAAACGACATACCTCCTGTACTACAATTTCCCAAAATGCAAATCATCTCCCTCAATGTTGCTGCCATGAATAAGAAGACCTATAGTGGCCACCTGGCCTCTCAACAAAGGCCAGGTGGCAAGGGGAGTTTATTTAGTTTTCTTCTTTGCCGCTTTGCCTTTGGCCATGCCACCTTTCACCTGCTTGCCCGTGGTCCTGCCTGGCTGGGCGCCCTGAGACCACTCCCTCTGGAGCTGCTGCAGGAGCTCCCGGGTCAGTCGGCCCTCTTGGACCAGGCGCGAGCTCAGAGAGCCGACATCTCCAGCATCCCCACCCAGGGGGTCTGGGGCCTGGGACCCCCGCGGTCGGCGCCGGGCCTGGGCATAGGCTTGAATTTTGGCTTCAGTCAAATTTTCAGAGCCATGGGCCTCCGCAGCCCGGATGAGTCGGGTGATATTGTGAACGCCAGCCTGGATGATGTCATCCAGCTCCCTCTGGATGTCCCGCACTCGGTTGGCATCCGGGAACATGTCCATGAAGCGGTAGCTGGAAAGGAGACAGAACATAACGGGCATTTACCACCACTAAGACCACACACTAACGTGGCCCCGTGCTGGCCGCAAACAGGACACTAAACTCCCACATGGGAAATGCGTCCGGCTCACACCGATTCACAGCAGGTGGCAGGAGAATGAAGCCTCGACGTGCAAAGGGGTAGGGTCACACTCACCTGAGCCATAGGTAGAGGTCAAGCACGTCATGGACAGCCTCCAGGTGCACCAGGTCTTTGATGTTCTTGGGTGGGACCAGGGGCCAGCCCACATGCCTGCACACCCAGTCAAAGGTCAGGGGCTCATCCCGGCTGAACTGCCTAGCAAACTGGAGGTAGAGCTCCACATTACAATGGTTACCAAAGGGCGAGGCTTTTCCCACCAAAGTCTGCATGATCTGTACTTAAAACTGTGTGGCTGCAAATGATGACAACCTACATACGAGTGTGACTGCATTCGCCAATGAAATGACTGAAGTCTGCACTAGAAGAAAAGAAAACAGAACAATGGACCCCCATTAAATCCTCCCCCAGGGGTCTGGGGGATGGTCTCCATCAAAGCCCGAACCTTAAGGAAGGTGGTACAGACGAATGGCTGCTTCTTGTTGATGGGCGCCGTACAGAAGACGTATCGCGAGCGCAAATTCAGCGGAATGTGCTGGATCATATCCGCCAGGAACTTGAAGTCCTCGATGTTACAGACAAAGTAGAGGCCATCCACCTGGGACAAGCTCACAAATATGTCCTGCGGGACGGGCAAAAGCAAAGAGAACAGGGCTTGTATCCTATCTGTCACAATGCCATACATGCCACCTTTCCTGAAAACATTCTAGTTCAGCCGTGGCGGAAGATCGCTGATGACTAATGGGCCCCCAGAACCTCGAGGCTATCAGGATAACCAGTGTGAGCCTGTAACCATAATGGGCCCCCAGAACCTCGAGGCTATCAGGATAACCAGTGTGAGCCTGTATCCATAATGGGTCCCCAGAACCTCGAGGGTATCAGGATAACCAGTGTGAGCCTGTATCCATAGAAATGATGCAGCTGAACCATAGAGATGCTGCCCTTCACTTATCTTACAATCAGGTTGGAGAGTGTGGCTTCTGGCAGATGGTAGGCGAACATCTCGATCTGCTCAGCGGTCGGGTGCAGGCCGGCCATCTGCAAACGGAGCAATAGACAGTTGAGGTGGGATCGGGTTGACCTACTTGTCACGGTGTGGTGTTACAGTGATATGGGCACCTTCCTCCTAAGTGAGAGCAGAAAGCCCAACACAACATGAAACCGCCGTTACCCATAAACAGCCCTAGTCCCAAGAAATTCAGTGTACGTGTGCTCTGGTAGGGCAAGAGCATGCCTGTAGGTTGCTCTACCAGAAGTAGGGTATGCTTTCGGGAAGAAGGTCAGTCAGCATCATTGGATGCAACCGGAGGCCTCAGACTGCCCCAAAATCCCAACCGACGGCCTTCCTCACCTCCACAGGGTCCACGGGACGACTCATTATCTCCTTGAGCTTGGGTAGATCATCACGGTGCATGGTGGTGACCTCGCCCTCCTGGAAGGCAGAGCTGAAGCGGCCAGCCCGCCCAGCAATCTGAAGGGCCTGGGAGGTACTGATGGTGTCCATATCCTTCTCACCCTTCTCGTTGACACTGGGCTTCAGCAGGGAGTTGAAGATGATGCGTCGAATGCTCCTGGGGGAGAGAACGAGGAGGAGAAGGAGCATGGCAGTTTAAGTTCAACTCATATGGAGAGAATGAGGAGGAGCACCGCAGTTCGGCCTCAACCCATACAGGGTGGATAATAAGGAGTACAGCATGAAATCTCAGGGTAAACCCATATGGCCTATTAGTGAGTATCTACACTAATACTTCCTGCGGGTACTTCTAGACATGTGGCTATACTTGAAGTAAATACTAATTTCAAGTTGATGGTATATTAATAACATTTAGCTACCCAGAAAAAGCTTTATCAACCTGTAGATCATAACCCCACAGCATACAGTGAACAGGTGACCATCAGAATCCCTTAAATACTCACAAGTTAAGCCCCATCCCAATAGCGTCCGTCGCAACAAGGATTTTGCACGGATCGGCCGGGTCGTTGAACTTCTTTGCCTGTGACAGCTTGGTGCCTGTTGTGGATAAAAAATGTAGTATTTAAATCTAATATGCATCACATGCCGATATACGGACATAGGTGGCTGGATAAAGTCTAGTCACATGACAATGGTTATGACCCACATGTGACAGAGATTATAGCTGGGAATTGGATGGGGAAAGTGGGGTTTACCTGGGGGCAGGCTCCCGTAGATGACTGCGCATTCCAGGCCGCGGGCTTCTACCTGCCTGCTGATGGAGTAGATGTCGTTCTTGCTAAAGCATACGATGCAATCACCCGGCCGCAAGTTGTCCAGGGACTCCACGGCGTGGTCCATCAGCGAGAATGGTGTGAGCCTCTCGTAGCTGCGAACCTATTCAGGGAGACGCATCTTTGGCTGGCCTGTCTGCTTTTATCAGTAAGTTTCAGCTATAGAATGAATTTCAGACCACGTCCGTATGCAGTTGGCTGGTTGGTCTGAATGTGGCTCTATTGTGCTCAGGACCCCCCCCCCCCCCCCGGCTCGGACACACCTCCACCTCCTCTCCTGTGGTGTACATAAGTTCCCTAATGAAGCACACAGCCGCCGATTCTCCACACACGTGGATCTCGTTGGCACACAGGCCTGTTGGTGGAGAGCAGAGCATCAACAGTGGGTATGGCTATAGTACAGGGAGTCACCGAGTATGTGGAACTAGTGAGCTTCCTGACCTGGTTTAGGTGCTTTATGTACAAAACACTCAGCTGCTACCCACTGAGTGAATATTATCATTATTTAGCATACAGTGAGGAAAATAATTATTTGTTGAATTCATAAGTTCACCCAATTATATAAAAATGAGGTCTGACATTTCAATGGTAGGTTTATTTTAAAATCAGAAGACAGATTTTGAACAAAACAAGACAAAATCATTATGTAACAGGTAAAAATCAACTTGTCAATTATCTAGGGAAATAATTATTTTACCCTCTACAACCCAGCAATAACTTAGGTCAAATATACTATATTGCCAAAAGTATTGGGACACCGGCCTTTACACACACACAGGGACTTTAGTGGCATCCCATTCTTAATACATAGGCTTTAATATGGAGATGGCCCACCCTTTGCAGCTATAACAGCTTCAGCTCTTCTGGGAAGGCTGTCCACAAGGTTTATGGGATTTTTTGGCCATTCTTCCAGTAGAGCATTTGTGAGGTCAGGCACTGATGTTGGATGAGAAGGTCTGGCTTGCCGCCTCTGCTCTAATTCATCCCAAAGGTGTGCTATCGGGTTGAGGTCGGGGTTCTGTACTAGCCAGTAAAGTTCTTCCACACCAGACTCACTCATCCGTCTATTGCACAGGTGACATCCTATCAAGGTACCATGTTTGAATGCACTGAGGTCCTGAGAACATTCCTTCGCAAATGTTTGTAGAATAAGTCTGCTTGCCTAGATGCTTGATTTCAAACAACTGTGGCCATGACAATGATTAAAACATCTGAATTCATTGATTTGGAGGGGTGTCCAAACACTTTTGGCAATATAGTGTACATGTGCACCAACACAACACAAGTAGTGCTTAAGTATTAACAGATACAATGCCAGCATTCTCATTTAATCCCATCACTTTGTTAAATAGTATTCTTGGGTCACTAACCTGTCTACATCATCGACCTTATTACTATGGGAAATACCAAAGAGCTGTCTAAAGACATAAGAGACAAGACCTTCACAAAGGTAGAATGTGCTACATGACCATCAGCAAGCAGCTTGGTGAGAAAGTGACAACTGTTGGTGCAGCGTGTGGCGCAGTGGGCTAAACCTGTGTGGCACAAGGTCGCAGGTTCAAACCCAGCCTCACTATGTCTGTGGGTCCTTGAGCAAGGCCCTTAATCCCCAGCTCCCTGGCTGCCCAAGGAAGATCTCATGTCATGCAGAACAGTGAGAGCTAACCCCAGAACTAATGAGCTCAATGCAGCAGGGACCACAGTCACCAACGATTAGGGTTTGAAACTCAAAGTACTCCTGCTCAAGAGGGCCCATGTTCAGGCCCTTCTGAAGTATGCCAGTGAACACCTGAATAATTCAGGTTATGGAGGCTTGGGAAAATATGGTGTGGACCAGATGGGACCAAAATCGAGCTGTTTGGCATCAACTATACTCGCCATGTTTAGAGGGAAAGGAATGTGACTATAACCCCTGTACAAAGATGCACAGGGCCATGTACCTTAAAATCTCAGATGAGAACCTCCTTCCTTCAACCAGGGCACTGAAAACGCATTGTTGGTGAGTCTTCGAGCAAGACAATGACCCTAAACATACAGTCAAGGTATCAAGAAGGTTCAAGGTTCAAGAAGAAGCACCCTAACCAGTCTCCAGACCATAATCCCATAGAAAACCTAAGGAAGGAACCCAAGCTTTGTTTCCAAGTGACAGCCTAACAACCTTAAACAATTGGAGGAGGTCTGCAAAGAGGAATGGATGACATTTCCTGCTGACTGCATGCAAACTTGGTGACCAACTATAAGAAACGTCTCACAGCTGTGCTTGCAAACCATGGTTATTCCACCAAGTACTAAAGCATGTGTTCCAAGGGATCAAATACTTATTTCCTTAGATAAATGACAATTTGGTTTGTCAGTTTTGTTTTTTCTTGCTTGTTTTGTCGATCTTTTCCTGTTAAAATAAACCTACCAGTGAACTTACAGACTTCCCATTTCTCTATTAATGGGTAAACATAAGAATTCAGCACGGGGTCAAATAATTCTTTCCCTCACGGTATACCCTTTGTTTAATTATAAAATAACTGAAACTGAGAAGCTCATTCTGTGAGGGCTGGGTCATGTGACCTGACTCACCCAGCAATGCCCTGGTCCAGGCCCATCCTCTGGAGGGATCCTTGATCATTTGGATCTCATCAATTACTGCCACTTCATCTGGAAGGGAAAGAGGGTGTTGAGGGGTGTGTCCCACCCAACCCCACTCGGCACATTTGCCAGTGTGTGGGCACAGCAACAAAGACCAGACAATGCCAGCTCTGCCTGGTTTGGCCGTGCTACCAGAGTGCAAAATAAAATGCTTGTGGGTACCCTGAACTTTTAAATTTCACATGAAACACAGATTAGATATATGGATGGATGCATGCATGAATGAATTTGATTCTGAAAGCTGAAAGTGTCTACTAACATGGACTTGTGACGCTGCACATCTCAATGGTGCAGGCAACATGGTTGGACGGCCTTCCATCATCATCTACGAAGGTGCGTTCCTCTCCCGTCACCAGGTCACACGGCACTCCCTGTGAGGACACAAGCGCAGACATAGAATGGGACAGAGGAGGTCACTGTACCAGTAACCAAAAGCGGGACGTGGGGAGCTCATGCAGCAAAGCAGCTCTTTAACACACCAAAGAGCCCATGAAGATAGCTGGTTTCCCATAATCCCATGCTCAAGTGCTCATTATATATTCAGACTACACTTGGCCAATTTCAAGCTTCAGGTATAAGAAGATAAACCAAGGTAGAAGGCCAGGAATAATCATACTGACAGCGTTGTTGCTCTTCTCGAAGATCTCGTGGGCCAGCAGCTTCAGTGGGCCACAGTAGACAGCAGATTTTGCTCCCAGGTACCTCTGAATGGCGTGGTAGGTCTTCCCGCTGTTGGTGGGACCAGCATGGAAGATGACTTTCCTCTGGATGGCTCTGGCCTCAGGGTACCTAAAGCGCAGGACATGTCGTTTCCGGCAGGCTGTGGTGCCCAGTCATATCAAATGCTACGCAGGAAGCAGAGGATGTCTGTGACAAACATGATGAATTAGAGAGCAACAAACCCACGTGTGACACTCAAAGCTAGGACCTGGGACCGCAGAGCTTACCAGCGTACCAGGACCCAGGAGAACAGCACTCACCAGTTTGCTGGAACCCAGCACCACGGTACTTACCAGTTTGCCGGGACTGAGGACCACAGTGCTTACCAGTTTGCCGGGAACAGGGACCACAGCACTTACCAGTTTGCTGGAACACGCAAATCGCTGATCTTGCGAAGGTCATCCATACAGTCCAACATGGGGAAAATCTGTTTGGCGTGCCTCATGAAGTATGGGTAGATGTCATCTATGTGTCCTGAAATCGGTCAAGAAATTAGCAATGATAAAAAATAAATGGGAGGTGGCTCAGCAGGACTAGACGCTTTGCCTGTGATCGGAACGTTACCAGTTCAAATCTCAGCATGGTTAGTGATTTCACAGTTGGACCCCCAAATGTCTGTCTGCCACCCAAATTTACCTCACTTTGGATAAAAGCGTCTTATAAATAAATAAAATGGAAACACACCTGCTCCACAGCATATGTCACTGAGGATGATGTGTAGGTCGGCACCCAGTATCTCGATTTCCAAAACATGCTTCCTGAAGCTGATGAAGGCCTGGTGGAAGAGGCGAGCTGAGGGACAGGAGGGGACAGTCAGGGACACCAAATCCAGCTCCACTGCCACACTCCGATCTGAGTCAGTGTGCCCTGGTGGTGCCTGGGGCGGGGGGGGGAAGTCTGTTCCTAATTTAGACCCATAATCAAAAGGTGGTCACCAACATATTTACAGGGTCAGGGCTTGGAACTCTATACTCACTGTGCGGGGCTTCTGATGTTATGCAGGTTTCCTCCTGCAGTCCAAAGACATGCACGAGGGTGACTGGTACCTCTAAACCGTGTTGCTGTGTGTGTGCGCATGTGCATGTGCTATGCCATAGACCAGCATCCTTTAGTGAATATACTCCTGCCTTGTGGCCTCTACCACTGGGGGGGCAGGTTCCAGTCCCCCCAGCAAAGCCCAGTAGCTGGAGAATCGTTTGAAAAATAACCTAAATTAACTATTGCGAAAAACAAGCAACGCGCGAAAAAATGGGAAGCCAAGAGTTTAGACAATTTTTCTCACCGTCTAGACCGTGTTCAGATGCCAGCTTTTGCATCTCCTTCTTTTTGTAGAACTTGTTTAGTGCCTTGAGAAGTTCGCCTGTTAAAACGGCACAAACGTGAAAGTAACTGATCACCAGGAGAGATGTAGCACGTCCGCCCCCCTGCTAAACACGAGCTCGAACTTCACTTGCATACAGACTCACAGGCGCATCTCTATATCGGTAAGCATAAGCCTTTCCAAATACATGGAAAGATGATGAATTGCGTTCCACAATTTACAGCTATCGATATAATGGAAGTTGACATGATGTTGCCTTAAACCGGATCACGTACTTTTATCCAGCGGCTGGGTAAGTTCAACTCCAACAGTCCCGTCGCCGGAAAACTCCGATTTAATGTCCACTGGCACAAAGAGAGACGTATCTGGAGGTCGGGATGAGCTGCTTGAGAAATTTCGGCGTGAAATTATGGTCAGTGTCCTGCCATTTCCGTACATCGGTATAATTCGCCTGGGCTGATTCAGGTCAGCTACTGAAGCAGCATTACGGAAGGAGAGCTGCCTAACCCGGGGCTGGACCCGTGTTAACAATAATATATAACGATTCATGGCCATCTTTAAACACAAAAACCAACAAAATCACTGTTTTCAGTCAGTCAATCTCTATTGCCACATCTTGCACAGCGATACACTGTGGCAGAGGACGGTCAACACCAGGTCTCCAGTCAACGTGGTGAAGGACCGTTTCCGAGTAGGTGTCCTCTGAAATGCCTGTTGTAAATATACAAAGCGTGTCACAATATGTACCCAGATAACACTGAATTTCTGCTAGAATTCACTGCACATTCAGCGTATAAAATCCGACTTAACCCAATATTAATTTGCAGCCATTATATTTTTTAAAAATTTGCTACAATTGCAGGAGCCGCGTTCAGGTCCAATGACATCAACGACTAAGGACCCAAAGTGTCATAGTGTAACATTTAAGAAAACAAACCGCAAAACCTAGTCGTTCAAGCTGTATGCTTCACGATATCAAGTGCTAACAATCTGTACCTTGGTGTTCCGTATTGTTGTCGAATTTCGTTAAATCCCAGTGTTCAGCATTTCTGAAATAATTCATTCAACTACGGTAGAATAAATATGTACATAAATTGTGAATTAAATAACATTCCAACAGACCACAGCGACAACAGACATTTATGCAAGTAAAAATTCATCTTTTATTGTAGACACATGGATAAATATATCGAGGTGGATATGTACAATTTTTCAATGTACAGAAATCTCGTTTTTCTATTGTTCAAATCAGGCATTGTAAAAATTGGGTGATCATGCAAGTGGCCAAGACATTATTTGGCATAACTGTACGTAATATCTGCTCCTTACAGGCACTTACATACAAAAACCAGGAGGAGGAATGGCGATCGCCCTGGGTTGGGCGTCTGCAGCCGAGTGAATTCGCTAGTGGATGCAGTGCCGCCGCATGTTAGAACATAGTGCGTTCGTAAGTGTTCCATCTTACTAAAAAAACCCAATTCACTCATAGCAAACAAAAATATTTGAGGACAAACTAAATAGAACCCCCCCCAAAAAAAACAAAGAAAACCCCGAAACAGCGCGTGTACAGTACAGTCAGTGTTTCTTAGGCTCACGCGGCGGACCGGATGGCCTCGGAGCAACTCTATAACCGTCGACTGTCCTCTAGTGTTTTTGCGTTAAGCTGCATCCGTTTCTAAACAGTTTGCTGAAATGTATATTTTCGTGTGTGCTTCTTAGAATAAAACACAACCAAGAGATAAGAGGTGAATGAAAAGTAAATGTAGATTATACAAACTATAAACCATAAATAAATTCTGACTGGTATTAATTTCAGGGAATTGGGAATATGACACCTAGGGAAACAAGCAGTATTCCTTCAAAATGGTGCATTCCTAAAAACAGGCCCCCCTGCTCATTATCTACATGACTCCTCACTGTCACAAACGAACCGTCGCACATGCGTGTGAGGAACACTCTCTGACGTAGGCCTGCCTCCTTACTCTCCTCCATCTCGAAGGGATAGAGGGTAGAGCAGAACAGTGTTTGAAAAAAGGTACCTTTGAAATGTTCCAGTGTTTCTTGACCTCTCTGCATGTTACACATGCGCACCCGCAGACTGTAACATGGAGCCAAACGGCGCCAGTGAGCGTGGCAGTTTCGGCCGTGCAGGATGGACGTGAGAAAGATGACTGTGACGGCTGGGGTGGGCCTGCTCTCGGCCTCATTCCATCCACTGATGTGCTGAATCCCCACCCGCCCCCTCCCCCCCAGTCCTTCACATTTCCGGCTGTTCGGCAGAGACCACCGGCCGGGGTTCCGGGGACTCGTACCGCTGGTGGAAGTTCCGCTTTCTCAGTTTCTCAGGGGCCTTCCTCCACAGAACGATCTCCTGTGGACCAGAAGTGGGTGAAGGGCTCATTACGGCCTAAAGCTCTGAAGCATCAGGGGGAATTTGTTCGGCAATCGTCGCTCATGCAGCAGATGGCCAACGACGCTTGCAGAAAGCACGCTGGTTGACTTCAATCAAGTTAACGGCAGTTTCTATCGACTGCCCGTTTTTCAGGCCAAAGGCATGGCCTGTTACCTGCTGCTTGAAGTATCTCCGATCCTCCTCATCTACCAGCACCAGGTTGAGGAAGTAGCGGACAGAAAACTTCTTGTTGACGTCTCTCATAGTGGCAGTGAGGTCATACCCAGCCAGGAACAGTCGGATGGGAATAGACTCCCCTGAGACAGGAGAGTCAGTGAGTGGTACTTTCGCTGTTTCCTTGACTACGGTTTCCATGACATTCAAGTACTGGTGAACACAGAACCCACAATTTTACTGGGAACCCACCTTTCACTGGTGCTCCATCCATAATCTCATACTTTGCTACCGTCTCTGTTTCAGTAGTTGTACTCGGTCCTAGGGAGGAAAACTGCACTTCAGTTTTTCAGTAATTATTTTGGTGATTTGGTAAAATTGCATTAACATTTATGAGCAAGAAAGCTAAAGCTTTTTCTGAGCTTTGTGCGTATTTGCCCACGGCATCCAGCAAACCTGGTGTTACCTTTCAAAAGTGAAACCCCCACAACACAAGCATCCTAAGAGTGGCTGTACCCACTGAGCCCAAAGAATTCTGCAAGTTCGGACGAAAGGCACAAATAACGACCTATACAAATTAAACTCTCATATACCTTGATAACATTATTATAACTGAGGGCTATTGCTCTTAAGACTTATTTTCCATGTCCATGAAAGAAGTGAGTCAATCAACCAATTGTAAAGTGCAGTTTTAAACCAGGAATAGAGAAGTTTATTCATAGTCAAACTGGCTGAAGTTCCAAGGAATCGATGACCCACCGATTCCAGTGATCTCCTTCTTGATCAGCTGAAGCTCCATGTGCTGGATCTTGATTCTCACCAACAGGAAGTAGATCTTGCCTACAATGACGTCTTTCAAGTGGTATCTAGGGTGAAAATAAAATGAGACATAAAATTAAAAGCAGCCATCGAAACGCGTTTCATTAGACCCTCACAACCTTAGCTTGATTAAATTATCAATGGCCAGAAAACTAAAACACTTTTTAAAAATAAAAAAAAGAGGTGTCAGGACTACCCATGTTATTCTCCGAGTGCTTACTTAGATTTGTTGTACTCAAATTCTATGTGAAGACAGTCCTCAATGCCCACTTCCATCTTGATGGAGTTGTTGACGTCCGGGTACGTGGCCAGCTGATGGACGACGAGGTCATACTCCCTCACCAAGTCCGACAGTCTCCTCACTATCGTTACTTTGAGGAAGTATCTTGAGGCGGGGGGGGGGGGGGGGAGACAGGCATGTGAGCCAAGAGTCCTGAAACGCTGAGTAAAACAGGCAGGCAGCCCCATCCATCCACACACATCCACACTCTCTGAATCCTGGGCAAATCCAGACTGACACAGCTCATACTGCTGCACCCTTATTCCTCAGAGCAATCTCAGGACCAGCCCTAGCAAACAAGACCCCATCGTGCTTGCAGACCCACCTGAGCCGCACGTTGGCCCCCACATATGACTCATAGGGCTTCTCCACCTGCATGAACTCGAAGTCGTAGCTGCGGTTCTGCGTCAGCTCGCCAGGCAGCGCCAGCTCCTTCACCAGGTTCACAAACTCGTGCGTGTTGCTCTTGTCGCCAAAGAGCTCTGAGTGCCGCGGGAGAGGGAGCTTCATCATCATCATCATCATCATCTCATTCAAGACACTCAGTTACCTGTGAGCCTGGCGCCTCCCCCAGACTGGCTGGGAGAACTATGTGCCATGATCGGGCTCTTGAGCAAGGCCCTAAACCCCTGCTTGCTCCTGGTACTCGCCATCCCAGTTTCCGCAAACATACGTCACCTTGGATAAAAGCGTCGGCTGAATAAAACTGCAGAGCCACCACGGCTCTCAAAAGCCCAGAAAAAAGGACCAAAATACATCACATGGGAGCAACAGGCAGGACCATAGCTAGCTGAGGGTAAGAGCTAAAAATAAAACCTAAAGCTAAATTTTCACCCAAATAAAAAATTAGGCTCCCGTCTCACGTCACTAATGAAAAATAGGCAGCTCACAAAATAGACGGTATCAATACTGTGATTGATGAGAGCCACCCTTCACCCCTGGGTCTCACTCTTTTTCAAACCCGGGCTACGGCTCTCAGAGAAACACACTCTAGACCTCCATCTTCACGTGAGAAACACGCTCCACTAAGCTCCTTATCCTGAAGTCATTAGGGAAAAGGAGCCCGTGACTAAAAATGCCACCCTGCCCCCACACCCAGAGGCTTAAATTCACCTCACATTCATAAATTTAGAGGCAAACCCTCCTCCCCCCTGACAGCCATGAGCATAAACAGCAGCAGGATAAAGACCCACCTATCTGGCCCACAAACTCGATTCGGATACCCTGGTGCTCCAGTCTCTTCCCAGTCTGCTTCACGGTGAGGTTCACCTGGAATGCAGGTCACATGGTACAGTGGAGATTCATTCTACCCAACACACACTTAGGAAATGACAGCAGGCAGGCTGTGGTAGTGATGCTCTCCTGGGGACCCGGACTTTAATTATGCTAATGGCACAAAGGAAGGAGGCTGTGATCATTCACAAGTGAGAATCAACTGAAGATGATGACTGCAGATAGCAAACCCTTTCAGCAGAGGCATTTTTTAAAAGATCATTACCACATCATATGAAAGCTACAATAATAGACTCGTTAAGTTAAATTTAATGACATGTTAATTCAAACAAAAGTTTTGTGGCCAAAGCTATCTTCATCTTCACTGACCTTCAGAGGTCGTCCCCTCTGCCGGAAAGGCCTCATCCTGTCCCAATCCTTTCCTCATTGATCCAACAACACCCAGGTTAATCTCCGAGTCAGTGGGTGTGTCCAAAATTGCGCACTTGTGCACTTTAGTGCGCGATTTTATGGCGTAGTGCGTTCACACTGACAACTAAGCTAAAATTCAGTGCACTAAAAGTACCCGGATGCAGAATGAAGGACACTGCACGCACTAAACGGACGCCATTTTGACTACGAGGGACTTTTGGCAAGTTTTCACGGCAGATATTTTGGCGCGCTGGAGAATCGCGATCAAACGCTAGTCCGTCACTTCCGGTAAGTGAAAAACGTTAGTGTTCCATTTAGGACAGCACTTACCCATGGTAGTGTGCACTACGCACTACATCTCAGTGCACTGGCGTAAGTGCGCGATTTCGGACACACCCATTATCTCAACCCAGTGATAAAAATCACTGTACCAAAGTCCCCCTCCATTACTGAGACAATCTAATGAAGAGCAGAGCACAAAAAGGCCAGGTCAGGTAAAATCTTTTTTTTTAATTCTAAGAAGGGGGACCACCCAGGACAGCAAACTGAACAAGACCTGGCAGCACCCAAACCACACCAAACTGCAAGTCAGTCCTCCAACCTATAGGAGCGTTCTCACACAGTGCCTATGCAACTTACGTGCCCTAGAATTTATATCTTCCAGCAAATATTTCTAACCCGTCTAACCATTAGCATGTTCATGATGCTAACTTTTCATCACGTACGTTTCCCCAGGAAGGTTTCTGAAATCACCCTGTGAGTGGGCCACCTTAAACCTGGAGATTTCATCTGGAGAAGTTACAAATTAAGAGGCAGGAGTTCCTTCTGCTATTAAAGCGACAGTTATGAAAGTATACATGAATTATGGGGGATACAAACCTGAAAAATGACCTATCACATGGTGTCTTTGTGAACGCCACACTTTTGATACTGATTTTGAACACAGGCGGTAAGTTAACCTCCCCAGAAGTTTCACAGGCATTGAAGATGGGGCCCAGTTCCTTCCCCATGGAAAAGCCAAGAGAAGAGTGAGGGACAGGGGGACTGACCTTCCCTGCGACAGACTCTCCGTCGTAGAATAAAAAGTGTTTCTCCACTTTCCCATCCTCCATCTTGAGCTCCGCTGTCTTCCGGGAGTCTGCATCATTAAGCACCACGTCGATCTCGCACACCGGGCCGAATAAGCTTCCCAGGAAACTCTGAAAGAGACATGGCACACGTGCAAGCGAAATGCTTTGGAGGTGGGGGGGGGGGGGGGGTGACATTTTTCCCCCCCACAAAAAGTTCCTTAACTGGGGGTCTATGAATAAAAATGCTTCTCGCTTTTTCTTTTTCCAAGGGGTCTTTA
>JAODKE010000068.1:24964-37183 GCA_026779605.1 Mormyrus hasselquistii
ACGGCCGCCCCCCCGGCCGGGGCGCGAGCGGGGGCGGGGGCGGGGGAGGAGGGGGGGGCGGGGGGGGGGGGGGGGGGGGGGGGGGGGGGGGGGGGGGGGGGGGGGGGGACATTTCTGCAGCGTCACAGCAAGCTGCTCAACTGGGCACTAAGAAATAAACAGCCTGTCAGAATTTGCCTTTTCACAGGTACTATACTGACACGTTACAGCCCAAATGCATAGAGCCTAGAAGAACATGCATTACAACTAAATAAAGGAGCGTTGTTTGATTTCAAGTCTAAACCAAATTATTAGTTAAACTAGAGATCCTGCAATTTTTTCTTGAGCTCAAATAGCCCTCAAGGCGAGACGGCATCAGACCGATGGCTATTTCAAGGACAGCACATCCCGTCCGTGAGTAGGCATCAACATATCATGCCAGGAGGCGTCAAAATCAATTCGGACGTTGCGGTCTGACAAACCTGCCTTATTACTCAGATCAGAGCTGATGGCAGTCTCCTCGCTCCCCATGGCCTGACCCATGGCCACGGTGCATGCTTCCCAAGACGGTGTCCTTCAGATATTGTTACCGCGTCAGATGACACCTGAGCTGGGGCTTTGTGGGTGCTGCAGCTGTCATCCGCCGTCCCGTCTGACATATTGCACGAAAATTTGCAAAAGCGGATGTATTCACCGAATTTTACTCCCTCCCCTCAATCTAACCCAGGCGGCCCGTTTAAGTTCGCCACCGAGATGTGTAATTGGCTGCTTCAGAGCCGTGCAAAAGGACCCCCTGGCTGCCCAAAGCAGCCAAGGCGGAGCGTGATTTCGGAGCGATAACGCGAAGGAGCTTGTGATTTATTGCGACGGGGCGACTCATCGACATCTAGGGACAGTGCTGCGAGGACACGGGCGCGGTAAACACAGTCGGCCTCGGCGCATTTCCGCCCATTGGCTTTCCCGGGGCCTCCTGCTCATGCCCCGACAGATAGGGAAAAAATAGACCTGTGTAAAAAAACCCTAAAATGAATGGAAGCGGGTTTTTTAACGGTGGAGAGACGCCACCAGCGTCCAGTAATACTCACCATGTCGGAACGCTCAGCTGCACAACCGCGTCCGTACTTCAGGATCCCTGCGAAAAATCCTAGCCGAAATCCGCCTCGGTCATGTGACTACCTCCCACCTTCGGGCCTCTCGCTCCGGTCATGTGATTTCGCCCCACCCACCCCGGGACTCCCGCTCCGGTCATGTGATCCCCATTCAGCGTTTGGGACTCCTGTTTTATCATGTGACTTGTCCCGAAACCCTCGGGCTAAAGATCGGGAATGAACTTAGTGTCGAAACAGGTTACCATTTAATGAACAATGTCAAGAATAAAGCAAACCATAGTAAGTTATCTAACGACGCACATGTGCATCTCCACTCCCCTTGTAACCAATGTTTGTGTATATATATATATATATATATATATATAATTCATATATACACTGTCAATCATATTAAAATTCATTACACAAACACTGATTTATGGAAAAAGTCACAAACGTCTTTTAGCAGATTGGTTTGTTAACTTTTGCACATTTCACCTCATTGAGGTTTATGGCTAAGTGGAATTACAGGAGACCTAATCACCAAACACCCAATAAGTCACCCATTGATTTGTGAATTTTGTCATAAACGAGATGGGATCAGTCAGTCATAGGTCAGTGTGTGTTTCAGGCAGGTGGTGGAAACAGTTTTATGCGTAATGACAATGAAAATACCCTCCTAAATCACAATACCTACTTGCTGCATATATATATATATATATAGCCCTGATCTTCCTCCAAAAAGAAAAAAAATCAAGCCAACACAAAGACATTAATAATCATTTCGTAAATTATTCTTTGTCATGACATCAGTTTTAATGATGCAGGGTTTATCGTAAACGTAGTTTCTCGGGTTTTCATCTAAACAAAAAAATGCGATGTCAAAAATGCAGCTCAGGAAGGAAAAAAAACAAATGCCACGCAGTCGTGAGAATAACGCCATTTGTAGGCTATTAATTACAGCTGTTAAAGTATATATTATAGTTAAATTCTCCGGTTATACAAATATTTATAATAAGCAGTACTAATAAAATACGTTTCAGGTTCATGGGAAAACCACATTGGCATTAATTTAACAACCACTCCAATTGTACATTACATCGCGACAAACAGGCACAGGGACATCGCAGGAGCACGGATAGCTTACAATAGTGTGTGTCCCCCCGGTCCCCCATAGCAGTGAGGTAAACTAGGTACTCCCATGACTCTCGGTAGATTTTCCCGACAGGGGGGGTCCCCACGGTAGTTTTTTCCGAAAGCGGGGAGGGGTCAAACCCGTAATTTTAATATAGAACTACACGCTTAGACTACATTTAACCCAGAACTTCTAAGCACGCCCCTGACAGTCATTGTTCTAAACTGTCCGAAAATCTTAAATTTGTACGTCATTTATTTCCAATGAATGTCACATACTAGTGAATCAAGCTAGATTTTTTTGGAAAAGTGGTGGAAGGTTATTGGGAGACCTCGGTGAAACTGCAGGCTCTAAAATGTAGCTGCTTGATGTAGTAGGATAATGACAAGCAAAAAAAGAACAAATTGGTCACCCACTTGTCCAATGGCAAAATGCCTGTCTCCACAGTCGGCTCAGGGGCACAGGACAGGAGCCAACCACGTTTAAATAAACAACTTTTTTTCTTCCACAGAATCATATTGCAATCATTCAGATTTCTTCTTTTGCTTTCACAAAATTACACCCAGGACTTCAGGGAAAAATAGTTTTGGAGCAGGAAATTTAAAGAGTTAAATGGTACCAGCAGTGATGTGCTTCCGTACGTAGTTATCATAATAACTCTCTTCAGCTTTAGAAATGCTTATTATCATGGCTACTAGCAGTTTCACGGTGGAAGAACGTTACAAACAAAACAGAACAATCAAGCACAATTACAACTATAGAAACCTTCACTGTTCACCTGTATACTGTATAAATAAATGTGCATATTCTTTTGTCTTAGTGAATAGATACACATCGGCAGATCAGCAACTTCAAAACTTGAACATTTAAACAGTTAAATTTTAAAGTTTGATACTGTTCACAAAGAATTTATTAAATTGGATATTGTATTTATGGCATCTAAATAATTCTTGAGAAATAGTCGATTAAAAAGAGTATATATTAAATTTATTGTACTGGCATGAGTAATGTTTACATGCAGGTTTTATATTAACCCTTACAGATCCATTCAGGTGAAGGTAATGCCTGCCAACACTATCGTCAATCATTTCATGATATATTATATTGAGCAAAAACCCCCAAAACATACATAATTTGACACACCAGCCAATATATAGACAGTGAGAAGATTAAAGTTTTATGTTGTTCATTAAACTTTATAGAATTCATTGCAAAAAAAAAAAAGCATATTTTCAAAGATGCACAATATAACCTGTATATGGTGATATATTTCCCAGATTTATCAAAAATATAAAGTAGTCTCAAATATAATATATAATGTTTTACTTAAAAATAATAGGCAGACTCCAAAATAAAGAGAGTAAAGGAAACACCATTTCGATATCAATTTAATCCTGAGCAATGTGGGTGACCAGCTTTCCATGCTGTGGATGAAGTGGATAATTTCTCCATAGCCAGCTACAGGATGAAGCCTTCCTCTTTTAACTCCTTCTCAGCTGGCAGGTTCTTCTTTAGCTCCTTTTCAGGGAAGATGAAGCTGGAAGAATCGTTTCCCGTGGCGCTTCCCTCGTCAAGCTCGGTGCTGCCCTCTGCTGGTGAAAGCACTGATAGCACTTTTCGTTCAGCAGCCGGCTGGCCTCCAACGCCGGTGAAAGACTGGCTGTCTCCGGACCCGTCACCGGAAGACTCGTCCATAGAGTCCTGGCTGAATTTTAACTTCTCTCTGTAATAATAATGCGGATACAGCAGCGGGTAAGGCGGAGGTCACATCCCCTTCCTCTTTCCTCTAGGACAACCCCTCCCTACAAACTGCTTTGTTTAATGAGCTTCCTCCATGGACAACATGTAACACATAAACAAGCAAACCACGTCCAGCCCACGACGCTGCCTGAGGCAGGCTAACCGGCCCACGACGCTGCCTGAGGCAGGCTAACCACGTCCAGCCCACGACGCTGCCTGAGGCAGGCTAACCGGCCCACGACGCTGCCTGAGGCAGGCTAACCGGCCCACGACGCTGCCTGAGGCAGGCTAACCACGTCCAGCCCACGACGCTGCCTGAGGCAGGCTAACCACGTCCAGTCCATGACACTGCCTGAGGCAGCTCCATGCAAGGCTGTCAGGTACTGTCAGTTTTCAAATGAGACAAAAATTCTCACCACATTTGTAGAGAACGGGGAATAAAATAACAAAAGAATAGACACAGGCTCATCTGAAAAGCTAACAAAATGGATGCACACAGTGATTTCGTCTGTCTAGCCGGTCCTGCTTAATGGTTTTCTCCAGAGGAGCAGAGGGTGTGTTCACTTCGCTAAAAACCCATACAGTGTGAAGAACGGCTGAGGGATTTGGACGAAGACACTGCTTAACTGGACTGACAGCTTATAGTGACATTGGAACAGGACATTGTGTCACCTATCTACGGTCAAATACTGAAAGATACTAAAATAAGATTTCACTATGTTTAGGACCCAACTGCATTTTTAAATGTATATGAAAGTTGAACTACTGATGCCTGTATTGAAAATTCTTATAATGACCCTGTATTTGAACATCTCACACTGAAACACTGGGACTTAAACCAGAAACCTGCTGGGTTTGAGATCACAAGGTTAACTGTCACTGCCTCACTGTGAGTCTGCCTTGCTGTATCTGTGTAACATATCTTCAAATCTTCAAAATCCTTTAATAATTGTAATTATGGATTAAACCCAGCTGAAGTGTCCTTTGGTGAGGATTGCTTTCTAGAAAAAACTGAATAAAAGAAGTTTTTATGTTCGTCAGAAGTCACCTTTAATTTAGACAGAAAGATGTCCTTTGAGGATCGTACCTTTCGACATTATAAAAGTGACACAAATAAAAATATAATGTATTTTTTTTACTAGCTCAGCACGAGGGCTGTTCTGTTTGCTTCTGAAGATGTAAGCAGTCATGCTGCAAACTGAGGAAATGACTCATTATGTGAAAAACTTCCATTTGTTACGAAATACTCATCTACGCACATTAAAATCACTCTTCAATCTCCAAATTGTCTCTCGGCCTGGTTGCGGGTTCAAGGAGGAAATTGTGCTTGGCAACAAATGAGCATTTTTGCTCAAGTCTGGATAAGAGTTATCAACTGTAATTAATATGCCACACTGGCTCAAAAGTAAACATATTTGTGCTCTAGAAAAAAAACAAAATTCACTTTTCAGATGAACCCTTCAGTCAAGGCAGAAAAACAATTTTTTCCAGACCTGGTGTGAGAAATGACCAACATTTTCTATCCAGTACTACTTTCACTTTTGCTCTTCACCTCCTACAAGTTGTATGTCTACTTTGTCTATTATTATTTCCAGTAGAGGAAAACTGTACAAGACACACTGATCTTGATCGAATGTATATTAAAACGCAGCAGCCATATGCTCACGGTGCGCTGCTCGGTCTTTATAGAGCAGACGCTTATGTTCGGTGTACCAAACCCACCTGCTGTTGGGGATATCGATCAGGGGGCCCTTCAAAACATTACAGTTGGCGTTTTTTGCGTCTGGCTTGCAGGAGACCTTCATGTACTGGCCCTTGGTTGGAGCACCTGTGTCGGAGAGGAGACGGATAAATAACTTACGACTTAACATAGAGTTTATCCGGACGCTGTCGACCAATATGAATCCCAAAAAACTGGTTATTATGGAATAAAGCAGAGGTTAGTAAATAACAGATCTGTATAGATTTAAATAGGCTATTTGTATAATTTAAAATACTTTAAGCTGTCCTACTCAAAGTAACCATAATGAATATTTCTATTTCTCCGTTACGATAACTATCACAAGATTTTAACTATCATATATAACCTTTTCGTAAATTACACGTGTGACGAAATGTTTTACTGGAGTTTTTCAAAAATGTAAAAATGAGCGTAAAAAGTTAAATGTTGATGTCCGGGACGTACCTTGCGCGCCGAGGAGAAGGAAGCACGAAAGTGCGATGAACAAGAGTGTCGTTTTCGGGGTTAGTTCCATGGCTCTCCGTTACCTAACGTGGCAGTTGCAATAATAAAGCAGAGAACGAACTGAGGGGCCACCAAGTGCACTCAGCCTATCCACCGAGCGCGTCACTGTTTCCTGCAGCCAAAAAAGCAGCAGAAACATCCGCAAACGGAAAGTAGGCTACTTAACCTCGCTTTCGGGTTTTTTTCACTGAAGATGGGGCGACACCGTGAATAATTACACTTCGAAATATGCTGATCCTATGTTTTCTTTTTTCATCATGTGGCCTATTACTGAACAACGGGAATTTACGACAGTAATCTCCTTATTCACCGTTAAATCGGGCAAATTGTCGCATTTCTTCGAATCTTGCCCCCCCTCCCCCCAAATTACTACTAACAAATGTAACACCTTTGATGTGCGAGAAGTACGAATTAAGAACACAAAGGGGACTTGTAATTACTTTTGTCCAATGTAGTCATTATCATGAAAAGGTGTGAACTAAAATAGTAGAAAAGATACAGGCTAAGGACCTGCTGATTTAAGTACCATGTTTTGACAGAAAAAACGACTCAATACTAAAGATAAAATAGAGACTAGTTTAATGCAGTTGGATCAAACACAATATATAAAATATTCTTATGGAACATTTCTTTCTGTAGTAAATTGGAACATTCAATTACATTTATAATAAAGCTATAAATGATAATCAGTTTATTATACTATTATGTGGGCATGTACTAGAAAGGCTTTTTGTACCTGTAATTTTCTCGAATAAGAAAGAAAAAATGAAAAATGTAGAAATAGCGTCTCATGTCTTTCATTTCCGTTTGCGTTGTGGCTCTCTGTGGGCACTCATGCCAGCCAATCGCGGTGTGGCAATGATGCAATTCCGGGGCCCTTTTTCATCATTGATCTTGTCCTCTCTGATCGCTATCACAGGGCCTCTCTGCACTGTTACTCTGGCCAGACCGCTGTTTTTCCTCCAAAGTGACAGGAATAAACAGCAGCGGGTGACTTACGGTGCGACAGAGTGGCCAACATGTCATTACATCACGTGAGGAGCCAAGGGCCGTCATTTGAACCGTCAGTTAGAATGAGGCACCTCTGCTCATCAGACTCCACATCTTGGCAGGTTCCTCTACCAGACACTCAGAGGTCACTCCTTATATGCTTTATTCATCGCAATCATGGTGTGATCCTCTTGCTTTGTTCTGAAGTGCTTCCCTCAACCCTGCTCCGATCCCTGAACCCTGAAGTGCTTCCCTCAACCCTGCTCCGATCAGGAGCTTTGCCTGCATACCCACAATGCATCTGGCTCGTCGTGCCGGTCTACTCATCATACGCGCTGCTACCACAGCATCCACAGACCTACCTCGGGGCCTTTTCGAGCAGAGGAATGGAACAAACTTCGGCCACTGCAAGGTGAAGAAATCGCAAGGGATTTTTTTAAAAAGGAAGACAGTACTTAGCAGAGAGTGAGGAGGAAATGCTTCTCATATATCCCAAGAATAATCATCATTCCAAGCACCACACATGGAACGCTATTCAGTCAGCAAGACATTGACACTGCCCTGTAAACAAAGGAGCAGTTTCCAGTTATATCTGGGATGATGGTAATCCATGTGGTGCTGAGTAACTAAGGGCCGGATTCTACTTCATGCGAAAGTGAGCGAACCTCTGTGTTGTTCTTCCTTATAGTGCCAAAGCATCAGGCAACCACGTTTTTCTATGCCAGACCTGGGGTGATGTTGCAGAACCATTTTTAGTATCGCTATAATATTGCTATACTATATAGCTAAAATAATAATTTGTTTTTAGCCCTGTGGCATTCTGTAGAAGCCAAGAAAGTCCTAAAACTTTCTGTCTATCGCTGGAAATAAAACCTGAAATAAAATATATAACTAGATTTCTTCAAAATAAAAACTAATGAAACTACACCAAAAACTAACACTAAACTAAAAAATGAACAATAACATAAAACTAAATAAAGAAAAATCTGAATGATAACACTCATACAAAAACACACAGGATGTTGCAGTACAATCATATTTCATTTTAGTTTGTAGCCATCTTGAAGTGTTCATCACCCTATAGGGTGGAATTATATAAATGCTAATGAATAATTATAATATAATAAATTATATAAAAGGTATTTTCATACTTTCTCTGTCAACCATTCTTCAGATCCACCAGTCATTTTGTTATCATTCTGATCACAGAGGGCAGGAGAGGTGTTTATATATAATGTTTGATTCGACTACTTTTGACTTCTTGCTACTTTTCCTGTAGCTAATGAATGATCAAGGTTCACTTGCATCACTGAGTGGAACCTCAGCGACCCTCTACCTTGTAATCATTTTCAAGCAATGCGTGGCATCTAAGGCCTCCCCCTTTGATGAGAATTATGTCACAATCGCCGCCCACACAGTCATGCTGCAGCCTTAAGGTCATCTCCATCTTAAACACCAGTCACATCTTCAGCATAATGTATGCATGCTACTAGATCCATGTCCACTAGCCTTGAGGTGATTTGCTGGCTTCCCCGTGGCAGACGGATGAGGGAGAGCCAGCCACCATCGTCGGCATCAACAAAACAAGCGGCATGCCTGACTCAGCCTCTTCTCCAACTGAAGCCTGGATTCGACATCCAGCTGAGAAACCTCAGCAAGTCAGGCAGAGTATGAGCAGCAGTGCAGTCACTTCTTGTGTAATTTCTGTCTCATTCTCCTGAATTCCATTTATATTTTCTGGTAAAAGGATGAAAAGATGCACATTTCTCACAGCCAGTCCACAGTGGATCGTGCACTCAGTTCTGTGGCGTGTTTCATGCTGGCAGCATAGACACGGTGTCCCCAACACCACATATACACACCTATACGTGCCTTACTGCTGTACTCCCAATGTACTAAGGCCTTATTAAGACATAAATAGAAGACTATCTGGTGTTTATAGCTTGAAAAGTCCCGCCTAGTGTCTCAGCAACTCAGCAGCTGCATCACAAAAAGTGACAAGAACAACACCAATACTTATCAGCATTACACACTCACTGTCCTCGTGTTTTACAATCCCGCTGCCTCCCTTGTTTGTAAGGACTGGCCTTTGACCATGAGCACCGAGGTGTACTCTTCTGCTTTGAGTTCCTGTCAGTATTTTCCCATCAGCCTTGCTGGAGCCCAATGCCAGGGATACATCAAGGTGAAAAATGAAGTTATTTAATACAGGGGATGGCAAAGCTATTTAGAGCAGCCTTATGGACCTTAATCAAGGCCTGACTGCAAATGGGTCTCTCACCAAGGCGATCCATCACTTCATCTCTTTGTTATTGTTTTACTCTCAGCGGATGAGCTCTCCACTCTTTCACCTCAAATGGGACTGTCATACTTTAGCTGATACTGGGCTATATTTATGGATGCCTTTGTTTTTACTTCGGATTATGGAAAAAAAGAGGAGGAGTGTTTCAGGCGGCCGAGTTTTTATTAACGCAACTCAGAGTGGGGAATGCAAGGAATGTCGTAAAGGACAGGTCTGAAGAAGCCGATGGCAGCATCATCCAGCCATGCATGGAGACTTTAATAATGATCTGAGAGATATTTATAAACGAGACTCCCCTCCCTGCCCTGTCCTCAGATCAAAACAGCCAGGAGACCAGCGGCGGTTCTCATTGGCCAAAGAGTTCAAACGAAACAGGTGAGGCGTTACCTTAAAGTATTGCATCATTTCATCTCATTTTCATGCAGCACCTTTCACAACCATCCCAAGGCGCGTTGAGGGGGCAGCTTGTGGCTCAGTGGGCTAAGCCTGTGTGCTTGTAATCAGAAGGTGAGCCTCAGCCCATCTGCGGGTCCTTGAGCAAGACCCTTAACCCCCAGCTCTGGGAGCCGTTATGGGTGGCTGCCCTTCACAGACAGCTTACTCTGCAAAAGAGCAAATTGAGGGAGGCGTAAAAACAATTCTCCTACGGGGATCAATTATTATTATTATTATTATTATTATTATTATTATTATTATTACTATTTTAACATCATTAAGACTGAATCATCATCACAAATGAAAATTATGAAATGGATAATAACTATTATTTTAACCATCATAAGTGTGACAAAGCACTGGAACACAATGTTCCCCATAAAATCGTAGCACAGAAATTCCTGTTGTACCCTAAAGAAATATAGTAAAAGGGACAGTGTTTGAGCATCTGTTCATGAGTCTGAGAGGCATTTCACTATCAATACATGCTATCAAAATAATGGCGATATGAACTTATTCATGAACACTAGCTAATCTGTGCAGGTTTATTTGCTTAAAACATCTATATAATATATAAATAAAATGAATGAATAACGACAACAAACCTCCAATTGGCTTTATCCTCCACCCCACCCTCTACCCCCCCACCACCCCCCCACCCAAAACAAAGCCATCATTTTTAACCACTTTTTCATTTTGACTTCTAGTGTTTGTTCTTTCATCTTTCACTTTCAGCCAAAACTATTTTTGTTGTATTTTAAGTCCAACAGATGTGAATTACGCATATGAGACAAGGGGAATTTTCAGAGATGTGGATTTACCTACCAAGCATGTGTCTGCATTCTGAACATACATCAACGTACCTTTGCGGATTTTAGAGAGCGAGACAGACATGGATTCATAAGAGAAGCTCTTATGTGACCGAGAACATTTACAGAAACGGGAGGGAGGGTCTCAAGCCGCCTGAAACGCAGAACCAAGACTCTTTGCAGATATTCCCAAAATGGCCAAATCCTGTGTTTCAGGCAGCATTAGGTTCAGGATGGCAGAGCAAATGGTAACTTTGTAAGTGTGTTTCTGAGGATGAGGAGTTTCTGCTCCAGCCCACGGAGGCCCTACCAGCAGCTCTGCGACCTCGATTTCTGGCTCTCATGGTTGACATAGATAGCAAGGTTCACTGGGCGATGTCAAGTGGTGGGGAACTTAACGGTGACTAAGAATCTCCATTGGTCAGCCAAGAAAGGCCGCTCCACTCCATCACGGAGAGTTGAAGGTCCATTTTCTACACAGGCAGGAAACAGCAGCCCATGTGAGTGGCGAGACCACTGGCCACAGAATAAGCAGGTCAGCTTACTACAGAAAAGAGTGGAAGGGACATTTCGGAAGATGTTTCCCTCAGTCATGTCAAGAAGACTTATCGGTCTCTTGATACTCGTTCTCAGCTGATAGATAGCTGTTCGGCACAGGAAGTGGTTACACTGGATCCTCACACAGGAAGTGACATGCGGTGCCTCAGCATGAAAATAAATAAACACCCACTAAGAGTAAGAGCCGCTAAAGACAAGGCACTGCAATGAGCTCAGTTAGGTTAAAACGAGCTTCAAACCCCACGGAATCACCAGCTATTCAGGACCCAAAGCTACACTTACAACTCACTCATGTTCTGCAGATGAAGTTTCCTTCCCATGTATCTCGCACTTTTCCCAGAGACTTCTGTGCTGCTAAACTAACACTCTACCTGTTCATTAATGCAAAAAAAACCCAAACAATTAGTAAATCGCATGTAAATAGTTGGTAAGGCAAAGCAAGTAGTAGCAGAACATGGGAAGCAAAAGAAGGAGGATGTTGCATGTAGAAAATGAGCTAATGCGCTGTTTAATGGCAGTTTGGTTTGAAACGTTGGTCTGTTGCCACATTTTACACCATCATTGCACGCTGATTCAATGGCGAAATAATACTCCCTTTGTACTGACATGTAGGTATATTTTCAGGGTCCAAGTTGAAATATAGTGAATTCAGTGGGCCTTATTAAGCAGAGTTATGAATGTGCAGTAAGTGTCTCTATGCACCATGTTTCTATATGCCATAGGCCGTGTCTCTATGCGTCATGTCTGTATGCGCTGCAGGGCGCCGTGTCTCTATGTTCCATGTCTGTATGCGCTGCAGGGCGCCGTGTCTCTATGTGTCAGGTCTGTATGCGCTGCGGGGCGCCGTGTCTCTATGTGTCAGGTCTATATGCGCTGCGGGGCGCCGTGTCTCTATGTCCCATGTCTGTATGCGCTGCAGGGCGCCGTGTCTCTATGTG
>JAODKE010000068.1:56995-75856 GCA_026779605.1 Mormyrus hasselquistii
CACCCACAGACCGGCCAGAGCACCCATGCTGACCCCTGTTCACCCACAGACCGCCCATGCTGACCCCTGTTCACCCACAGACCGCCCATGCTGACCCCTGTTCACCCACAGACCGGCCAGAGCACCCATGCTGACCCCTGTTCACCCACAGACCGCCCATGCTGACCCCTGTTCACCCACAGACCGCCCATGCTGACCCCTGTTCACCCACAGACCGGCCAGAGCACCCATGCTGACCCCTGTCCACGTCGTTTACCTGGGGAAAAGATGGCACCAGGATGCACTAATATTTTTTGGTTAATTTCTTGCTTAAAGGGCCAGTAAAAGCTGACGGGTTGGCCAGAGTGTGCTCTACCCTGGCCTAGCTGCAAATCGTCTGTCGAATCCCTTGCTCTACGGGGGGGGGGGGGGGGGGCGGCATTTTTTCAGTTTTCTGTTTCCTCAGAATGAACTGAGCAGCGCGTCTGCTGCCAAACACTGTCAGATGAAAGCGTGGGCGTTATATTCTCGTTTTGAGAGGCGGAGGGGGCGGAGCCTTCTCCAAGTGCATGATATATCAACTTATCTGGAAATTCTACTTCTCTCATAAGGAAGCAGATCAAAAGTGGATAACACCTCGGATGAGAAGACAGCTGACCGGTAGTAGGTAAGTGAAGCTGTCGGACTGCCTTAGCGCTGGGGAAGGGAGGTACGGCTGTTTGTTAGATTGTTGCAGTGAGTTAGGATTTTAAAGCTGAGGAAGGCAATGCCGGATCTATGGGGGGGCTGTTCGGTCTCTTTGAGGCACCAGGTACCAGCTTAGGGGAGCATGTCAGTCTCCCTGACACCTCAAAGGCAGTATTTCAGGATAAGAGGGGCGGACAAACGGACGGGGAAGTGAGGAGGTGTGACATGTTCGCCTTTGTGAAGACAGGCACTGGACTTCGCAGCCAAGAGAACAGGGACCTCCGGCGCTTTACGCTTATGCCTTGCTGGATGCTTCACATCTGCTCTGGCGTAAACAGACACGCCGAATAACCTGAGGCAGCGAAGCGGCTTGCGGACACCTGTTCCCTACTGGGCCATCGGGCTCGGAGCCTCGGGACCAGATGCATCAGGGCCGGCTGAGACTGCGGCCGTGGCTGGAAGAGCAGATCCGGTCGGGGAAATACCCAGGCGTCACCTGGATCGACGAGGTATGAGGGTCGCACACTGGCCACTCAATTAATTAGAATGCAATGCCTGTCCTTAACATTTCCTCGAAAGAAATCTACGCTCATTCTGACCAGGAAGGGTCCCATGTAGTCTAGCCCTCTGTGAGCAGCTTAAGCAGCACATATCTGCAGAGGCATCACCGTGCCCTCCGGATGGGAAATGTTGTTTCGCATGAAACAAAGAAGAGTAAAGTCACATTTCTGTTGCCGTCAGTGTTGAAAGGAGGTCATGCTTTATGAAGACGTGCCTCATAGCTTCAGCTTCACGGTAAATGCGGGTTTAAGGGGCAGAACGAGTTCAAAAGTTTTTCTCTGGTAAACATTCCTGCTTGTGTCGATAAGCAACATGCAGAGGTTACTTCAGATGACAGGTAAAACAAGGGAACACGCCAGCACAAGCAATGGGACAAAATGCTCACAACATCTTTTACATTAGATCTTCTGAATTGAGTCCATCTGCAAAGACGCCAACCGTGTAAAATAGACGGCTTAGCAGATAACCGAAGCATGTGACAGATTACTGATTTTCTGATTTTAAATATGTTTAAAACTTAAAATAGTGGCAGAACCTTTGTAGGTGTACGATTCTGTTCATTTAAGTGCATCTTTTAAACCGCACTCTCAAAAACGTAGAATGTGATGTTAGTGTGTTCACAAAAGATACAGAAGAATATAATGTACACAGAAATCATTCCTTGTAAAACAGTGTTACACCCAGTTCATTACAACAGTCACCCAAGATATATAAAAGTACGATAGAATACAAGGGAAGAAGAAATACTCATCCAGCAAATGTTTTTGCAGTTATATAACATAAAAAACTACATTTTGATTCTTTTGAAAATGAAGAATCTGTATACAGCAGACATCAGCATACATATATTCATGATTATTTTTCAAAGATTGTCAAATGTCGTATGCAGTTTCAAATAAATCACGCTAATACTATTATATGCTATATATTTTTTACTACAACTTAAAATACATTAATTCTGCTGTGTATAGAGCATTATTCAATAAAAATAAAAAAAAATCTACGTCTTATCAGTCGTAGTAAAATGAAGTAAATGTGTGCCAGTAGTGAAAGTGTTTATAAACATACTGTTTTCATCAAGCAAATAAAATGTATTTTTACCCAAAAAGATAGACAGAGCTTTCTGTCTCACAGCTGTAGTATAAAAGGCTGCTCTGGTGGCCTTTTCTTCCTCTCCTGCTGTTAGATGTGTATTTCCAGCAGGATGTACATGTACCTTTTAAAAACCCTGTACCCCCATGACATCCACGGCGTGGCCCTGAGCCCTGCGCCCCTCTCTTTCACCTCAGACGGCCGGCGTCTTCCAGATCCCATGGAAACACGCCGCCCGACACGGCTGGAATATCGACAAGGACGCCACCTTATTCCGAAACTGGGCCATGCACACCGGTAAGGGGGGCAAGCCCGGACAGCGACGGACAGAGTGCCGCATGCATGCACGCCTATCGCATAGCCGGCTGCCGTTGAAAGCCATCCGTCACACAGCAGGACATCTACCAGAATCAGCAGTTACGGACACTCGATCTTCTCGCCCTGTTTCAGTTATTAATATGAAAAAAAAACACACTACATGTAGAAAATGGACTAGATTTTAGGAAGCTTTTAATGACACCACACACTCTACTTCCATAAGAACAGAAGTTACCAGAAAGGGGAAAAAACTATATATATATATATATATATATATATATATATATATAGGAGCGACTTTATTTATAATACATGCAAAGTGTTTATATCCAGTACTGTGAAATCCTCAGCAGTCACAGGAAATGAAGTTTAAATGATCTTCATGTTGGTGTCCCTGAGGAGAAGTTTGGGGACCGAAGCAGAGTTTATCTAGCTGTGCAACAAGATATCTGTAAGATTTTAGAGAATAGATTCAATTCTTATTTTCTGCGTTACTGATAATTTACACATTATAATGCTAAATAGTAACAATTTATCTGAGAAAATATACAAATATTTTATATTAAATATACAATATATAATACAATATATACTGTATCGTGCAAAGTCTTTGAGTCAAAGAAATTATGTTTAAATGATCTTAGACTTCGAATTATGCTGTTAGGCTTGTCAAAGCGTGTTAGCTCGGGCATTTAAAAACTTCTGCTAAGTAACACCTCAGGTTTTGCAGCAACCGTCCAAAGCAGCCGTGTATTTTTTGACTCGACCACTAGCCCCACCTCGTATAGCTAATCAATATCTCGCTGACTTTAAAACTAATGAAATTATTTAAGTGAGCTGGTGGTGAAATTTAATAAATAAATGTACTAATAAATAAATGTAGTGACTGGGTGCCGCTGAGGTGGCGCTCAAGTCAAGTCAAGCAGATCATGCTGGAGGTCGGTGGTTTTTGGGTCATCCTCGTGTCTGGCTTCGGCAGACATGAACGCCGCTTGTTTTTCTAACCATCCAACTAGATATCAGTAACTTTTTGGAGAACAGATGCAAGTCTTACTACTTATTGTGTTATTCTTCATTTACATATGTTCTAATGCTAAATTGTGTTTTTTGTTTTGAGCAAAAGTGCATTTACTACCCAGAGAAATCGTTTTAAACACAGACACACTCACACACACACACACACACAGATTACCTGTATCTTCTTGTGGCCTCTCCAGTCATTTTTATGGCAAAAATCCTAACCGTAATTATGACGACTTAACAAAGTAACCAACCAGAATACAAGACTTTTGGCATTTCTATTTTTTGGATTGCAGTCACAGATTTTTATCAAATTGAGTTCTCCTTGTGGGGACTGAAAAAATGTCCCCATAATGTAATGTGCACAAATCACACAGACACACATACATATACATACATATACGTTTTTTCTGGGACAGTGTCAGCAGTATGAAATTGTACAACATATTTAGTGACTGTGCTCCTGCCAATGTTTAGGAACCAGCAGCAGGTGATTAATCTCAGCAAATAGTTCAGGGTGACAGATACTTTGCAGTGACTCATTTTACAGTGGCAGAAATCACAGACCTTTCATCTGCTCCTTCCACCCGAACGGGATTTCTCAAGAAAGCTGGATAACACCTTGCTGATCGTAATCTCCCCCTGCAGCAGCTCGCACTGCTTCCTCCGACGTCTTTGGTCCCTGCAAGTCCCTGGCTTCCCGTCACTCTCACACAGTCCATTACCCTCATGTCACCTTTTTTATTTACTTCTCTGAGGAATGTGACACCCAACACGGCCGCGATCTCCGCAGATCTCTGTGCTGGGGAATGACTCTTGGGATTTCCCACGGACAAGGAGCCAGAAATCATTTTTTCGGGTGCCTGGCAACCCTATCGATAGGTCCCCCTTTGGTAAATTTATGTTCAAACCCGTAATTTTACTAGCTTAGGCCTAAAAGTCCACACGCTTGGCACAGTGCCCAAGGCGCTGTGCCTCCTCCACTCACCAGCCGCTTCCCTTCGCCGTCCACAGGGAGGTACAAGCCCGGCGTCGACAAACCTGATCCCAAGACCTGGAAAGCCAATTTCCGATGTGCCCTCAACTCCCTGCCAGATGTGAAAGAACTGCATGACAGGAGTATCAAGAAGGGCAATAATGCATTCCGGGTCTACATGATGCTGCCCTCTGTTAAACCGCCTAAAAGGAGAAGAGGCAAGTGCTGCCCACCCACCCGTGTTCCATCCCCCGTGCCCTGTCCTCTATGCCCCGTGCCCTGTCTCCTGTGCCCTGTACCCCCTGTCCTGTGCCCAATCCCCTGTGCCTCGCTCCCAGTACCCCATCCCCCATGCCCTGTGCCTGCTGGTCCAGTAGCTACAGACAGGAGAAAACCTGCACAGAAGCAAGAATAGAGCAAGACAGAATCACTACTGGGAAATGACAAGGGAAACTGCACCCCGTAAAATGACTAAAGTCAGGGGAAAATGATCCGAAGAGTTTTACTTAAAAATGACTTAAAAACACCAAAAGAAACAAGCCTCGGTCTCCGAGGATGAGGTTCAGGCTTCCACTTCGTGTGACCATACATGCAACTAAGTTAAAAAACATGCAGTCAATGTTAATAATCGTGATGTGATTTCAAGTCCTGAAATCCACTGAACCTGGAGCCTTTTCCAGTTAATCCCAGTGCAGCGCCTCATGCTCACTCAAACGCACATATCTGTGCAGAGAACTTGTATGTAATATAGATTACATTATAAAGGCCGCATTATTATTCCTGAAGACCTCAATACAATTTTACTGTTTCGTTACCATTTGGCTTGGCAAGCTATTAGTTTATGTTACAATTACTAGTTCGCTTAATGACAGAAAATAAACTGGCGTTAATGTTTAGTTAAGTAAAGTGACAATGACCTAGCAGACATGACAGTAATTCAGTCTCAGTCTTAATGCATAATTAGTGATACTTATTGGAATTTGATGGGCTGTCAATCATTGCCTGGCTTTTAATAGGAATCAGTGAAGTAACCGACGGGGAGCGTGTCTATGCTCTGATAATCCCACCCACCATGACCCTCGCCTTCTGCTTCACAGAGATTAGGACGGCTGAGGAGATCTTAAACCCCAATATGTCTCAGTATAAAGTTTAAGGAATCCATGTGCGCATGGGTTTTAAAAATCGATGTGTGAACTAATTTCTGTCCTCTACTAGGACCAAGGGAGTCAGACACAGACTTCAGATACACGGCAGGAAGGTATTTCTCATACCCCGACGGCATCCCAGCCGGTGCATGCACCCCACTGGAACACTATCCAGGTGAGTGGCCGAGTGTGGTATCATCCTGCAAGTCACGGCAGCGTCTGAGGAGAGCGCCACGCTAGAAACATAACAAAGCCACAGACCATCAATGAAAGAACAAGTTAGGTTTTCTGAGCCAAGATAAACAAGATTATTATTAACTGTCAATCTTTCCCTTACCCTCTTTTGACTGGTTTCAGAAACGGAAAGTGGGTGGTGCTTCCAGCAGCATCTTTCAAACCTGGTTTTGCCATCATAGACATGAAATAATTAGTGGAAGAGGGATCTGAGGGATAAACTCAGAGGGTAATACTGGTTTTTGGCATTTAAAGATTCATGCGAAATGTTAGTTACCGTGGCACAAACATGAAATGAAAGCGCTGAGGGGTGGAATGGAAATCAGTCAAAGCCGATCATTTCTGAATTTCCTCATCGAATGCATGCTGACGATCCACTAACAAAACGTGTTCTCTGTAGACACCTGCTGCAGGTACGTGGATGACGAGCCGTACGTGCAGGAAGTCCTGCCACCCAGAGACGGCCATGCTACCTCCGCCACACCAGAGAAAGCTCAGGACTACTATTTTACGCAGCCCCCATACGCCTCTGATCCAAATGGCAAGGGAGATCAAAATACAAACGCTGTTTATGGGGAGGGTGATGCTGCCCGTTGAGTAGGTTAATAAATGATGTGTTTTAATTATTCCGCAGGGAATGTGCATAGCCCTCCAGGAAATAACGAACACACACAGGCTGTAATGAAGGTGAGCTGATACTTCACCACTTTTAAAACACTTTTGACCTTTCGTTGTTCCGAGACCAGACATGAATCGTATCATTCGGTCAACAGGGAATGATACCTCTAATATCTACAAAGAGCAGGGAAATGCAGCAGCTGGAAGTCGTGACGGCCAATTTAGATGGTGCTCTCTGTTCAAAAAAGGGCTTAAAGCATTGCCCCAAAGCAAACCAAGAGCACCATCTAGTGGGGTCAAAAAATACAGCAAATGGTTCATGGAGCGTCACTTGGCCATAGCTTAGCTGGAACTGTTTCTTTGTGGTTTTCTAGATAGTGGAGCATCTGAAGAACACGGAGCAGTGGCCTCAGTCTCACGAGAGCGGCTGGAGCTGGGGAGCCTTTTATTGTAAGTTCTCTGCAAGCTAACACCAAACTTTCTGACCTTTTTTTAAAAAAAATGTTGCCTGAATAACTCCTTTTGCATTTCTACACCAGCAGGTGAAGGAATGGATCACTCTACATCTCAACAAACAAGCTACCACACCTACAGTGGGCAACAAAGACCCTTTTTCTCTTAACTTCAGGTGAGCCGATAATATCATGGGATTCAGAGACTCCGCGGGGACCTTGTAGGTGAACATGGACATGTCCTGCCATATTCATATCCTGCAGCTTCCTGAACCCATTGTTCCACCAGCAAGGCTTTCTGTCTCTCTGGGACAACAACTGCAGATTTCCTTAAGAGAGGGAAGAGATAATAGGCGCTTTCATACCTTAGAACTTTATTTTTGAAACCAGTACCTACTCCAGAACAAGTACTTTTCTGTTTGAACACAAACTACTGGGGAGCCGCTTACAGTGAGAAATTGCTGATTAGTTGACCACAGGCACTGGCGCCAACTTGGAAATTACGCGGAACGATTATTTTTGTACTTCAGTTACATTGAATGAATGCATTTTTTGCTTGAGTCTCCATTCGATTAATAACCACTACACTTTTGTCTAATATTGCTGGTGGCAGCGGTGAAACTTGCCAGTGCTTATTAGCAAAATATGTTACACTGTATTTTATCCCGTGCAACGGAAAGATCAATCTGCTGGCCAGATTTAATGAGTTATAAACGTGTCCCATTTGATCACGATTCCTTCCCCCCAATAACTGAACATAAACAAAAGAGCTCTCCGTTGTTTTTGGGTGGCGGTTTAGTTTCTTCCATGCTTATTTAGCATTAAGGTCCCAGTTCCTGCTGTGTGCTGTGAAAGTGACACACGCAGTGTCCAGGACCTGCAAAACTTCCAGGTTGAAACAGCCCAGGAACTTGTAACCAGGGACTAGGTTCCAGAACTTCGCAGTGAAAGCGCCTATTGAATAAAGCGGTAACACTCCATCCAAAAGTGCGGTGGCTTGCTTGGCAAGCGTCTACGGATATTGCAGAGAAGTGTTTTAACTGTCTTTTATGTAGCTGAAATATTTAGCAGCGAATTTGTGCGGTAATTTTTTTTTTGGCTACTACAAAATAATTGCAATCTAACCTTTGTTAAAATATAGCAGCTGTTTTTAATTCATGACTGTTTTTAATAAAAGTTTTGTACTTTGGTTTTACAACAATGACAAAAAAAAAGTGTCAAGTGTTTACATTAATGTGCAAGTGGCTTCAACATCACATCTAACATCTAAACAAGCTGAAAGTGCAGCTGAATTTCCATAACAGCATAGCTGAAGCAAAATACTCAGGAACCGCATAAGTATTCAAACGTTCCAATCTGCCGGGCAGCATGACAATTCAGAGGAATCGCTGTACTTTCTATGAACAAAGGACACCCAGCAGAACAAGTTATCACAACTAGATCCTTCGACCTTGGCTGGAGCCGCTAGATGCATGTAAAACGCGGGGGCATTAACACGGGAATCACTAGACGCCGGCTGCATTGCGTGTCCAGCAACACAGGAACTGGTAAACGCCGGCCGCATCGCATGTTCAGTGAGGGGCCAGCAACATAGGAACCGCTAGACGCCGGTCGCATCGTGTGTCCAACGGGGGCAGTAACAGGAGCTGCTATCATGGGTCCCACTGCTGCTTCGATGGCAAACAGGTTTTTCCAGAAGCAGCACGCAACAGCCCAGCATTTCATCGGCTCCCTTCCTGGCTGCCACGCTTCGCTGCACGTGTCACTGGCAGCCGGTGCACTCTCATCTTCCTTCCAGTCATGGCATGCCCTGCGGGAGGCGTCCCCAGCCCAGTTCCCGCGTCCTCAGAACACTGCAAGACTGCCCAGCTAACTGTCGCCACCACAATGCGGTTGAGCATTGAGCATTGCCAGGCCTGAGCAACGTCATGACCTGCATGGTCCCACGACCTTCATCAACTAATAGGTAAGGGCCAGAGATGCACTGCGACGACAGACAGACGACGAAAGAAACACAACCAGAAGGTTTTAAGAAGCAGTTTTACTGAGACTCATCCACAGCATCAGACAAATAAAATCTTTGAAAGGCAGACTGACGTATTTATGCTTCAGATGGAAGATTCCCCCTAAGGGAGTCTGATGGCAGGCGAGGGGGACAGGAATGTGACAGTCTGGGGGTGGAGTCCACAGTTTGGTCAAGGTCCAAGGCCCAGGGCCCAGAGTCCAGGGGGTAGGGGGGGAGAGTGAAGCCCAGAGTCCAGCAGCAGGGGCTGATGGTCCATCAGTAATCAAAGGCCCTGTCGAAGCTTCTCTTCTGACCTCTTCCTCTGTCATTGTTACCCCTGGAGCGGTCACCATGGCCCCCGCGGCCACCCCGGCCCCGGCCTCTGTGGCCACCCCCTCCCCGGCCACCGCCACCGCGGCCGCCCCCTCCCCGGCCGCCGCCACCGCGAGAGAAGTGTCTGCCACCTCCTGCAGAATTCCGGTCGCCTCCACCAATCCTTCGGCTCTCTTCCAGCTCCGGGAGCTCTGTGGCGACAGACAACTGCCACCGGCGGCTATTCTGCCACACTTCCTGCAGACGGATATGGAATATGGGTATTAGTACAAGCCAAGGCTAGGAATTATCCAGCGGCACCCCCTAGAGGTCATCCATTTACAGCAAACAAACGGTATTTAGCCATCAGCTACCGATATCATGTTAAATTACCCAAAGAGAGACCCCTGGAGAAGACTACTAGAAAGAGCGTCTACAGGTAAGATGACCACCGCCCGCCCACACCCCCCCCACCCCACCCCAGGCCTTCTAGGCTTCGAGGGGCCCACGCCTCAAGGGCTGGCTGACGTAGCAGTCCAGGACCTGTAACTGGGTAACACAGATATGGACGCGCAAGGCAGCGAAATTTGAACCCTCGTGCGGCTCCTAACTCCAAAACATGAGGCTGAGAAGCGCAGGCAGGAACGGCAAAGCCCAAGGACGCAACCGAGCCCAGTGCCTCACCAGGCTCACATCACCAGGTCGGCCTGAGCCGAGGGAGGGAGAGAGAGAGAGAGAGTGAGAGAGAGAGTAAGTACACACCTCGATGCTCTTCACGCGGTCAACTGGGACATCGAAGCAGACTCCCTAAGAGGGAAGGCAGAAATTAGGATGGAGAAACACGCTTTGTCACACCGCCCAACAAGACGCCAAAACTTAGGGCAGGAACTTAGGACAGCAGTCACTCTACTCAAAACCCTCCAAATGCGAGTTATCCAGAGCTGGCCCTGCCCCCTGACCCACCATTTTGCCCTTGAGGAACGTCATCCTCTGGATGTGGCTGTCGATCTCTTCTCCCAGTTGCTCCTTCAGGGTCTTCCAGGCATAGCTGATGCTGTGCATCTCCTGGGAGCACTTCAGCAGGATGGTGGTATAGCCCTGGGGAAGAAAGTGTGGGGCACCCTTAGTGGAGGCCAGAGAAGGGAAGCTACAAGACTGCTCTGCGTTTCTGCAGAAGTCTGCATGCGGCTGGCTCATACAGCATCGGAGTTCAGTAGCGAGCGCTGCTCCAGTGCGGTCGCCCCGGAGATGTGGGCCAGTGCGGCCGCCAGTGCCGGCACTGCCCCCCGCTCTGCAATCAGCTGCTCTGCCGCCGAGCGAAAGTACTCAATGGCCATGGAGGGCACGGCGTCCAGGTACCTACAGGGGGCGCCGTGACACATGAGAAGAACATGAGCCTGATTCAGCCTTGTCAGCGTGGCAAGGCACCAATAAAAGCACTGGAGCAGTGGTCCCACCTTACTGCGTCCTTACTGGACGACTTGATGATGTCATTGGCGGTGGGCACCCCGACGCGCTTGAACGTGATGCCCTGCAGGGAGGAGAGGGGGCAGAGGAAGGCCCGGATCAGGATGGAGCCACAGGAGCAGAGCGCCGGATGGACCCCTAGGGGGCGTAAGAGGAGGAGGTCGACATGCTCACTGCTTTGTGCTCCACGAAGCGCAGCTGCTCTTCCTCCTTGCGCTGGTACAGGCAGATGCAGACGCCTGTCCGGCCTGCCCGGCCAGTCCGCCCCGAGCGGTGGATGTAGGACTCCACGTCCTTAAAGGGGGTCAACAGCTTGGGCTTAGCCCACAGAGAAGCCCCCAAAAGCTAACGCAGCCCAGAGGTCCCCGAGTGCCCTGCTTACCTTGGGGGGCGAGCACTGGATTACCAGGTCCACCTCAGGAATATCGAGGCCCCGGGCCGCCACGTTAGTGGCCACCAGCACCTCGAAGGAGCCATTCCTGAAGCCTTTCAGCGTGATCTCTCTCTGCTTCTGGGGAATGTCTCCATGCAGGGACTGGGCGCTCTGGAGAAGGGGGGACATTCAGGGGGACACCTGGGTACAACTGGCTTATATCCCCAGTTCAACTAAGGAAGTCGGGGGGAGGGGCGGGTTACCTGCTTCATGGATGTGTTGAGAGAGAGCTCTGTGGCCTCCTTCTTGGTCTCACAGAAGATGATGGTTCGGCCATGGCTGCCGCTGTACACCTGGATGACGTCACCGATCACCGCTGCGCGCTGAGACCAATGGCACGCTATTGCCAGGTGCTGGGGGGGGTGGGGCATAATGAGCATTGCGTTAAAAGGGCCACGGAATGCAAAGGAAAATGCTTGATGACAGATGCACTAAAGGAGCCAACACGTTGACACGAGCAAAACTGGTTTGGCGCATAATGCTCAGAGGACGGCGTGTGGATCAGAGGACGGCGTGTGGATCAGAGGACGGCGTGTGGATCAGAGGACGGCGTGTGGATCAGAGGACGGCAGTTACCCATGAGCTGCCTGGGGCCCCTGCGTGTCATTCCTGCGAGAAGACACCAGCAGCTTGGGCAAGACACCGCCACCTGCCCTGCCCCCACCCCACCCAAATGAATTATATCTCTGTATCGTTATCAGCCGCTGCAGCCGGTTTGGCGGCACGTGCCTCGTGCGTTACAGTGGAGCACGACGGCATGCGAGCTTCCATGGAAAGCTGCTGCGTTCCTCCAGCATGCGTCACTGCCTCCCTGGAAGCCGCCCACCCCAACCCTAACCCTCTCCCTCGTTGCAGGGGTGGGGGGAGTTAAGGCGATTCAAGAGTCTATGGGCCCGGTTGGATTGGTCTTGATGGGGGCTTGCTATGACATGTTTTCATGGTGCCCCTCCCCCCACCCACCTCCACGGTGGTGGCAGTCTTCGCAGTCCTCTTGCCGATCAGGTCCACATGCTCATACTCGGGACGCATGTACTTCTTGGCTACGTCGTAGACCCAGTGGGGGCAGGTGGCCGAAAACAGCAGCGTCTGTGGATTGGCCTGTGAGCCTGGGAGTGCGGGGGAGACGGGGATGATGCAGCCGACGCTCGCCACCAAAATTTCATACAACACCCGGGTTCAGCACATCGGCTCTGGGACGAGGTCACACCTTTTTTGTAGGAGGCCGCCAGGATGTCCTCCACCTGCTCAGCAAAACCCATGTCCAGCATCTGGTCCACCTCATCCAGAACCACGTGCTTCAGCTGGGTCAGGTCCAGCTTGCTGTTCTGGTATAGGTCTTTGATGCGGCCCGGAGTTCCCACCAGGATGTCGATGCCGTTGCGAATGTTCTCCACTGCCGGGGAGGGGGGGGGGGGGGTTGTTACAGACTGTGTTTAGCAAATTGTGTGGCCAGGAAGGCAATAGCCACACAGTTTGGGCAATCAACTATGCTGAGCACGAATGGTAACAACAAGAACCCGACTCCCGACCAGGTTCCTGGTCCCGGTGGACATGTCCCAGGGAGCAGGGCACACTCACTCTGAGGATTATAGGAGCTGCCACCATAGAAACAGGAGACGGCGAGCTTCTTGGTCACATCCCTGAAATCCTTGGCGACCTGGATGGCGAGCTCTCTGGTGGGGGTGAGAACGAGGACCTGGCGGGGGAGGGGGGATAGACAAGGAAGTGAGTGCCATGCCTCTCCCCCAAGGCTGCCCCGACTTTGTGGGATGCTGGCTTACCTTGGGAGCTCTGCCGCGCTTTCGCTCCTCGGTGGCCGATGTCAGCCTCTCGATGAGTGGGATGGCGAAGGAGAAGGTCTTGCCGGTACCAGTTCGTGCCTGGGCCACCACGTCCTTCCCGTCATATACGGAATCGAAGGTCTTCACTTGAATGTCAAACAGGTAGGTCACACCACGGGCTGCAAGCAGAAGTCAAAGCTGCGGTGAAGCAGTCAGCATGCCGGGCCCTTGTCCAAAACCTAGTTTGGCCACTCGGACAGGAATGCTACCTTGGAGCAGTCTAATGGTGTCTTTGGAAATCCTGAAGTTAGAGAAGGCTCCCTCTCTTTGTTCTGGACTTTCCTCCTTTAAAATAAAACAACAATTCGACATTCTGCTTTGAGATTTTACCCCCACCATCCAACTCACATTACAGAGGCCCCACCCGAATAAAATCTTCAAATCATGCTATTACATCCAACTTGGCACAATGGGCACCTGAGATCTAAAAGAACCTTCTAGAGGTGGTTCAGTAGCCAATGAACCACAAATGAATCCTCTGCAGAAAAGGCTGTCCCCCTTCAGACGTGACTTGGTGTCTTTCTGTACTTTATATGAAGTTATTATCCTACTGAAGAACCTTAGTTCAAATTTGTAGTCCATGTTGCACTTGTGTGTTATTGCAGGCTGGAAGGACGTTACAGTTAAATGTTCACTGGGTAAAACTGTTTAGTATGAATATGACCAACTCCAGAACCTGACTTGTGAATCTGGTGTCAGAAAGATGCAGAACTGCGGCTCTGTGACTAACCGTCTCTGCATCGCTGGTGCTCTGGTCACTCGCGTGGATGGGTGAGGAGTCTGTCAGTAAACTTCCTGTTTCTTGGCTGCTGACTGGTGCGCCACCATTGGTAAGCGCATCTCGCCGTTTCTGAAAGACGCCAAAGGAGAACAATGTCAGGCCCAATGCTTGCCGAAACACCAGATTTCATCACGCAGACAAGGAACTGCACAGTGTGCCTACCTCATGTGAAAAAACAGACCATTACGGTCAACGGAAGGAGAGCCAGCGCAGCATAGCAGAGAGTAACTACTGGGTCACATAAGGTGAATGGGGAGTTTTGTTTGAAGAACGTGACAAGAGCTAGTCCACCAGGTTCAGAGACGCAAAAGAACATTCCAGAGACAACAGCACTCAGGTTCACAGATATGGACCAAAAATTATATCTATACCTTTAGGTAGAACAATGACACACAATATATATCTCGTTTTTTTCCATGAAGTGTTAAGTCAAAGCCGCATGTGAGATAAACATGATTAAAATGCAGTGTGGTCAAAGTTACATGCAAAGACAAAGACTAAAATCTGCATCCCCATAAGACCAAATGTTTTGATTTTACCTGTAAATTCTGGAATTCTCTGTGACATTACAACCAAAGCTCTCACGTCCTTTACAGCCGGAAACAAATACTATAGGTCTCTATTAAAATAGCATGAAATAGCATGAATGAAGATTGTTAACTCACAATAACAGTATGGCTGTATAAAGAGCACAGTCTCAACGTTCTGTCTAAACTGGACACCGGGCAGTCCTAAGCAGCACTGACCTGCGGGGTCACCGTGGTCTCGACAGGCGGCCTCCCGTCGGTATCGCCGTTCATGCCTGCCACCACGGCTGGTTCAGCCCCATCTTTCTTCCTCTTCTTCTTCGGGACCAGAGGCTCTTGTTCAGCCGCTTCATCCACTGGAAGACTCTTCTTTTTCTTCATCTTTCCATTCTTAACCTTCATTTTCACACGAGTTCAGATTAACAAGAAACGCCAACGACATGTCATACAACTATGATGGCAGAAAATGCAGTGAGGCAGTTTACACTGGGGGGGGAGATGACATACAGTTTTACTGCTGCTGTTCATTTTTAAAGTTACAATTCTCTAAATCCAGACGTTATGGAAGTCCACAAAGCACATGCATACAGGGCCTGAAACTCATTTTCTCACAAAGGGGTAGAATAACCTTCTTATGTGAAGCATGTTGGGGGACATTATAGATATCAGGTGGAAAGAAAATTAAACTGTAGATTCAGTAGAATTATTGATTGCATTTTCAGTTGAATAATGATCATTGAAAGTGTAAATAAGTGAAATACATTATGGCTACACCATCTGCTCCATTCTAAGTGCCCTATAGACCATAGCAAAACTTTCAATTCCATAACTTTCATTAGGCTTCATTTAACCTTTTATGAAAATATATTCATTCAATTAATCTATCAACAGACATTTCTTTGATCACTGGAATCCAGGTTAACGAACTTAAGCACTGTTAAGAAACCGGTCTCAATGTATTAGAAGAGACGTACATCACTCAATGCGATACTACTGCACTCCAAAAGGCCCTGCTAAACACAGTAGGCAAGCGAGATGCCGCCATCTAACGGACAAGTCCGATAAGGTCGAGCCGAACCGCACTTGTGCGGTGCGATACATTGTCCTGCGAGGTCCGTCCCGAAGTCCACCAGTAAATCCCAGAGCCGTATCGGAATTATAAAGGGGCCTGTATTAAGCTCCGAACCGGAAAGTTGCTAGAATGCGGCCCACATACACCCCTTATCACAGTCGGTGCCCTTTAAACAAGTGGTGCTGCGAAACACGTGCCACTAAAATGACGCCCACTAGCTTTCCAGGCGACCAATGTTAAAATGAAACCCAGGGTGATTAATGAACGCTTTTGCCTTCATTAAGCGCCGTCGCTTGGCGTTTGATTGTATAAATGTAAGAGAAAGAGACAGAATAGAATGACACCTCAAATTTAAATTATAATTTTCGTCTCTAACAGAGTGGTAAACTACACATCCAGCACGTGCAAGAACGGATTTGGGTCAATGCGAAAATGCGGTATCGCCATGATGAATCATAATAGACATTTTGATCAAAATTCAATTTTTAAATCACATACATGGTATTTAGAACCACCATTGCCTTTTCCCCTTAAAACAATATTTTGCCACGGACACGTATATCTGTGTACGTACAGGCTGACGATCCCGAGTCCCAAAACCGAGCACAAATCAGCTGTTTGGTGCCAAAACACAGACAGACGAAAAGCGATCGGGGAAATACATGAGCCAACCAGGCCGCCGAAAATGGGGCTCCTCGATCAGGATAAATAAGACATCTTTACGGCCCGATGGCAAACCCTCAAAATAAGCCAACTAACAAGTAGCTTACAATACACTTTCAAAACTTTCTAGGTGGCCACATGGTGCGTAAACACGTGTACATGGAAGTCCGTCCGACTCCGCTGGCTGGTTATTACGGGAGGATGTAAAATAGCGCGACTAGCGGACCGAAACACACGCCTTCCTACCTTCGGGGGTTTAATGTTCTCCATGACGGTCTCCGGTTCGTTCTCCGGTTCGTCCTCCGTTTCCAGTATGATCTTAACTGGCATCGTGGTTCAAAACAGCGTTCCGTCAGATGGTCCACGGACGCAAAAAGGACCGGATACAGGCGCAGCGTCAAGTCAGAATAGACTCTACGGAAAGCCGAGGGTGGCAAAAAGGGCCCATAAGCGTCAACAATTCACGCGAATTTTAAAAAGCCGTGACGAATGTTTATTGCCAGGCTAATCTCGCATTTAAATTTTCAGATTTATCCGCCTTCTGTTAGCAAAGAGAAGGAAAATATACAAATTTGCATATAATGTTCCCACGACTCACCCTTGGATATCTCCAGTTACCTGTCTAGTTTAATCAGTGCTTTATGATGCCGGTGTCGGTCTACCGCGCGCATGCACATCCGAGTCAAAGAACAAGCGATTTACGTCGTGCAGCTCAGAGGGCTGAAAAGAGAAAACTTTTTTTGAATATATTCGGCACAACCAAAGAGACTTGGAGGAAATTGCACAAAGCAGAATTTCCCAGTTAGCTGGATAACTTAGGCCAGACGTGAAAATTCTCTGCGTCAAATATAAGTAAGAGAGGCCTACAAATATCAGCATAGTATATTTGCAGGAATGGTGTAATTCCCACCCCCTAAACAAAAATTATTTCATCATATGAGCTGGTAATAATATATAACCTAGGGACTCCTCAAACATATTCTGACTATGGTTGGAAGAGTCAGAAGAAACATAACCAGATTTGATCGACAAGATCAAGGCTTTTTCTAGAGGAAATGTAGGCACTGGTAATCATTTGACATGTAGTGTTTCATTTGTCAGAATCAAGGCATAATTGTTGTTGACTGTTAAAATGCCATTTTGTAAGTAGTGGTAGTGTGTTTCTATTTATGATGGATAATAATAATAATAATTACCTCATTATTATTACCTCATTATTATTTTGCATTTTTTTCTGAAAATAACGGTTTTTGTTGGTCTGTGGTCCTCTTCTCTATTAATACCCATAATTTACTGTACTTTTTTTTCTTGGGACATACTAAGGATTGTAAGAATATAGTTTTGTATTGTTGTACTGTTTGTATAAACTCACTCATTTGATCCTTTAAAATCACAGATATGATCCAGGTCAATTTGTCCCGGGCCACACCTCCAAATCATGCAATATCAGGACATTTCATGTGGACATCAATTAATCAAAAGTTTTTTAAACGTTTTCTCCATGAGCTGATACATACAGAATGTTAAATTGACAAATATTGACTGAGATTTTTCCAATGTTTTCACTTTTTTAGTAGAAGGAATTGATACATACAGCTAAAAGTGACAAGTGATGTAGAGGTTTAGCGGTTTGGGTTTGTATAGGGATTTGAAAAAAAATCTGCACACGACACTGAAACCTCCTGGCCCTCCATGCCAATTCCCAGATGTCACAATGCCAAGCGCAAAGGTGGCAGGAGTAGGCATATGGGCAAACAATAAGGGGTTTATTGAAAGAAAACTGGAATAGGGCAAGCCAAAGAGGCCACATGGGGTCAAACAAAAGGCATAACTCGCTAAGGAGAAGGTAGAGGAGAACACACTAGGATGACATCGATGACCGGACTGGGGAGCACAGGACTTGGAGGCACTCTTATATGCAACTAATGAGGGAGCAGCCAAGAAGCTGCTGGAATGAGAGGTAAGAAAAATGAGCAAGGGAGAGAACGAAGTGGCAGGAATGTGGGGTGTGACACCAGAGTGGCCCTAGCTTGGTGGATCAATTACAGAACATAGCGATCTCTTTCAAATAAATTGTAGTAAATGAAATGACTAGTTAGTGAAATCATAGTCCTGTGTTTCACACAGAATGTGCTTTTATATCTTGTTGCCCTTCACAATGATATGAATCGATTTTAAGAAACCAGTGCTCTCGCTCTCCTGTGCTCACACAAAATGCGAGTGTACCAAGTAGTGTGAAATAGGTCTGCTGCTTGAGGACCCCAAAGCATCTGGCTGCAGACCTCTGCCAGGGACTGTGTGGCCGGAACCTCCACCCCTGGCTCGGATATGACTCTTCTAAAGAGAACTCAGTACACTGGATTATTAAAGTTAGTTTGCGGTGTGACGCTAACTTCATATCCAGTGCTTTTGTCGAGGGCAGTGATTTCTGGCCCCAAAGTGGAAGTCCTCCACTCTACAGTTTTCACTGCATTTTAAGAATAAAAAGAAAATATCTGCTTATTCTCTTGCAGCTGTTTATGCTCTACTGCAACTTACAAACCCGTTTTGCTTCAAACCTGTTTTGAGTTCATTTAAAAGTATATGTTGCTTTTTTTGAGACTATTAAGAAAATTACATAATGACAATGTTACATAATGTTAAAGCATGCTAAAGGAAAACATGCACGGGGCGACTCT
>JAODKE010000068.1:79580-90281 GCA_026779605.1 Mormyrus hasselquistii
AAAGCAGTGAAGGAGCCAGATACCCTCCATGCAGGACACCTGGTTCTGTGAGAGGGAAGGACAAACACTCTCAGCACTGCAAGGCCACCTGGCATCCAGGGCAAAAAAATCACTTTGGGTCCCCCCAGGTTTTTCAAAAACTTAATAAATAGCAAGCTGAATGAGTAGATTGCATCTAGCTGGTTAGCAGAACATGCTGCTTCAGCATCTCCTAAATAAGGACCATGTTTATTTAACATTTAGTGTAATGGCTATCTGTGACCAACAGGGGGCGGCCAAACCTCAAGCAGCCTATACTGCAAAAATGAGCAAATACGCCAAGCCCTCAGCTGAAAAATGTCACAGGATAGGAAGATAACACACCCTATGATAATGCAGCCACAAAGTCTCGCTGTTCCTGGGAGTCGGGCTCTCTGCGACATGTTCCGTCATGTGCTCTGTCGAATTGTATGACTCGTAGCTCTCCTCATAGTAGTGGTCATAAAGGGGGATGTACAGCACACGGATCATGCCGTGTGCATAATCCATGAAAGCCTTGATAGCACCAAGGGTGGAGATGATGCTGATGGCCATGCTTGCCGTTACCTGCAAGGCAGAGATTACAATGGCTAGCATGGTTTGATCCAAGCTCCCGGTTCAGACGAAACTTTTCGAAGATGAAGGTTTGGGACCGAGCTTATGATCACATCTAGCAAGGGTGGCAAAATCTGCACTCTCATATTAGTGTGACCTTGACAGTGCTGAGCTTCAGAAGTCACTCAGCTCCTGCCAGAGCTCAGGTCTTTAAAATGAGACGTGATGACGATGGTTTAGGGATGATGTGGTTTCTTTTGGAAGTTCAGTCATCCAGGATGGACACTGAACAATCCTACCTGAGCACAAACCGTTTCCAAGTACCGCTTAATTTGAAATAAATACATGTTTAATATTCTTTAGATTATATTTTTAAGGGATGGGAATTTCAGGTAGAATTATTATTCACATTTCTCCATTCAGTATTTGAAAAAAAAAATCGAATAACCCTGCCCCACCACACACAGAGATACATGTATGGATCTAAGTATTTATTTCTAAATAAAAAGAGATGTTACATGTTGCTGCAAAAGGATAACAAAAACATTCAAAAGTAGCTTGAATAAATTAAATTGGCAGTGAAAGCTAAGTGCAGTGGAATACAATAACATTTAATAGCCTGTGTCTTGAGCTGATGTAGCCAATGGCAGTTTCTTTTTAACAACACAATCCTAACAATACTTCTCTGGCCTACAGGCTCCTCCAGTCATTTATTTCCATACAAAATGGAACATCACTGCATTGTCACTTAGCACTGCATCACTGCATTGTTGCGAAAGGACAAGCTAAAATATTAATAGTAGCTGTGATATTTGGAATGTTCCAATACAATTTACGATAATTATAAAACAAAAAAGGAGCTGAAAAATATACTCCCCCAAAATGAGTCCCAATAGAATGTGTTATTATCTACCAGCACAGTCTGTCTTTACTGGGAATGGCAAATCAGTCACATTCTGCTTCACTTCTACTAGTTCACTGACAATTCACTCATTAAATTTTTTTTATCAATAATGACTTTCACAAAAACATTTTTAACAACAACCATGACAACGTAAATGTACATATAAAATAAAATGCTGCAGCATTATCAGATTCTCTTACTCGTGTTGCTGCAGGTCGTGCAGGCAAACACAAAGCAGTGCTGACAAATCATTAATTAATGTGGTCTCTGTGGAACCCAAAACATCTCCATGCAGCGCAAAAGGAATGTCTTCTGGCGGTTATTTCTTGTTCGCTAGTTCCTCACGCTCATTTCTGTTAAATCTCTTAAAGATGCATCACACTATGAGTGATCAAGGGTGAAATGATTATGATTGCTTGAGTTCTGTTTCAGTACCAAGGAAGGGTGACATTGTGGATTCAACCTATGACCGCATCTTACTTTTAGCAGCAAGGGGGGGTGGGGGGGATGAGAGATGGGAGGGATGGTGGGTAATCAGTTGCTCAGTTGCCCTTGTAGCCCGAGAGATTTTGTTTTCTTCCTGCTTGTGAGTTTTTGGTCCCTATCCTCTGTTGTCATCTGGCTTTCTGTATTTATTTTCCCCTTTCTTGAATTTTCCTGTATAAATGATGCAGGAATGTATCACAACACACCCATGAAAAGTGCCTCTATGCAGGACACCTGGTCCTGTTGCGGGGGTGGGGGGGACATTCCCAGGGCCCCAACTCTACAAGTCACTTCAGCCCCCCCCCTTGTGTTTCAAGAACTCTACGATGTCCCAGTGACTATGGGGGCAGCTTTATTGTGAAGGGCGCTACATGACCACTGATCACCAAATTCTAAATATAAAAATAAATTGAATTGATTGAATGTGCATGCAGCCAGTTAGCACTGCACTGTCGTTTGTGCCACTGTCCTGTCTCGTTGCACTGTTCTGCACTGTTTGCACAGACATACGCTTTAGGTCATTCTGTGTAGCTCTGTAGTCCTGTGTTGTCTTATGTAACACTTTGGTCCCGGAGGAATGTTGTTTCATTTCACTGCGTACTATACCAAACATAGTTGAAATGACGGTAAAAAGCCACGTGGCTTGAGCTTACACAAAAACAATGATTTGTTTTCAGGTTTACCTCCAACCTTAAACTTAAGACAATGGATAAATCACAACTAATTATACTGTGTTATGTCACATAGCGGCTTTCATCAAAAGGGGTTTATTTAGCAAAATAGAACAAAAAGGGAGAACCAGAAAATAAAAGGATTCACAAGGGGTCAAAACAAAGCTGGTAAAACAGGTACTAAGGCAGGGTGCAACACTAGCAACAAGACAAGAAGGAACAAAGGAAAACTACTGACTTATCATAACTATCATGACTACAGCTAATAATCACAGCGTTAACACAGAGAAACAGCACTAATGAACCACTGAGAATCAGAGCAAGGGCAGGCACTTAAATACAATATTAACAGGACAGGTGAGAACCATAATCAGTCAACCAATCACTAAGGACTTGGGACAACATGGAACAGGTGGGGTATATTATAATTAACAGGCACTAGAGACTAGGAGATCATAACAAATACTAAGGACTATCAACACTCGGAGAGAGAGAACACAAGTGAAACAGAATATAATTAAACAAGGCACGGGCAGGGTAACCATTAACAAGGATTCTAAAGCAAAGACATACATTAACAACACCAGACATAAAAATAAAACCAATATATTAAACAAAGTGAGACTGGCCTCAGGACAACCTTGACCTCATGACCCAAGGAGAATCTGTCTTTGAGCCACACACTCAGCACATTGAGCCACACGATGGTTCAGGGACTGGGGAAACACACTAGGACCACAGCAAATGGGCCTGCTGGCCACATAGGCAGAAGGCACACGGGAGAGGTTCAGACGGGCGCTGACCCTGGCATACTGCCGCTAAGTAGGATTTAAAATAGCTCACTTATTATTCCATTTCATGTTTTTTTTTCGATATTCGAATATGTAACAATGCTGTCTCATCCCTAATATTTTCATTATTTACTTGTGATGGAATCTTGCTGTCAGACAAGATCTGCAGAATTTAGTGTCCAGGTTAAAACTAAACTTACTCACAGACATGAGTGAGCAGTACAGCAGGCCAGGCTAACTGATATGCTTCAGCAATACAGTAATAAACCAGCACCAAGCTAGGCTAATTGACATACTTCACCAGTACAGTAATAAACCAGCACCAAGCTAGGCTAATTGACATACTTCACCAGTACAGTAATAAAGCAGCACCAAGCCAGGCTAACTGACATACTTCAGCAGAAGAGTAATAAAGCAGCACCAAGCCAGGCTAATTGACATACTTCAGCAGAAGAGTAATAAAGCAGCACCAAGCCAGGCTAATTGACATACTTCAGTACAAGAGTAATAAAGCAGCACCAAGCCAGGCTAATTGACATACTTCAGCAGTAGAGTAATAAACCAGCACCAAGCCAGGCTAATTTACATACTTCAGCAGTAGAGTAATAAACCAGTACCAAGCTATGCTACTGGTAGGAAAAGTGGCACGGCTGTAGGATTTCTGATTCTCTCAGTGCCTTTATTAGGAAACGGGTGGAATGTGAATGTATATCTTGTTGTTTTTATGATACAGTATTGAAAAATCCATGAAAAAACAAATACTTACCATTTTTTTGGACACTCTCTTTTCAGAAATGATGTAAATAATACCACAGATAATGAACTGTGTGAAAATTTGGAGAGAGAATAACTTTTAGAGACCATTTGGATGATATTATGAAAAATAATAATAGTCATTGTAATTATTGGAATTGTGATAACTCTCAAACACAGATTTAAAAAACGTGCACATATAAAGTGAACCTTTTTGCCTTGACATCTAAAAAATCCAAGTGTTGGATCAGATTCTCTATATCAACCTTAATGCAAGTGAAGTATTGAACCTGCAGATATTTGCCAATTGAGAGAATGGACTGCTTAGCTAGCCTGACGTAGTTATCATGCTGGACACGACAGACCACACCAACCGACCAGGATCCCCAGCCAGAATGAGCTGTAGATGCTCGTGGAGTTCCTTGTGACATCGCGCTTCATTGGAATCCCTGTTATGAACTGCGTGCCTCCCAGGAAGAGCATTACGACCTGTACAAAAGCAGGACAAGGGGCCGAATCACCAAGGTCATATGTAAGCAGGACCGGCACATCATGTCAAGATGGTGATGGAGTCATTCCCCACCAGTGTGGACTGGGGATCTTTCTGGGTGTCGGTCTTACCCCAATGCTCAAGGGATCCGCCCTCATGAAGCGGTGCAGGGGTTTGCTGAAGCCCACCACTTCTGTGGTGTCTCCTGCGGCTTCGCTCCGCGCGGTGGAGACCGGCAGCGTGTCCATCCTGTCCAGCACTGGGCACCAACACTTATCTTGTAACCTAAATGACCTTAACTGAGGTTAATTCTTTTTTTTTTTTTTTTTTTTTTACAGAAATGACTCAATAGATCTCCTAAACAAATCAGTAAAGTGACTTTTACTGTCATAATTATCAAATTGCTAAATGATCCCAATGACTTTATGGAGAATGTTCCTGCTGCACTATTGTTTTTATGAACAGTACCACTCAAAAGACTGAACACACCTGCATTTGTCTGTATTTTAGCTGTTATTCACCTGATAGTAAAAAGCCTCAAGGCAGTGAAATAATACATATTAAGTATTGCAATGACCCAGAGAAGTGTTCAACATCTCCTTTTTTTCTTAATGACAGTTTTGCAGATTCTTGGCATTCTTTCAACCAGCTGTCATGAACTGCTGGGACAAAGGACTCAAGGAGCAGCTGTGGTGGAGAAACAAAAGGGGGATTTATTGAATGCAGCAGACAATGGTTGACCGCAGGAGACGCCAAGGCATGTGCCGGCGGGGTGACCGCAGGAGATGACGAGGCAGGCGCAGCCAAGTAACAGGAGACTAGGTGGACACCGGCAGGATGTCAAAGGACAACAAGCCAAGCACTGGATGGGTGTCAGGGAACAGGGAGGTGGGCTATACAGTGCTGGACCAAGCAGGGCAAGGCCGGGACACCTGGAGGTGAGCAGGGCGAAGCCAGGCCACCTCGAGGCAAGTGGGGTGAAGCTGGGACACCAGGAGGTGAGCGGGATGAAGCCAGAACACCTGGATGCAGGCAGAACAAATCCAGGACACTTGGAGACAGGCAAGACAAAGCAGTCCTCTCTGGGCTGGGAGCTGGGGGCATAGGCAAAGCGGCTTTCTCTTGGTTGGCAGCCTGAAGCACAGGTGAAGTTGCCTTCAGTGGGCAGGGTACCGCGGGGCCTCTCCAGGGGTGGACTTTAGAAGCTTGGGTGGAGCAGCAGATACCTCACCTGGGCTGGGCATGGAAAGAGTGTAGGTAGTCCACCTCTTCTGCATTTGCTTCCCACTAGGGCTAAACGATTTAGGGCTGGGCGATATGACCTAAACTTATTATCATGGTATATTTCACTTTTTGGATGGTGACGGTATTATATCAGCTAGCCAGCAGGCATGAACTGGAGGGCTGTGGTGAGCTCCGGAGAAGAGGCAGGGTTAACGGCTTCAGGCGGCAAACAGGGGGTAGTCTGACCAATCTCATGCTCGATTATCTCACACACTTCCTCCAATAAATGCCATACCTCCATTGCCTCCCATGGATTCACTCTAGGGGTAGCTTCACGAGCAGCTTGTTGGCAGACCAGAAAAGATGTGTGGCCTTGGGGATTTTCCAGACCACGGGGTTTGTCCTTAGCGTCAGGTTGGTGTCCAGAAGGGAAATTAAGTCCTCTGCTTGGAGGCGAGGCAGGTCCCACGGCACTAGCAATCTCTTCCACTCCCTTAACCGAAGCACTTGGGGTGTCCAGTCTGTGGGATTCAAGGAGGCGTGGAAACTGGAGTGGGCTGTTGGGGTTGTTTGCAAGATCCATAATTCTCACATTAACTGCTTCGAGAAAGAATTCAGGGAGCAAGTGTGGTGGAGAAACAAAAGGGGGATTTATTGAACTGAACAAAACAACAAAACTGGAAACAAATGGGATCATAGGGGACCAGAGCGGAAGGCACAGGCAACCGGATGATACCATGTTAATAACGGATCTGGGGAGCACAGGACTGGGAGACACTTAAATACGTGACTAACGAGGGAGCAGACAGGCTGGGAGTAGTTAACATGAAGGCAGGAACAAGAGGTAAGACAAATGAGCATCCAGCTTGGCTCTAAGAAGCCATGCCAAGGAGGAGACAGGAGAGTCAGGCAGACATGGCAGGCAGGACGTGACAGTACCCTCCCAAGCATGCCCTTCGGGTACATAGGACCAACCAACAGGGTATGGGGCCAGATCACATGATAGGACAGACACCACCAAAACCTTGGACAGGTGGGTCAGGCAGACATGGCGGGCAGGACATGACACCAACTTGCAGGTGTAGCCACCTGGAATGCTTCTCCCCAGTCCTGAAGGAGTTTCCTCAAGTTCTGCGCACAGGTTGAGTACCAAGGTCTTGCTCTTCAATTCAGCTCATCCAAAACCTGCTCTACAGAGTTTAGGTCAGGGATTGTGGGGGCCAGGTCATCTATCGCAGCACTCGAGTCTCTAAGATAAAAAACTTACTGCGTAACCTTGAAGTGTGCTTGTTATTTTGTTGAAAAATAAATTATTTTCAGTAGGTGTGTCCAGACTTTTGACTGCTATTGTAATTTGAAAATTAATCCTGAAAATCCAAGGGGTGTGCATTGTCCCCCAGAGTCCACTGATCAAGACACACTTCATAGGACATGACTGTCTCATTTTGTTTCAGAAATAATAACCCTTTAGTGTGTTGCCCCATTGCGATTTAAGTGAATGCAATACAATAATTAATAACTATTACAGACAAAACATTGTTCCCGGTAGTCCACTGATAAAAGCACTTCACTAGAAGTGCATGTCTTATCTAGTTTTAAAGTTATTAACCCATTCATGTATTGTCCAAGTGCACATTATACATTCGAACATTAAAAACTTAAATTAAAATTCGTACCTAAAGCAATCAGGGAAACAAAGGGGTGTGCAACAGTCGCCATGAGCCCAAAATGCTGAACCACCATGTCATTACAGCTGAAAGGACCTATTATATTACCTATTAACACGATTTGGCACAAATCACGAAATGGTTTGAAACGGAAAAATAATCGGTTTGCATCGATGTCTGTGTACTGGACATCACAATTCTGTTATTAAAAACGCCCCACCTTCCGTTAAAAGTTATTAAAGCCAGAAAATCGAATATGAGGCTAACTTAACAGCGGTTTTCTACCTAGACCGTTCATGTAATATACAGCCCACGTAAATTATGCCACTGTATGCACAAAATTACTGCTGTACGCATTAGGAGCTTTACGTTTTGGGCACATTATTAAGAATGCAAAATTACCGGCAAAAAAGTTTAAAAGTTACTGCAAGAAACAACAGCTAACTTGTGAGTGAGACAAAGATGCACGGCGTACCCAAGTCAAGACTTTTAGGTATTAAAGGTATAGTATGCACTTACACACTTGCACTAACAAATATTGTGTCAGTAATATTTATATATGATTTTATGTGATCCGAATCATTTTCAATATTATTTTGCTTACGCGTCATCTGTGAGTTCCTGCTATCTTTCGGTAAATTCCAAAAAAAATCCCGTTTTAATTGTTCTCGGCCAACTAGCGAATTACCGAAACCGCGAATGTCAAACTGAAGGGGTTACTGTATTTTCTTCCGTTTAAGAGGCCTCGGATATAAATCAAATATAAAGCTAATCAACAAAATGTATATGACTATAGCATTCTGTACCACGGTGGGTTTGAAAGCGCCGTAACACCCCTAATCCCACCGAGTCACCATTGAAACATGCGCGTGCCCGCTGCTGCCCTTCTGACAATGCTCACGGGCGCAGCAGCGGCAACGTACATTAGCTGCCCAGAGTCGTAAAGACAGAGTTAAACAAACGTCACTAATAAATGTAATAAATGAAAACAGAGTCAAGGGTGAGGAGAAGGAAGACTGGAGCCTGATTTAAATAAATACAACAGAACGTCACAGATAAAAACTTTTGCACAAAATAGACTACTATCACTGCAGCTCGCGACTCCCTCTAATGTATAACTGCAGAAAGCCATGAAAACAGCGAGATAAAACACAAATGAACAAAAACATCAAGGAGGTGTAAAAAAAAAGTGAAAGTATGACTACACTAAACATACCAGGAGTTGGTGAAGTACAGAGATAAACAATCAATCTCAAATAAAGTGGTTAAAGGGAGGAGGCTCACTGACCTGATTTAAGCAGAAAAAAGAGCAGAGTGTATTACACAACAGGGAGAGAAGAGATGGGGGGTGGGGTGCAGAGGGGGAGGGTCCACATCTGCAGCTAAAGTTCATAATGAATCCCATGCGGAACCTTGGGGGGGCGAGTCCAAATCTGCAGCTAGAGTTTACGATAAATCCTATGCGGAACCCAGGGAAGTGAATGCCACCCCCAGGGCTGGCCATCTCTATTAGGACATCTTTGTTATTTCTCAGCATTGGCAGCACTGCAAGGTCCCACAGCGTGTCCGAGAGACGCAGCTCGGGGGACTGTGGGGGGGGGGAGCAGCTGTGCCGTGGAGTTTCTCTCCATGGATTGCAGCTCACCTTCATCCCAATCTCCTCTTCAACTCCAATGTTAAAATAATATGAGAGGATATGAAGATCTTGGGATCTGCTCTGCTGAAGTGAAGTGCCCTGTGTAGCCTCAACGCATCTAAAGCACAGTATATGCTCAATTCATGACTGGCTATTTGAGCAAGCATGAGTAGCGTGATACTAGGCTGTGTTACTTTTCCCAAGTCCCATCTAGCTGTTCTTTTTAAGACCTTCACACACATATATACAGGGTGAGAGTGAAGCTTGGAGTCTGAGCAGAGTCAACTATCTATCTGGTGCCCTTGGAACATTTCGGGTGATTAAGACCCTTGTTTAAGTCCAGCACTCATCAACACAAAAAATTCTTAATACTATATATTATGGGATGTAAATGACCATCGTGTAAATGACCAAAAGAATGACAAATGAAATGACAAAGAATTCACTAAACCAGCAATTGTAACTATATAAGATTTGCACTTCCAGGCATACACTTTACAAATATAGCATGTTTAGGTCCCTGCAATGAGGTGAAGTCAGCTGCCTGGCAGGACACAGATATGGTACGACAGCAAATTTGATACATATTCCTACATGCTAAAGTGCGGCGTAGGTGTATAAATCACAGGCACGAGTAAACATACACGCGTAAATGCTAAGGGTTAAACCACAAATAACAGGGAGAGACATTGCACAACTGGATGATGACAGGGAAGCAGGAAGAGAGGGGGAGGGAAATTAAAAGAGGCAGCAGTATTTGGAGTGGGGGGGGCCCTGGGACGGTCTGACCAGTAAGATGCCGTATTTCCTCATTATCCTGGCATTGCTTATGGCTGCTGGATGCTGCAAAGCCGCAGACTCCCGCGAAGCAGAACTGTGCTGGGGAACCACACAACTATTGTGGCACTTTCTGTTTTCTTCCTCCCAGTAGAACCACATGAAAAGGCCCAATACACACAATCCTTAAACAGTTAATGAGAATCTTGGTCACTGCACGTAAATAAAAAAGACGGCGCCGTGCAATAATGATGCTGACTGGGGAATGAAAACTAGCTAACCAGCAGGATTTTTATATAAGAAGGGAATGGGGAAGTAGGACAAGGGTCTGTGCGGGTGAACGTGTGACCCTAAGAGCCGCTACGGCTGGAGACCAATCAATCAATCAATTCACCAACCAACCAACCAAAGTTTTAATTGACACATGCACAGTTATACTAAGTGCAGTGCACATTGAAATGCTTGAATCCATGTCACTGAAACATCCTTAAGAAACCTTCTCGATATCTTCTCGATGTTTATTATGCTTATTATAGATAAACACATACATATAAAAAGTTACATGTCTTCCTTACATGTGGTCTTTTAGGTATTTTGTTAGTTTGCATGCATTACATTTGATCCATAAATGCACAAAGTAAATTCCGGGGGGGGGGGGGGGGGGAAATACCAAAAAATTACAAAAGGTCCCAAATAATTAGGAAACAAGAATTTAGGGCACAAAAAAAT
>JAODKE010000068.1:91150-104665 GCA_026779605.1 Mormyrus hasselquistii
AAAGCAGTGAAGGAGCCAGATACCCTCCATGCAGGACACCTGGTTCTGTGAGAGGGAAGGACAAACACTCTCAGCACCGCAAGGCCTAACCCTAACACTTACCTAACACCTTCATGAATGTGTATCTTTGAGCCTGAAAATGGGCACCTTATGGAATGTTCTCCAGGAGTCATCCATGTTTGTCAGGTTGCTGTAATTGATGTCATAATCATAGTAATAGATGTCTTCTCTACTATGAATGATCAAGGTGGAGAGATTAATCATGAAAGCCAGTGCTCCAGTGATTAATGAGGCGATGCTCAGGGCCAGGCTGGCAGTCACCTGATGGAAGAGGAAAGGCATGTGGTCTCATTATAACTGAGAAATACCCACATGTAAAAAAGGTAGACGAGTTATTAGGACTAATATGGACAGAACTTCAAAGTCAGGATGGTAGCCCAGAATATATCCTCTCCAAAATGTGGATGTTACCCATAAATGTAACTATTTGTGCACCTGATTTGTGCCATCTGATATTTATGTGTTTGAAAATGAAAGCTGTATGAAGGTTGGATCTTTCAAAAAAGTCTTCAGTGACATTTTTGTGGATCCTTTTTGTCAGAAAAACCAGCTATTGTAATACCCTGTAATAATGGATTTGTACTAAACTGACAGTGTTACAAATTTTTATCACTAATGTGGTGTTATTGCATAATGCATTGTTACAGAGCATTAGGCAAAAACACCACATTATGTAATAACTTTATAAAAAAAATTAAATGAAATACATTTATAGCCTACTTTACAATTTTATTTTGTAACATTAACCTAATGATCATCATTATCATCATTGTAAGGAATCCAATCGTTTCAGCAAAACAGTGGTTTATTGACCAGCAAAAATAATAATACAGTGTAGAAATACACCGGGTATTGAAAGGCAGCTCAAATACAAATTAAGGACAGTTCATCACCTCCCTGTATACCCCAAAAGGCCCTCCCCAACATGGTACTGTGTGTACTGTACAGTAGGTGCTGTGAGTATATTTGCATATAGAGAGTGACCTCGTGGAGTGTGAGGATCCTGAGGCTGGGATGGGACAGGATAGGATGGAGATTCCTGTTAGAATCAATGGCAGCACAGCCTCTTATCTGGCCACTGTAAATTCGGTTACTTCCTTATCACCCTAGTGGTGCTGACTGGAGCCCCCATTCTAACCCTGACTTCCCCCATGATCATAACTTGCTAACACTGTCTGTATTCAAATGATCAACCAAGAACATTGGGGCATCTTTACTAGTTTTCCTTATAATTATCATTGTCCAAAAAAAGAGTATCAGCATATTTTTGTGATTAATTTCAGGAAACGTCTGTGTCTCTGTGACAAAATAGCAGGCAAAAGATCAAATAAAGAAAAGAATGAGTAGGTTGGATCACTTGTTAGTTTATGAATGAGGTTACGTACTACTTTAGTTACAAAAGGTTTGGAGAAGCACTCATTAATCAACGATTTGACGTACGAGATAATGGCGTTAACGGCAGAAAGCTTCTGGGAAATGCACCCCTAAAAATTTTCCAAAATTATAAATGAATATAATATATAAATTGTTACATTTTGATTAGTTATTGCATTATATGTTGTTACATGGTATAGTACAATGCATTCTGTGATAACATTGCATTTTATGATTAAAAGTTGTCGCATTTTGTCAAGTTATACGCAAAGTGGTCTTATTGTATAATGTGATGTTAATTTTGGAAAAATCAATGACCTGCCTGGACAGAGGCGTCTGCCAACCTGCCTGCCACCTGCTACAAACTAGAGACTAATCGCACCACTTTTCTTTACAGCTTCTTGAAAAAGCACCTTAACAGCATCACATAGGCTAACAGAGTGAAAAACACCAGACCTTGGCTCAAGACCAGAGAAATCAATCCATGTTGCTGACGATTTATAGTCAGCTTCAGAGGAGGAGATTTCAGGTCCAGAGAGTGCAAAGCCAGACCAAGATTTTGTTTCAACCAACTAGTTGAGTACTCTGTGACTGTGACTCTTCCTACTCAGCTGGTTGGTTGAAATAAAATCTTGGTCTGGATTTGTGCTCTCTGGACCTGAAATCTCGACCTCTGGTCAGCTTACATGCACAGTAAAGTCGTGCTATGATTAAAACTCGACTAGGCCATTTATTCGGTCCTTTTCTCAGTTTACATGCACAGAAAGGGAATCTATTTATTGACTGGGGTATGTCTGACTCTGCTATGATAGGTGGAGCTGGGGAGGAACTGTGGAGCATGTGCAGAGCGCCTGAGCCAGTATGAGTCCGACTGAGTGTATACATGCCGGAGTAAATCGACTGCCAGCTGCTTTATCTGGGTTTCTTAGTCCGACTTGGAGAAATCCAATTTAGTAAGATTTCAGTCAGACAAACATGTTTAGATGTACTTTAAAAGTTTGGTTTTAGTCAGACTAACACGATAATTTGATTCTTATAATATCATGTGTAAACATGCTGAGTGAGTCATCTGGGGATATTCTACACATGAGTATTAAAACATCTAAGATCACAGGACTCATCCCAGATCTAATCATTGAAATTGGTTATCTGGATATTTAGGTTCTTCAAAGACAGAAGAATTGGATTAGAAAAAACTGGATTAAATCAGAAGATTTTGGAGTATGTCTGTGGGAATTTTTGCTCATTCATGCAGAAGAGCATTTTTGAGGTCAGGTACTGATGTTGCAAGGCCTGGCTTGCAATCTACATTCTAGTTCATCCCAAAGGTGTTTGATAGGGTTGAGGTCAGGGTTCTGTGCGGGCCAGTCAAGAACAGAAAAAGGCCTTCCCCAAACTGTCCCCCACAAATTTGAAAGCATAAAATTATCTAACATGGTGCTGGTATGCTGAAGGATTAAGAGTTCCTTTCACTGGAATGAAGGGGCCAAGCCCAACCCCTGAAAAACAACCCCATACCATCATCCCTCCTTCACCAAACTTTACAGTTGGTACAATGCAATCAGGTAGGTGATGTTTTCCTAGCATCTGCCAAACCCAGACTCGTCCATCAGACTGTCAGACAGAGATTCCTCCAATAGGAAAAAAGTATATGAGAAAAATAAGAAAACTGTGTGTTGCAGAAAGAAGAATCTCCATGGGTCCCTGTGCAACGTTGGTGGAAAAATCCCAGGTCATTTTACTTGGGTGTGATGTTTTACTGTTTGAATGGTCAAAAACTGGATCTACAATTTAAATCTCCACTGGAAATGATTTCATATCTGTTCACGTCTGGAAGCTTAGAAATGAGCTTATGAACAATAGTAGTATCATTCTAGTTGGGTGTGTAGAAACAGATCAACACAACAGGAGTATGAAAAAGGCAACCTGATACAAGGATGTATTTTCTTTATGTGTCTGTAACAATGCTTTTTAATGAAGCATTGTGTTAAATTTTAAGTATCTGCACCTGGTTTGGGAATAGCACCAAGCTATTGGATGGACTCTCTAAAGTGTGGTACGAGTGGCCGAACGCATCATTGGTGCTGAGCTCCCTGACATCAGGTCCATCTACACCAAGCGGACCAAAGCCAGGAAGATAATGAAAGACCTCAGCCACCCTGACAACTGAGTCTTCTCCCTGTTGAGGTCAGGGAAGCGTCTTCACTCCCTCAAGACCAACACTGAAAGAATGAGGAGGAGCTTCTTCCCTCAGGCTGTTCAGGTTCTGAACCAGAACATCACCTAGGAATAGACTCAAATCACTACCCCCCCCCCTTCCCACACACACACAAACACACACACACATACACACTGTACTGCACTACACTGCACCTTACATCGCTAATAATAATCGGACATCGTTGCTGCTAATTGCACATTGCACTTTTTATTCTACTGTATTTGTACATAATTTAATTTCTATTTCTATTTTTTATTCTTAACTGTCTTTATATTCTATATTTTTATCTTTATGCTATTATTATTACAGTTTATATTTTATATCTTTACATTTCTTTCTTACTACATTTCATTCTTATCTTCTAATTTATTTTACTATTATTATTTTCTGTACTCTAATTTTTAGTAGGTCGGGCACTGCAAATACATTTCACTGCATGTCGTACTATGTATGAGTGTGTATGTGACCAATAAAATTTGAATTTGAAGTACCACTCATCACAACTTGAGTTTACTTGTGGTCAGCCAACAGCATGGCAGATAGACTATTGCAGACACGCCCACAACAGACAGGAACAAATACGCATGATTTTTACTACTATGCATTGTTACATTACCTGCAAAAAAATATTAGCAGAACTAAATTTAGCAGAAACTAATATTTGTCAAAGTTAACGGAAATGCTAAGCCACTAACAAAAACGCTAGCTGGACTAATTAGCCATTAGCAGAACCCTGCCTCCCACTGATCTCATTTTATATCATTTTGTTTGTTTTTATTTTGGGTAATGTTATCTTGAGAGGAATATTCTGATATGAGCCATAAGAGTCAATTATTGTCTATAAAACACTTTGAACTTTCAGTGTTGCCAGTAGGAGGCAGTGTGGTATTTGCTTCTCCCATGGGCTCTGTGTGCACTCTTGTTTACTAATGATGGGTGAAATAAACTATGTCTCCAAAAAAAGAGTTATTTGATTCAGCTAACCTAAAAGATTTATTCTGATTCGTTCACCAACTCATTCACTGGCACTTCCTGTTTGCATAAAATAAATCTGAGTCCCTTGTGTTTCGATTCGTCAAAAATAGCCTATTATATAGGCTGAATTGTATTAAGGAGTAACCCTAATACCACTAATAAGTCATATGAGAAAAATAATTTGTTAAATAAAATATGTGTTATTCAATAGTCTAAGTCTCTCAATATTGTACCTTGACTTCTGATGTTTATTAAAAATGCAAACGTACCAGGTCATCACATTGTCAGCCAAAAGCTAACAAAGCTTGTGTGAAATCATTTAGATTGTGAAAATGTCGCATTTATAAAATCTAATTTGTAGTACATGAATTCACTGCTGATCTAGGCTCTATACTACACCAGTAGATGGTGTATTTCAGTCATGACCAAGGTGCTGCTCATGTTCAGTAGCCTATCTGATTTCTCATTCGCCTACTCACTGAACAACTCGTTCACTTCGTCGGGTCTCTGGTTCAGAACAAGAATGAGAGTCCAGACGGAATGGAGAGACTCTTTTGTTCATCAACTCATTCACCAACTCATTCACTTCTTCTGGTCTCTCATTCTCGTTCAGGGGTGTGTTTCCCAAAAGCTACCGCTAGCAACTTATATGGTTGGGCCCATTCAGTTGTGTGGTATAAATACATCATAAATATATAAACACATTGAATGATTTAAATGATATGTGTGCACACATTCCAGTCATAGGTCAAACTATTGGTAAATTTGGATGAATTATAAACATCTGAAGTAAGACTAAATGCAAAACGGTTTGCTGAGTTGAGTCAAATGATCTGGTTGACTAAACAAGAGACTCTTCTTCCCATTTACTCTACTTAAGTGCAAGAGCACTGAGATACTACACACTTTGGTGACAAATGTTGACGTAAGATGTGAGGTGTGCAGGTGTTGGTAAAGAGCTCAAGTGCCATTTGTTTTTTGAAAAGAATGGGACACACTTGATATCTGATGAGGTGAACAAGAAACAAATTAGAACTGTTATCAGTTGTGTTTGCTGCGTTTGGGGTTGTCTTTAACTGTAGCCTAGACTACATAAGCATTTGTTATACAACTTTTTACACTTAAATTGAAGGCAAGTTGAAGGCACTCTGATAGGCCATGAAAGCTCATATTGAAAAATGAAGTATTGTTTATTACTCCATTTTGCTGAGCAGAGCACAAATTTTCGTTTTACAATGTGGCTTGGGAAAACTCATTTATATTCATGACAGAATGCTACCTGATTGGCCAGTGCACCACCTTAGACAGAATGCACGAGAAACCATGTTAATTGCTAACTACCGAGGAAACCATGGTAATCACAAACTACCAGAACTACCAGAAGTACAGTCAAATACTATTAGCCTATGACAAGGTAAGTAAATGCTTTAAATTTACATTCAAACTTCAAACACATTAAATTTAATATAGACTAAGCTCCCATTGCAAACAAGGACTTTCAGTTAAGGACTGTCTTTGGAGTGATATGATGTCAATAGCTGTTTCTGGAAGGTTGCAGACTGATCTGGATTCTGGAAAGAGTGCTAGAAACACGTAGCACACGTTGATGGGAGCATGATCACTAGGCAATCAGGTAGCACATTTAGATGAAGGCACGTTCACTAGCCAATCAGGTAGCACATTTAAATGGTAGCACATACACTACCCAATCAGGTAGCACTTCTCTCATGAATATTAATGAATTTTCCCAAACCACCCTGTAAAATGAAAATTTAAGAGCGGAGCTGCACTTTGACAGGTTCATGAAGCATTAAAATTTACATAGCTATATACACATGTTGCTTCACATTTAAATGAAATGTTAGGTCAGTTTTGTAAGGGTACTTAATATGTTTATACGGTTTTGCAAACACATAGAGAAAACATGTTTTTCCTTCATAATGCGTGTGACCTAAGGTGGCTATTAAGTAATGCAAGCATATTTTTAAAAACCAGAAGGTGGAGACATGCCCCGACTCGGCCGGCAAAGGATGAGAAAAAGGAGACACCTACCAGCTTTTTTGACGGACTGATCCCAGACAGGATGTAAAGGACACCACAGATTACGAACTGTATTATGATTGCAAGAGAAATTGAAACACAAAATCAGAACTATGTCTAGATTAGCTTAAAGTACAACCCAAAATCAGAAAAGCTGGGATGTATGTTAAAGTTAAAAATGAAAACAACTATTTGCATGTGAAAGTTACATTTATATAGCGCTTTTCAAGACACCACAAAACCAATGGGGCGGCAGTTCAACCACCACCACTCTATAGCCCCCACCTGGATGATGCAACGACAGTTATTCTGCACCAGTACACTCACCACACGGTAGCTACAGTGGTGAAGGGGCAGGAAAGAATTCACCATTTAGATATAGGGGCCAGTTCTGATAGGGCCACAGTGGGCCATTTTAACCAGGACATCAGGGTACCATCCCTACTCTTTCAAAAGATGCCCAGGGATCTTTTATGACCTCATAGGAGTTAAGACCTTGGTTTTATGTCTTAACCAAAGGACAGCCCCATTTTTACAGCACAGTGGCCTAACCTGTTGGCCACACCAACACCTCTTCCAGCAGCAACCCACTTTCCCAATCGGTTTAGTGTCATTTTGGTTTAGAGTAACATGCAGACAGCAACTGTTGTACAACAGTACAGGAACTTTGTTATTGCATTTTGCATCTCAAAATGCACCACACATTGGGACCGATCAAGACTACAGGCACTTCAGTCCAGCACCTGCACCCTCTTCTTCCACAGCCATGTCTTTGTAATGTGTGCAGAATGTGATCTTGGTGAAATATACATAGGCGTCCCTGGATAAGATGTCATCATGAAGGCGGCATATGTTTCTCCAAAAACTCTCTTTGTATTTTTTAACATTAATGGTGCCATCACAGAAGTGTAAGCTGCCTTTGCCAAAGACACTGACAGCCCCAGACCACAACAGACCCTGACTTTTACACTTCTTCTTGGTAACGATTTGGATGGTCCTTTTCTTCTTTGATCCAGCGTGCATGGCATCCATATTATCCAAAAAACACTTGAAACATGGATTTGTCTGACAACAATTCACGTTTCCACTGTGTGATGGTCGATCCCAGATAACTCCCAGCCCAGGTCAATGGTGCTTCTAGATGCAGTTAACATATGGCTTCGTTTTGCCATAATAAAGCCTGAACTGGAATCTGTGGATATAATTACCTATTGTAATGCTTGAAGAAGGTTTGCTGAAGTACTCCTGAGCCCATGTGGTTTTTTTCGTGGATTATAGATGAATGACGTCTGAGGGATCAGAGGTCAAGGTTATTCAGCTTAGGCTTGCACCATTGCCCTTCACACACCAGAATTCCTCCAGATTCCCTAAATCTTTTAATTATGTTTCAATCATTTTCGGATACATTTTTCCTTCTAAAGGACCATCCCTTTCCTGGATGATGCTTTTGTACCATATCATGATTACAGTCTCCTGGTGACATCACCTGCTTCAAATCAGCATTATTTAATTATTTCACCTGTTTACTAGCCCTAAATTGCTACTGTCCCAACTTTTTTGGAGTGTGTTGCAGGCATGAGTGGCAGGAATGTAAAAAAATTAAGAGACCACAGCAACATTTTCAGTTTCACCCATTTCTCCATTTATAGTTTGCGCCTGTGTGAAATATTATTTGTTTTGGGAAACTCCAGTCTGGCTCTTCCCTGTTTCTCATTGATGAAGGGCTTCTTCTTTGCTTTATGGGACATCAGTCCTTTGTCTAGGAGCCCGATACAGACTTTCCTAGCAGGTCACTTCACACCACTTAATGTCTCCCATTATTTTTCAAGGTCACTTCAAAAAAGTGAGGTCATCCTTAGGAGGCAATGTTGGATAAGTTGACAGTCATCTCTGTCATTAGAAGGTTCCTTCTGGCTTCCACCTGGCTGTTTTTTGTTAATTGTCAGAATCACCTTGTTTTTGTGTCTTGCTGTCTTACAAGCTGCCTGTTACCTAGTGTAGGCGTCTGTCAAGAAGATTAGGAATAAACCAGGAAAAAAATGCAGATTTTAAAAAATATAGTGTAGCCTCCTAATTTCCAGAGGTATACACAGGTTCTCCTCACTTCACAATGGTTCAACTCATAACATTTTGACTTTACGGTGGTGTGATAATGACGCACATTTAGTGGTCAACTTCGAATTCTGTTCCTGGTTTAGCTATATACTGTACGATACTTTCTACTAATGCCGAGTGATGATAGCATCCATGCAGCCTGTTTTCTGTATTTCAGCAAATAAACTTGTATGAATGTATTTCCAATTACTAATATTTAGTCATTATTTATTTACTTATTCAGTGACAGCAGTTATTTATTTACATATCATATCATATATCATAATAGGGTCAGACCTGTTGGGGGTCAGGGTCTGTGTGTTGCTGAGGTTGTCACCTGCTGCATGGCGGCTCTTGGGTGACAATTTGAGGCAGCCCATCCGAGTAGGCACATGGAATGTCTTGTCTCTCTGGCAAGATGACCACCTTCCTCTGCTGTCGTGGAAGCTTCATAAACTCCTCCTTTCGGTGGCGGCAGTCTCCGAGGTACGCAGACCGGGGAGTGACCAGATTTCTGTAAGTGGGTATACCTACTTTTGGTCTGGTCCCTTTGATGTCTGCCATACTCAGGGAGTAGCTGTTGCTATGACGGATGATTTTAATGAGTGTATTATGAGACTCAGGCCAAGGCATTCCTTGGATGTCTTGTCTGTTGTTTGTGTATGCTCCAACCGTGGTGACTGATGTCTTGTTGATGACGAGGTGCCACTCCCCTAGTCATGGGTGACTTCAATGGGCAGATGCTGGAGGCTGCTGCTGAGCTGCAGGGTCTACAGAAGTGCCCAGCTTGTGAATTTTAACCAAAGACTTGTTGTTGCTACTCTGAAGAGTTAGGTTAGATCCAGTAGGCTATCACCTACTAGGAGAACGAGGCTGGACTTATCCAGACTCCAAGATCAAGCTGTTTAGTTTGCATGCAGTTTGTTTGAGGCACTTGGGTATGATTACCGACTCTAATGTGATGTGGGAGACCATCCATGATAAGACCATGAAGGTTGCCGAGGGTTATGCTGGTGATCCCAGAAGGAGGTGTTTCATCTCACAGGGTACCCTGGATATTTTTGAGAGGAGTCGCGGCGCATGACTTAGTGGCAACTCCAGTCCGTGTTGGAAAATTAGGAAGACAGCTGTGAGGCTCTGAGTACACATAAGAAGGTGTTTATTAGAGGAATCTGTGAGCAGCTGACAAACCATCTGTGATCTAGTGACCTATGTCCTGCTTACAGAGGAATCGAAGCATTACCTACATCTGAATCTGCTCTTCGGAGACTTGCAGTCAGGGTGGATGATGGAGTGGTCCTTACGAATGACACTACAGTTGTGACCCACTGGGTTGACTACTTTGGGCAGTTGTTTAAAGCTGATCCTCTGGCTAGGATGTTGGACATCTCTGGGTCCACAGTTCTTGAAGCTGACCCTCCGATCAGCTATGAACCACCCAATCTCACTGAGATTGCACGGGCGGTGAATCAGCTGGGGGTTGGGGAGGCTACAAGGATCTTTGTTATTTGGGGTGAACTTCTCCAGGCTGGTGGTAAGGATGTCCTCCTGGCACTGCAGGCAATCTTTGCTTCCATTTGGGAGTCCGGATCCTCCCGAAGCTTCTGAACATTATGACTGGCCTGTACACTGTTACAGTGAATGTTGTGCAGAGTGGAAGGAGAACCATCGCGTTCTTCCCAGTTGATTCTGGGGTTCGCCAGGGGTGTGTTCTTGCTTCTACTCTGTTCAATGCTTGCATGGGCTGGGTGGTGAGCAGGGTTGTAGGGTCCAGCAGTTGTGGGGCATTTCGTGGTAAAGAAAGTTTTACTGATCTTGACTTTACCAATGATGCTGTGATCTTCACAGAGTCAATGCAGGCTCTGATCGGGGCTCTTGAGAGATGGAGCGAGGAGTCTGAGTGTCTGGGATTGCAAGTGTCCTGGATAAAAACCATGATCCAGGCCTTTAATGACTTCTTAGGCACAGCCATCAATAGTGTATCCATCTGTAAGGAGAATATCGACCCCGTCAAGAGATTCACGTACCTCGGCAGTGACATTCATGTCTCTGGTGACTCTTCTTATGAAGTCAGCAAACGGATTGGGAAGGCATGGGGGGTCATGAGGTCACTGGAAAGGGGTATGTGGCGATCGTGATATCTTTGCAAGAGGATGAAGGTCGAGTCCTAGTGCTCTCTGTCTTGCTGTATGACTGTGAAACATGGACACTATCCCGTTAGCTGACATGAAGACTGAACTCCTTCGGTACTGTGTCTCTTCGGAGAATACTTGGGTACTGCTGGTTTGACTTTGTGTCGAATGAGTGGTTGCTCAGGGAGTCCTGAATGAGGCACATTACTTGCATTGTGAGGGAGCGTCAGATTTTACACTACAGCCATGTGGCACATTTCCCTGAGGGCGATCCGGCTCGCAGGATCCTCGTTGCTGAGGACCTGAGGGGCTGGACCGGGCCAAGGGGATACCTGTGTAACACCTGGCTATGGAAGATGGATGGCCATTTCCAGTGGGTGGGACTGGACTGTGTGTCTGCCTGAGGGGTCGCTAGCTGGGATCCCAAAGAGTTTGGTATGGTGGGTGAAGCAACGCACTGCATCAGCGCCTGCTCCCCAACCTGACCTGACATGACATCATAATTATATTCCGCTTATGATATCTTCCATTTACGATGGGTTCATTAGAACATAACTGCATGATAAGTCAAGGAGCACCTGTATTTACAAATGAAAAAAGCTGACCAGACACGTATCTCATGTTCATATTGTCTACAAACCAATGCAATCAGACATCTTGTGTTTTTTGCATTCTCTACACTGTCCCAACTTTTTTCTGATTAGGGGTTGTATAATCATATAAATAGCACACAGTTCAAAGTAAGGGTGAAAATGGCATGCATTTTCTGAAAGTTAAGTTATTGAGTGTGAAAAATATAAAGGACTGGCTGGTTAAAACATTTACGTCACTGGGCTGGGTCAGGAACAAGAAAGACAACAGCAAGTGAAAGCCTGAGGGTGACTACAAGTTTCAAAAGAACTGACATATACCGGTTTAAGATCAAACAGCATAGCTTATGTATGAGTGTACAACATTAACAAGTGTCTCTCACACTGTAAAATAACTGAATACTACTACCATTATTATTATTATTATTATTATTATTAATAATAATAATAATAATAATAATCATAATAATCATGTAGACCAACTTAATATGGCACCAATCAATCAGATGCCAGGGATGAAGCTGTATATTTGCAGCATGCAGACAGGTGTTTCAGCAGTGGGATGGGGGGGGGGGGGGCAGACTCGCTAGCGCATGCCAGACATGTGCATGTGGGCCACAGACCACTGTCCCGAGCCACAGCCCCCTGTACACTGCGTTGTTCCCCATGATGTCGGGCATCATCGGTATTCCAGTTATGAGCTGTGAGCCTCCCAGGATCACCATGGCAACCTGTAGCAAAACAGGACAGGTAGCCTCTTTAGCGCTGTGCAAATGCAGGCACCTTGTGGAGATATATGCCATTCCGGGTACCATCGCTGATTTACAGGTAATGTAAAAATGATTTGTAGCTGCATCTTATTTGTCAACGTACAAGGCTGGTTTTTGTGTGTCTAGCAGCCAGAGAGAGGGTTCAACTGAAGAGATCAGCTATAAGGCTGGTATGCAGTTTTTGAGCAGTTCTCAAATGATACTACTGTGGTATGTGATTTCAGACCAACACCAGAACACCTCAGATGCTGTCATCAACTCCCATCACAGCCATAAAAATGCAGAATCATTAATAATCTTTATGAGAGTCGTGTAACTGAAGAAGAAATAGCAGCGACTGGAATACTCCTGTAACAGGACTGGTATGGTACACTGAATGGTTGTCCACTTCTGTGGTGTCTCCTATGGCTTCGCTCCCCGCGGTGGAGACCGGCAGCGTGTCCATCCTGAAACATCAGGCAGTGTGGGCAGCAGATGGCTGCTGGTGAAAACAACCGCGTCCGTCTCGCTGGCAAAACACTTCTTCAAACTTAAAACCTGAACAGCTGCCTTATATTCTATTGTCATACTTCAATGGCGAGCTTAAAATGTTTGTTAAATGCTTGAATGTCTGGATCTAACAACCCACAGAAAGGTCAATCCAATTAAAAGGCAGAAGAATGAGTGATTATACAATAGTCACAGATACAGTCTCACACTGAATTCCCAGCTGCAGATCATCTGAATAACAAATACTTAAAGGAAAACAAAACTACTTACAAGAAAAATTAAACCAATAGCAATTAGGAAACACCAAAACAGTCATTCTAATTGGAGAAAGAAAGAACTATGATTTACGGGCAGCTCACAGGCAACTACAAGTCTCTACAGATGCCCTTGCTGATTTACGGGCAGCTCGTGGGCGATTACTATCTTTTACAGATGACCTTGCTGATTTACGGGCAGCTTGTAAAGTAGTTAGCAATGTAAAACGTACATAATATTTTTAGCAGAGATATCACAATATAATTTTTTTCTGATCCTGATACTGAAGTTTTGAGTATCTGCCAATATGATACCTATCTGATTTTTTTTTCCTTTTATGAACCACTAAGCATTAAATGAGATAATATTTCAGATAAATATGGCAAACTATCTGCATTTAGTGTTCAAGTGGCATTTCTTGTGTACACTAATAATAAGCTGGGGGTGGGGCTCGATGGCGAGCGCCTGGTGGCCAGGCCTGCACCCATGGGGCCTGGTCGGGCACAGCCCGAACA
>JAODKE010000068.1:136707-172241 GCA_026779605.1 Mormyrus hasselquistii
GGGGTGGGGGGGGGGGGGGGGGGGGGGGGGGGGGGGGGGGGGGGGGGGGGGGGTGATAGTTTGGGTATTCATGACACAATGAAAACCTGCAGAACCTGATGACTGTGAAACAAAGGGCTTTAAAGCAGCCCCTCTCATTATCAAACAAAACCACTTCTTGACTGGCAAAAGCAAAACCTTTTCATTAAACATCAAAGTAACTCTCAGTAGCTATGACAAATATTTTTAGTCATGTAGCGTGAGTCTCAGCAATAACTGCGAAACATCTAAGTGTATATGTGAATGATTCAGTTAAATTCTATACAAAGCAGTATATTACAAATTGACATATAAATTGGTCACATCACCTGGGATTCTTCATCTCAGTACTTGTTCCCCAATTCCAGGGTTCCCTGCTGGTCCTTTGTATGCTGGCGAGTCCTAAATCCTTGGTAAAGAACCATGACCAGCAGTTCTACCTGCTCATGCTGGTGTTCTCCTTGGTAGTGCCAAATGTGCTGATGTTTCTCAAGTCGCTGTGGAAGTGCACGTTCAAAAACTTCGTAAACCCAAACAAGAAGACCATGGGAATTGTGAGTTAATTCCTGGTTCCTAATTCCTAATTGGTGACATGTTGAAAATCACAGGTGAAATCTTTGGCCGTTATTAACCAAACTGTAGAACCTAAGGGAGAGATCCAGAATGCAGAGTGTCTTTTACATATTGTTGATGTTATTACAAAGCAATGCCTGAGGTTCTACATGGTTGAGACATTGTAAACAACTTAATACTGTTGTATTGATCCTCACTGCTCTATGTGTAATCCTTTGTAAATGTCGGTCTTTAGACCTGTGTTTGTATTATTACACAGATGAATGACAGACAAACCTCGGTGGTGACAGCACGTTCAATCTGTTTCACAGATCTGCCTGGTTGAGTGTCTGGTTTCACTGGGAACATCGGTCCTCGTGATTATCGTGATGCCACAGTTTGACGTGCTCACCAACCTTTTCATCACCGGGGGTGTGTGCATCTTTTCTAGTGCATTGCAGATCGTTTTCCGCTTGCAAAAAGAAAGCTGGAAGATTCTCTTCCCCATCTGCTCTCTCATCCTCGTGCTGACCGGCTACGGACTCCTGGTGACCGACTATCACGTGCGTGTGACCTCCTTCATTGAGCCGACAGATAACTATGCATATGTCGCCATTGCGATTGTTGCCTCGCTATTTGTCTCCCTCAACTGGTGGGAGAACCCCTTCCAGGCCAGCAATAACATCCAGGAGATGCTCACTGAGTTGGAGGGTTTCCGTGACTTTGTCTTTGTGATCACCAGCATCTTGAGGGTGTTGGTGATTGGCGTCGTCTACTCCATTTATTTTCAATTTTTTCAGAAGCCCCATATTGACTGGTCATACTTCTCTAACGTCAACCTGGAGACGCTCAACCTGGGAATTGGGATTTTTTGCCTTCAGGCATTCATGTCTGCGGCATGCCACTGGTTTGGAGTGGTAGCCTGTAAGATCCATGCCGTCCGCATGAGCTTCGCTCTTCCCGCCTGCTTCACGGGACCCACAGTCCTCATTGTCGGCTTAGCCCTCTTCATCACAGAGGCTCAAAACTTGAATACAATGGCCATGGGCAACTTTACCACATTCTGCTTGACTCTGAGCAGAACCCAAACGAGGAACGCCACAGGTATTGTGCTGGCCGAGATCTCCAACAGCATCTGTAGAACCACCCTGAACAGCCACTACCGCTCATGGCCATTCGCCATGCTGGTCATCGAGGGCCTTTGCATGTGGCTGGGCCTCCTCACTGCCACGCACTACGTGTGGAAGACCAAGGTGCAGAGGATAGAGAGGACCTCCCAGCTGTTTGTGCGGCGACTTTATGAATCTGCCTTCATCGACCAGTCGATGCTGCTCAACACCAGGATGAAGGTCGTCAGGGCGAGGAACCAAGAGAGGCTAGTACCAGCCATATCCAGAACAGCATGTTGTCAGATGTTACGTGGCTTTCTTCAGAGTCATTGACCTACAGCACACACTGATGTTCTGCATTAATCCACAGATTTGCAAGGGAAGCTAAATTATTTTGAGGAGCCGTGAAAAAAAATGTTTCTGGGTGACATTCTACAGACATAACCACAAATATAGCTACAAAAGGGAGATTGGAGGCCAGGTCCAACTTGTGTTTCCCTGTATAGCTCAACTTAATTGTTAATCTCTTTAGTGACCTCTTCGGAATGTAAGGTGACATCTAGTGACTTGGGAAAAAAAACAGTTTATTTGACTTGTTTTTATTTTACCGCAGCCGTGATGAACTCGAAACCTGTGTTATCTACCTCTGTGCCACCATGTGGCATGAAACTTACGACGAGATGCTGAAAATCCTCACGTCCATGTTTAGGTAAACTGTGAGTCACAACCACGACCCAAATGTGCTTAAGTAGAGAAACAGATGTGTGACCGTCAATCTTTTTAAACTTTAGGCTGGACCGCTACAGGGGCGACCCGAAGGAGCAGCACAAAGACGAGTTTGACTTCGAATGCCACATATTTGTAGATGATGCGTTTCGAGAAGACAAAGACACTAAAACGAAATTTGTCAATGATTATGTGAATGACCTTGTTCAGGTAGTCATAGAAGTGTACAGGTAAATACATGACAAATCTATGGTCAAAATATATACCTAGGCCATCCTTTTCCATGTGGACAAGCAGCAGTATTTATGTACTCTGTCTACATTGCAGTTTGCTTGCTTGCAGATTTTGAGCTCCTCAGCTTCCGGTTTTGTTTGTTTCCCAGGGTTTTCACAAACAAAGAGCCGGACGATGTGTCCATAATTGAGACACCCTATGGAGGGCGGCTGATGTTTGTCATGCCCGATGGAAACATGCTATACATACATCTGAAGGACAAGTCGCTAATTCGTAACAAAAAGAGATGGTCGCAGGTGAGTGACCCCCATCACCGTTGAACTGCTATAATGTCCCAATATTGCCCCTTTTGACATAGATAAATATACAGTAAAGAAGCATGTCAATAGAACTTTGTACTCTTTACACAGACATGCATTCATTTTGATGTTTCAGATCATGTACATGTACTATTTACTGGGATGGAAGGGCTACATGGCCAAAAATCCTCAGAAAATAATGGTAGGTTTTCTCGTAAAATATAGCAATGGACTTCTCATTGAAAAGTGACAGTAAACATACACAGAAACTATCAGCAAACCACCATCTTTTTTGGCTTACAGAGGCAGAATAACCCATGCCGAGCATCTCTCATTTCACTGGACGGTGAAAGTTTATTCTTGCCGACCTACGACAACGACAGTAAGAGAAAGTACATCTCTGATGACAACACGTACATCCTGGCATTGGACGGGGACACCGACTTCCACCCCTCCGCTGTTATCCTGTTGGTCGATCGGCTCAGGATGTATGACAATGTTGGCGCGGCCTGTGGAAGGATCCATCCCACGGGAATGGGTGAGAGAGCTCAGCAACTCTGGGACACTGATCCTGCTCACACCTGCACCTGGCCGTTCATTGAAAGGTCAGCCTAGCTGGTCAACGCCTGGTTGACATACCTGTGGAGAATGACTGCCCAGGTTCAGGTGTAAGCAGTATAGGACCTGGAGCTAGACAAAAACTACACAACTATAACCTAATAGCACTATTCAAGGAGCAGGAGTGCAACATAAGAACAGGAAACATAAAGAAGCATCAGACTGACATAAACTGATCCTCCCCTATGTAGATATAGAATGTACAGTACTGATGCTTTTTATTATATTACTTTGTTTTATCTATTTTATTTACAGGTTGCTATTTTATTGTTTGCTTTATGATTTTTATCTAATTAATTTAAATTTATGTTTTATATTATTTTCCTTTGTATTACATATTTCCTTTTGAGCACACTCCAGGAAGAATGTGGAAATGTGTTTCACTACTTGTGTGCAGTGTATGTTTATTTATGTTGTTCATTTATATATATGGCAAATAAGACCTGACAGCTGAACTAGAGGCTCCATGAAAGGCTTGCAAACTTGCAGCATGACTTGCAGCCTGACACTCTGCCTATCACCGCAGGGCCAATGGTCTGGTACCAGAAGTTTGAATATGCTGTGGGCCACTGGCTTCAAAAAACCGCAGAACATGTATTTGGGTCAGTCTTGTGCAGCCCTGGATGTTTCAGCCTGTTCAGGGGTTCAGCCTTGATGGACGATAATGTCCTGAAGAGATACACCACAAAGTCCAACAAGGCAGCTGAGTACGTCCAATATGACCAAGGTGACCACCTTCACTGTTGCCTATTTCCATGACATTCCACTTCCTGGCTAATAAATGCAATTTTTGTTGTGCAGTAGCTATATTTAGCCAAGGAAGCTCTTAAGGTTTACAAGTGGTTCATTTCTACAGCAGGAGAGCATTTCAGAACACCGGCAGAGGCGGAGAAATGAGGCTTTGCAAGGCATTTACCATGTACTGCGTCTGCCTTGGTTGATACAAAGAGAAGCATTACCATCTGTAGATGGAGTTTAGCTATCAGTATTTCATCCATCTGCTGATGGCTGTTTTTAACAATGAGAAATGTTCTAACAACAATAAATGATGGATGAATGATGGAGGGAGTACTGTCCCTGATCATCACCATTTCTCTACTGGGGAAGGTGACCGAATAAGAATGGCTGACTATGATCATGAACATCAAAAGATCATTTCCCCACAGGAATGAATAAAGTGAATGAATGAATCTTAATTCTTGATCAACTTTGAACATGAAAACCAGAGAGCCTTTGGTAACCTCTATCTACCCATCTGTACAGGTGAAGACCGCTGGTTGTGCACACTGCTGCTCCAGCAGGGCTGGAGGGTGGAGTACAATGCCGCCTCAGATGCCTACACCAACGCCCCACAGGAGTTTAAGGAGTTCTACAACCAAAGGCGGCGCTGGGGGCCCTCCACCCTGGCCAACACGCTGGATCTCCTGCATAGTGGCAAGGAGACAGCCAAACGGAACTCTTCCATCTCCATGCTGTACATCTTCTACCAGATCTTCACTGTGGGATCCTCCATCCTAGGGCCTGCATCCGTCACCTTGATGATCGCTGGTATGTGCCTTTCTTGATGTCAACAATGGTACCCTAGAATATCGTATTGATCAACATGTCTACAAGTCTTGTCTGAGGTCTTTGTGGAATCAAAAAAGCTTCTCATCTTCATGAAAGCATTTTTCATTCTCCCTATCCATAATAAAATATAATGGAAACACATACAAAAAGGTTCAGAGTACAGTGTGATGACTGAATTAGTCATTTAGCCTTATTACTTTATCTGTTGTGTTCCTAGACAGCATTTCTTTCTTTAGTCATTAGGCTTTGACAGGAATTTACAGATAACTCACTATTACAGCATATACACTGTCAGTCAAAAGTCTGAGCACACCTACTGAAATGAATCTATTTTTCACAAGATAACAACCCTAAGCAAACCTTGAGGTTATGTAAATATAGTAATACCCTGTGAACAAGGAAATAGATAAAGTGCTGTGTCACATAATCTCGTCCTCACAATCCCTCAACCTAAACCCTGTAGAGGTGGTTTGGGATGAGTTGGATTGAAAAGTAAAAGTAAGGTAGCCAGCTTGTGCCCAGAACTTGTGGGAACTCCTTCAGGACTGTAGGAGAAGCATTCTGGGTTGCTGCATCTAGAAGGTGGATGAAAGAATGCCAAGAGTCTGCAATGCCATTATCAAAGCAAAAGGGGGCTATTTTGAAGTCAAAAATTTAAGAAAATTATGAGTGTTAAAACACTTCTCTCGCTCATTGCAATATTTCATATATATTACTTCATTGCTTTGAGGCTCTACTATAAGGTAAAAAACAGCTAAAATACAGATCAATACATTACACGTAGGTGTGTCCAGACTTTTGACTGGTGCAGTAACCAGATTAGGATGACATACAATTGTTCCGACAATGCTTGCTCTGAGACCCCATGACGCTTGGCATTTCCCATTTCAGGGGCCTTTCAGTTTGTCTTTAGGATGGATGGCAGCCTGGCCATCATTGTGGCTGTCATCCCCCCCGTCGTCTACATGCTCATCTGCTTTGTGTGCAAGCCAAACCTCCAGATCTCCATTGCCGCCATCCTCAGTGTGCTCTATGCCTTCCTGATGACTGCCTCTTTCTTCTCCATCATAGGTATGGACTCTGAGTGCTAATCTGACCCAGGTTCACACATGAGTCATTTATGTGTCAAGCAAGACGTTCATAAAAAGATCGTCGGTACAAGAATGCGATTGTAAATCTTGAGTATTTGCAAGATGGTATCACATTTCCCCATCGAAAGGGAGATATTTGCACAAATTTGTGTGTACAGATGGCTCACCATGAAGAGCTGAGTAATAAACAAATGTATAGCAGTATAAAAAACCATAAAGCAATTTAATGATAGATCTAATAATAGCCCACAAGTTCTGCCCAGGGTGGCATGGTGGCGTAGGTCTTAGGATTGTTGCCTCACCCCTTGGGGATCAGGGTTTGAGTGTCTGCCTGGGTTCCTGGGTTGTTCCCTGCCTTGTGCCTGTAGCCTTTGAGATTGAGGCTCTGAACCCCATGTGATCCTGAATAGGTCAAGTGGTTACAGAAAATGGATGGAAGTTCAATCTACAGCCAAGGGAAGAATGATAAAATTTAGACATATGAAAAGAGTTAAATTCAAGTTAGGTTTGTTTCTGGTTGTGTTGTGCTTTTCTGAGATAGGAGTGATGTCTGACCATCATCAACCTCATTGTATTAGGTGACATGATCATACAGGAGACCTTCATCACACCCACTGGAATCTTCCTGGTGTCCATGAGCATCCTGTACCTGGTGACCGCCATACTACACCCCCAGGAGTTCAGCATGATCATCTACGGCCTAATGTACTTCATCTGCATCCCTAGTGGCTACCTCCTTCTCACCATCTACTCCCTGGTCAACATGCACATCGTGTCCTGGGGGACACGTGAGTCCACCCGGGAGAAGGAAGAGGGAAAAGCTGTGGGCATCCTGTGCGACCGCAACTGCAAGCTCTGCTGCTGGGACCTCAAGATCCAAGTCACGCAGGAGACAGAGAACCTGATCCTGCAGCAGATCCAGAATGCCGTCGGCCCTAACGCACAAGGGCAGTCCATGAATGCCCAGGAACACAAGGAGAAAGTGCATGAACAGCTGCTACAAGCTATGGAAAGTCACCAGCAGATCACACCGGTTGGACACAGCCTCAGACAGAAGGCTACAGTCCTGCAGAAGAAACAACAGGAAGAAGATGAAGCCTATGAGAAAAGGTGGGGATTCAGACATCAAAGCAAAAAAATGCTGAAAATCTAAATATCAGTGGGTGTGATTTTTGAACCAACACCAACACGTCAAAAATAATGTTATATAGTATGAAGGGAATTCAATATCACAGTATAGCTATTAAAATTCTCCAAAGCAGTCAGTATGACGTCTTACTAAACATTATTCACCGTGGAACTTTATTGGCATTAAAATAAAATCACCTTTTAAATGTAATATTCTGCACTCACTTAGTAATGTCTGCCTTATTCACAACAGTGAGAGTGATGACAGCATCAATGAAAAAATGAAAAGAAATAGTTATGAAACATCTTTTGATGATAATGGTTATGATGATGATGAAGAGGAATTGAAGGTTGTTCCTGAGAGTGGTGAGTGTAACAAACGCTAATTTCCAACGTAGCTTCTACAACTATTTCATAACTGACAAAAATGCCTGTGTTCATTGACCATTGCTCAAGAATGGGTCGATCCTGTCAAGAGGGAATTCCTAAAGAAGCTGACATACGCCAACATGAAGAGGAACCTACAGGAGCAGATCCGCTACACCCTGCGGAACAAGGACCAGGATGACGTGTGTGAGGAGCTTGTGCTGATGCTGACAGATGTGGTAAATGGGGAGCTGAGAGACAAGGTCGGTCCCGAGGACGTGCTGTGTGACAGCCAGCTGGAGGAGCTGCAGTATGCCCTCACAGAGGCGGCCAGGAGGATCCTGAAAACCAACCGGGCCGAGAGGCTGGAGAGAAGGGTCAAACGGGCCATCGAGAAGACCCTGATTGCTCCCCAGGTGGACAAGCTCAGTGAGGTGAGGCCCTGAATCCCTCATGGTTCCTCAGATCTCCTCCGACGGCTGAGCTAACAGTTTATCTCCATCTGCGTTCTGGCAGGATGAAGCTGACTTTTGGGGCAAACTTATAGACCGATACCTGAAACCTATAAAGGACCCCAAAGCACATACAGAAGAGGTAACCCGGGAACTGAAATCCCTACGAAACAAGGTAGGGGGCACTATGGTCAGTCCAGTTTTGCACAGTGCCAGAATAGATTTGGAGGAGAAGGTCCATCATGGTACTGTACTTGCAGGCCGTGTTCCTTTACTTCATCCTGAATGTCCTTTGGGTTGTCGCTACCTTCTTCCTGCAAACCATCGGTGACACCATCAGCATCCAAATCCCCAAGTACTACCCAAACGGCACCATGTCTGGCGAGAACATGAAGGTGGAGCCGCTCAGCCTCATGTTCCTGCTCAGCTTCGCCGTCCTGCTGCTGGTGCAGTTCCTGGCCATGCTCTACCACAGGTACTGCCTCCGGACCTGGGCTCAAAAGGACAAACGACGTCTCTGCCCCCAAAATGTCCACCCACCATCATTTGAGAGAAAATACATAAAGTCAAACAGCTATATTATTTATTTCATATTTGTTGCCTGTACCTTATCTTTTCTGCAGGATCTACACTCTCATCCATGTGTTGTCCTACATCAGCACAGAAAAGGACTACAAACCAGCCAATGATGTGAGTTACCTGGAATATAAATACCTGTAAATCACGTTAAAGCACCACCGCCAAATCCAGGGAGCGATACATCTAGTCACTGTTTGTTTTTCCGTTATTCACACAGGACGACGAAGATTGTGTCACCTATGAAAACCCCACCACCAACGGCCTGGTCATCACCAGCGATGACTTATGAGACTCCTGATGACATGTTACTAAAAATATTTATCATAGTTTCTTTTTTCTGCTGTTTTGATGAAGAAAAAAAAAAAGCAAATATTCCAGTAACCAGTAATATTGAAGCATAGTTTTAAACTGGCGTATACCTGATAGCATGCATTAGTCAAGCAGTTAGGGACTTTAGAAATGTATGTAATGTGTGAGGATAAGCACTTTGTATGAAATATTTAACCATAACCAACTATATGTGACACTGTATCAGATAAGCACATGGAAGATGGATGCATGAAAACGTGTTCAGTTTACTTTCAATAAATTCAATCAATATTTGTATTTCATATTAATGCTGTACAAGTACAAAGAAGTAATTTTTATAAAATGTGTGTTTCAATAGGTGGAGAATTGACTGAAAATATGAACCCAAATAAGCCTGAAGATGCATATTTCATCGTTATTTTAAGAAAGAAATTGGGGTGTTTCCTCTACGTCTGTATTACTCAGCAATACTGAGATATATCTTCATATAAATTAAATAGAAATTCTATAAAATATTCAAACATCCCATTGAACACTGTTCTTTGCTTTTTTAACTGAATATACTGGAGAATCTAGGTCAAGTGTTCACTCTCTACATGCATGTAAAATGCACAGTGGTCACGTCCTTAGATTTACCTGCCTTTTCTTTGGTAGCAGTTCCTTTTGCCTGTAGAACAGCCTGAATTCTTCAAAGCACAGATTCATGGAACTAGTACGTGGTCTTATGCAGTTTGGTCCATAAGCTACATTTATACTTGCGATCTTTAAGATGGCCGTAATGAGTCTGGCCGTTCGCTCTCTCGTCTCTCTCAATACCAAGATGGTTTCAGACACCAAAATGCCTCTGACCAGATGTTTTTTGTCCATCACACCATCCTCTGTTAACCCTAGGCATTGTAGTATGTGAAAATCCCAGGAGGACGGCTGTTTTTGACCTCCACGTCTGGCACCAACAATAACAGCAGATCAGTAGTTCTGTCCACTTTTTGTAGAACAGTAACTTAGCCTCGTGACCCTGTCTGTGTACTGCATGAGCGCTCATTTAAAAATAAGAATAATGCATTTTATAATCCACAGATGAATACTCAAACATCCCCAAAAATTAACACAGATCACAGATTCAGTAACAACCTTTAATGGATGCCAATAGTTAGATTCACTAGTCCTCACCCATTTGGTACTTTTGTAACAGAAATATTTTCCAAGTTTGCACAGATTTCATCCACGAGACCATGTTTGTTCAAAGGTGGTATCAAACACACATAAATGCCTCTTCTTCATTCTGCAGCCATTCATCCATCCGAAGAAAGCATGCCTAAATACACTAGGCACTCTTCTTCTCCATTCTGAAAAGGAAGAGCAAAACCCTTCATAAAGAACATAAACGTATAAAAGACACCTGAGACACTAAGGTATGACAACACTGGGAAAAAAGCTGACTTTTCCTATGTTGGTCATATAAAACGGTTGCTGGTATCACACCAACAGAGCCAAGGGCAGGTATACTCCTCAAAGACTCCTACAGAAACCTTGACTATTTCACCTAGCGGACAGCAATAAAACAGATCCAAAGGGTATCTATGAATACAGCAAGACTTTCCAGTAATGGAGACTGATGAGGAAACTGGAAGAGAATATGTGCAGTGGTGCGTATAACTGGTACGCAATACGTGTGACAACCGATTGTTTGTAAAAGCGCAAATGCGTACTTATTTTACGTGCATTTGCGCTGCTATATAAACAAAATATAATGTATTTCAATCTTTATATGCTAACTACAGGGGTCAAAACGAAAGGTATTTTTCTTGTCATAGCAGCTTGCATACCAATTATGTGCACCACTGAATATGTGGACCTTCTTCTACCGGAAGGTACAGTGGACTAAATGTTGCCTGCAATATCAATCATCAGGTATACAGCTCTGGAAAAACTTAAGAGGCCACTCCAGAGTTTTATGGAGTTAAATCATGGTTTAATCCCGGTTGCGCTGGCAGAAGGCTACACTGAGAGACAGGCTGCTTCCAGGCTCACGATTTGTAAGACAACAGTACACAAGAAAAATGTGAAGCAGGAGACACTGGGAGCGAACAAAAACCAGCCAGGTAGAGAGCAGAAGAGGTTTTCAAATTCCAGAGATGGCCATCAACGTACCGGACAGTGCCTCATGAAATCGGACGACAGTGGTGGGCAGTTAACTGAAGTTAGCTTTCATAACAAGTAAACTGCTACCTCAAAAGACTAATGAGATAACGCTAAACTGATATAGCGGACTCACATATAATGGAATTTCGCTTATAATCGGACAAACAATTTGTCCCCAGGGCAGCTTTTAGGTGTAGTTTTGTTCAGCTATAATGGACATGTGTGCCGATGATATCCAGCGCAGATACGTAGTCGGGATTATTAATAGTCAGGCATCTGGTCAGGAAAAGTTGGACTACTACATGTGGTTGAGGCATTTGCAGCTCTATTTGAATATCTTCTAGGAGAGTAAAGGCAAATGGCGAATTCTTAAAATGATGCCCAAATTATCCACTGATTTTTCATATTACTCACTTTGTCTCACACAATGCTAGGTGGGATTTTACACTAAACATTACTTCTTCGCCTCAAAGCTTTGTATTTACAGATTGCAAATTCCTGCACTACTAGTTCTTGTTTCAAGCGTAAAATACTTCCAGATCATCACACTTATATAATATTCTTATGCTCTTCCTACTACAAAGAGTATGCACCTGACGTCACAGTAAGCGAAAGGCACTGCACTCACACCCACTGAGTGGCAAAAAAAATTGAGCGGCAGTGTTAGCGTTCAGCTTGAATGCCACAAAAAACACATCGAAATGGGAAAGAGCTGTCATGTGACTGATTGTACAAATCGATTTAACAAGAAATAGGAGCTATCTTTTTATAGACTGTCGAAAACTAAATAAGTAAGTATTGCACGTGGATCAGTCACATATAGTGCTGATACCAATCCCATAAGAAGCACAGAAAGCATGATCATCAAATCAGCTTCAGTTATCAGAAACATTACTGGGGCCATATTTTTTTCTTAGCCATGGAATTGTGACATTTATCCTATGCTAACTACAACAGACCGACCTGAAACTCCCATAATGCATCAACTGCGGGAGCTGCCCCATCTGGATAATCCTATCAGTGCCAGGACAAGCTGGTTCACTGCATACTGGTTCCCCCTAAAGGCCAAACAGGCTTCCGAAAATCATTCAGAACTGCTGAATAACTTCTACTGGGCATGAACTATGGACTCAACTCTTCACTGTACAATAGCCAAGTAAAATGGGTCACTGGTTTACCCAGCTCAGCAGGAGTAAGTCAAGGCATTGTGGGCTTGGGATACAGTCCTCAACGTCTTTCTGGGTGAGTGCAGAGGTTAAAAACCCAACAAAAAGATAAACTCAGCTCACGAAACATCAATCACAACGCCAGTTGAGGTGAGCTCTTTCACTGTAACAAACTGGCCCAGTTGGTATCCAGTGCAGTGGGAGTACAGTGTGGCTGTCCTGAGGGGGCCCCCACATGAACAGCGAGCTGGTTACAGGCCCCAGGGTCTACCTACTTGTACTTGATAAGCCGACTTCCTTGGATCAGCTGTGCCGTCTCGTTGGTTAGGTGACAGGCGAACAGGAGCCAGTTTCGTGGCTGAACTTTGTATGCGAACCGCATGAAGAGGAGAGAATAGCATGTGAGGGCTGGGGAGACAGAAATAAGGCAGGGGTTAGGCAGAAGTGGTGTCAGAAGCTGGAAAGAAGAAGAGGAAGCCCCCGCCCTGACACCAAGGTCAGGGAGGTGTCACCACTACAGCTCATAGCAACAATCTTAAAACCTTCTCAAGAGTCCCAGGTGACCCCAGGGACACACACAAACACACAAGAGGGGACCCTCTGCCTCTTACCGAAGGTCATCCGGCCACTGATAATCTCAGGGCTCTTCTTCATATCACTGATCGCTGCTATAGGAAGACCCCAGTTTGCCACTGGACCCCAGAAGTGCTGAAATGAAACACAAACTCAGAATCGATCTAACATGCAGCGGAGTCAAGGAACCATTTAAAAAAAATCCCAGAGGACTCTTACAGAAAGGATCAGGGCATCTTATTAACCTGAGATTACAGCTCCAGTGGGAAAAGGTGTACAACACAGGAGTGATAAAATAATATTTAAAATAAAAAAAAACAATATGTGACTTACCGTGCTTTTGTTGGAAGTTTTTCCCAACAGGTACGTTTAGATCACAGAAAGAGCAGCATCCAACAGGCAAAAAACAAAGGTTATTAGCATACTTTTGCAATCACCAGCAGTGCTATAATTTTGCAATCACAAGCAACACTTTTGCAATGATGGGAGCAAAATGTAAGCAGCGACTTTATGGTTACTTATAGCGAACAGTTTAAGCTCCATATGCTTTAAAGGCAACCTCTGAGGGGAGTTTGCGTGTTGGACTCTTAAATGGATAAATTACATTTTAACGAATACGGTGTTCATTTTGTCACTTAAAAGCCGAAGGCGCCGGGGATCTGGTCCATCGGCTCTGATTCGGTTCACAAAATAAACACTGCAAAATTCACCTACATTACATAAAACGCGCACGCATTTCATATTATATAATGGATATTAAATTGGTATTTTGTACCTCGTTATAATATGTAGAGAGGAACCAAGCATCCCGGGTAATTTATTAAACACTTTAAATACAAAGTAGCAACATATTCTTTATTATTGTTATTACTATTGTTATTATTCAATGAGGATGTCCGCAATGAGGATCATGCAGCTGAGCTTGGGACCGACAAACTGCAGAAGGTCGGCACTGTCATCTCGGGTTTCACGCAAACACGTCAACCGACGAGACCATAACAGCGGCCTGACCACTGTCCGCCAGGCACCGATCTATGACGTCGTTAGCTCGTTAGCCAGTTAGCAAGCCGCGGGTGACACTTTATTATTAACTTCATTATGCACAACAAAGCTAAAGATTTACCAACCATAAGCGCCCAAGATGCACGTACCTCATCAAGTACTCCCTGAACTCCTTGCTTTTTAGCTGGTCAACAGCTTTACGAACCAAAGTGCCCGCCATCGAATCTAACGTGAAGGTTAAACAGCAGCAATCGCAAACCGAATAGAGGAGACGCTGCTGTGGCTGCCTGAACTGCAATCCTGACCCGATATGATAAACGCATGCGCACACTGGTTTTCCGTGTACGTCACTATTTGATCTGTATACTGACTGCTGGCTGTGGCTGTCCGATCTGTGATTCTTGCCAGATCTGCGTACGCATGCGCGACACCAGCCCCCTATAGTGGCAGTTCAGTTGTGGATAAAGCCGGAAAAGTGCGCGGTCAGACTTTTTTCCAAAAAATGTGAAAAACTATCCCTTATATAATATTGGTCGTGATCTCTTACCTAGGGACATGACGAACTGCGCCGTGTATCCCCAAACTATACAATCAAAGGTATGTTAATTTATATCTGCTTGTTTCACACTGTGCGAAATCGAGTTAGGTGTGTTATAATTGAATCTGTATAGTTTTCTTGCATAGAAGGTACTGCAAAGAAGTACTGGTGTTTGTGTTTGTGCAGCCGTGTGAAAATTTTTATTATTGTTGAAAATGTCTTTTGCCATCTTGATGAGTTTGGAGTAAACTTTTGACTAATGAATTGCCATGTATTTCTTTAGAATTCCTTAAGTGCCTAAACATTACAGTGGGTTACATGTTGATTATTAACTTTTTTTTTTTATTATTATTATTATTTATATTAGCCCTGCATAAGTCTCTATATCTCAGTACAACCAAATCTTGATGAAATGCAGTGAATAATTATTTAAAGCTAGCCCACATTCTGTTTTGCTGTGCATGTATATATGTTATGTGCGTTAAAGTTTTTTTTTTTTTCTATTCAAGTGTCTGAGCTTAACATGGATAAAGGATGCATATCAATTTACGTTAAACACAGATACAGGATATTCTATCCCTATGGTATCCATGTCAAAAAAGTTGATTCACAGCTTCTAAATCGCCAGATGTAGTACAATTAATTTCATGCAGTTTCACCAAAATTCTTTTTTATGTCAATGATGATATTTATGACAGATGAGCACCACGGACAGAAAGAAATTCAGTGGAAACACCGACACGCATAACAAAGGTGAAGCGATGGCGGTGCAGGAGGTAGTGCTATCATTCAGTAACCGGCGGGTTGCAGGGTCGAGACCCGGTTCTTCCTGACCCCATCAAAGTGTCCTTCAGCAAGACACTGAACCCCAAAATGCTCCTGGCGTGCTGGTTGCTACCTTGCATGGTAGCCTCCGCCACCGGTGTATGGATGTGTGGTATGGATGGGAGAATGTGAGGCAAGAATTGTAAAGTGCTTTGAGTACTCGTAGGAGTAGAAAAGTGCCATGTAAATGCAGTCCAGTTCTATTTGCATTATTTTGACCCGTAACATATTTCCTCATGTCTTTCTCATTCATGATTTGCCCTACAGATCCAAAAGGTTGCCATATAAATGTATCTTGTACTATATTTGCTTTTAATGGCTTATTAGTTATTTTATTGAAATACAATGACAGTACAATAGTTTACGTGATTTTGGTACAACAGTGTTTCATAATGTATTTTCGTTTGTTTTGTTTAGTCCATCATCTGTACTCTTGTTCAGCTGACAGGTGTGTCCATACGGCAGAAGGCAAGAGTTGCAGGAAAAGACCTGCAAGGTTAAATGGCGCATGTAACATTGTTAACTGTGTACTTTGTTTTTGTCTGTTCTAGTGAGATTGAAGACTTTGACTGGAGAATAACCTGTCAAATGAAATAGGACGGTCTGCTGTAGGACTGTACATTTTTGTTATTGCTTTTCACTTTTCTAAAAGTTTTTTTTTTCTTTTCTCAAGAGAATTTTTACTTTACACTATTTGCAATAACTGATTTATATATAAATCACGTACTGACTACCCTCATAGCGTTTTTGCTCTTCACTTATTCTTCACTTTCCACAACAAATGAGTTGCACACAACCGGAAGATAAATTGATCTTGAACTTACCACTGCTAATGCTATCTGCACACTGACCTAATATATTATTATGTTCTTGTATTGCTTAGATTTGCATTTCCAGTATTTCTTCTCTTATTGTTTCATCCCTTATATACATCTGAGCTATATATAATGCATCATTTCAGTTTGACACGGTGATCATTTTGTTTTGCTTACACTATGAAGATCTTGATAACTTCTCAAAACATAATAACCACAATATATATATATATAACAAATTAATAAAAAAAGGTTTACTTGAACTTGAACATTTAGGAAGGGCCACAGTTCCCCACAGCTTAAATACAGTTAAGAAAATGTGAGAAGAACCAAGATTCTAAGAAGCAGTCCTGTCAGAGTGAGTCTTTTAAGCATGAACACTTGGTGTAAAACAAAATATATGGGAAGTGTATTGTTTACACACAGCATTCAAGACACTATTTAAATATCCACTTTTCAGTCTGTTTATTGGGAATGTTGCAGCTGAACTTAATTTAGGTGAATAACTGTTTCATTTATTTATGATAGTAGCATAGTAACAACTAACGTATTTGTGGCATTCAATATGTATGCGGCCATTTGAACATTTTCTGAGCAGAAATTGTAACACACTCGCTTAGACTAAGACATTCCACTGCATTACATTTTCCTAGAAATGCATTATTTTATCTGCCCTTGTCTTAGTTTTGAGTAAAGCGATGATTACCAATTATCTGTCAAATATTTAACGTTTTGTAACGTCAAAACATAATCAAGCAGGCGTTTACGGAAGTTAGTACATTGCGCATGCGCTCGCGTATCGGCCAGTATCCAGATCAAGCAGTCTACACGGTAAACCGGTGTGCGCATGCGTTCGCAGATAGGGCCAAGATCGCAGTTCGGGCAGTCACAGACGCCACTTGTGCCTGTTAGCCTAGCCTAGCCAAGCGAGGTCGTCAGGTAAGGCGACTGACGACAGCATCATAGTATTACGACACTGTCAAAGTCACTGGGCATGATACGTCAGCGGCAAACTGAGCTGGAGATATTTGTAAAAATATTTGTAAAAGTTTTCTTTTACGTTAATATGTGGATACAGTCCATTATTTAAGATGACTGAATGATTATAGCACATTACGAATCACTTTTGTTTTTATGTAATGCGATGTATTTTAAAATAGCCTGTAACTGGGTCATGACACCAGCAATCCGAGTAAACGCAGACTGCTTTGTAAGACGTCGAACCTGTCAATTATGCTCGGTCTGATTTTTTTGTTAATAACCAGTCAAGCTGGAGCAATTTAATTGGTTTTAAAATGCTTTTGTTCAGTATTAGACAGAAATATGGCACATTTATTCCGGGGCCTGTAACTTACCCTTACATTAGTGATTAATGTGGGAATCACAACTTTCAACAGCTGTCTTATATAATAATTATACGATGGACCCAGATGTATTATATTGCTAGAAGGGTATATGATATCTAATCTGACTTGTAGGTATAACAGGTTTAAAACGTCATATACCAGCAAAGTCTTTAAAAACCTACCAATCTTTATCCCTCGTGGTGAACCACCGTCACAAATGACCTTTTATCTACTTTTCTTAATAGATTGAAGGCGCTCGCCTTCAACAGTATACATACAATCTGTTTGCTTTGGTATATTATTAACATGAAATCACAGGCAATGTTTTCATATAGCAAAACATTAATTCCGGTTAAACTCGCTGAACTTCTTATCCGGTCTATGAATAATAAAGTAACATTTAGTGAGAATTATGCGTTACATTATATTTCCATTCATTGCTTTCATATTAAAGCTGACATCCTAACATTAGTTGTTTCTCTCCCAAGGTATCAACCTCAAATTGCCTTTTCTGGAATTTTGGGAAGTAGCAGTTTTCCTAAAGTATCTAGTTTACTTTTACAAATCCAACGGGCAAATTCAGTACCTCACGTCTAAAAAGCCAACCACAATTCCTCGTTCAATCCCCGTATTACAGTTAATATGGCCTATATCTAATTATTTTAAAAACGCTGGCAGCTGTTTGCCAGTTGAATAATTAATTATAACAACCATGGATTGGCATTAGGTTCTGATGCCTGCTTCAGTTAACCAACAATTTGTCATTTATGTTTTTTGAATCTACTGGCAAATATGTCTGTTATTTTCAATTTTTAAAATTATGGTAACTATACATACACAATTTATATTAATCTGTTGCTTTTCAAACAAACCGGGTGGTCACGTTGATGTTTATTTCCTATGTATTTTATGTTGTCCACTCAGAACGTTGCAAACATTTTAATTAAAGCAAGGGCTCTCCTAATCAGATCACCACATCATTAAATTCCCCATTTAGCATGTTAAAGCTGTCAGGTCCACGCGTGTTATTGTTTCCAAACAATCGCTAATAAATAAACAATGGCGCCAGTCCATATTGCAGGCAATCCACACCACTACTGAAATGTGATAAGTACAAAGTATTTCGTAGCGTAGCGTAACAGTTGTGTGGACACAAGTTGTGCAGTTTTCTTCACTTATTTATTTATAAACGCATTTGGCATGCCAAACCAGTACAAAGCAGATTCAACATTTACAGGCCGACAACCACGTAACGTTTCTTTTTACGAATGGCACTGCGTAACGCCGGGATGATGGGGGAGCGTTGCCACAGCTTCGCATCGTCAAGGGAACTGCGAGTGTTCAGTGGAAGGGCGCTGTCTTGTCAGGATATGCTGCTCTGCAGTGGTTTGCAGACTCCCAGAAGCAGGTCGCGGCCAGCGTGCAAAGAGGTACATGACACCTACGGTGGCACCCACGAACAAGCCACAGTGCTGCTCCGAGGAGCCCCCTGCTGGAGGTGGTCTGTTGTGACAGCTCGGAGGACAGACTAGGTCTTCTGCATTCGAAAAAATAGAAAAATCTCTGCTCTGATTTTCACAGTGCTGTGTTGTATCTGAGCTCCTATTAATGTCAGACATTCGTTTTTTATATAAAAATTGTGGAGTTTGTGAGACTCGGTGAAAAGGAGCAATGTTTCTTACACCACTACATAGATGCAGATCCGTTAAAACTACAGGATGACAAACGTGAGTAAACAATACAGCAAAAGATTGACTCATATGAGTTGTGTGCAGCAGACATTGCTTGGGACATCGTTTCTAGGAGGAACAGACATTGTTTTCAAGCTCCTTTTTGGGAGGAATAGACATCTTTTTGGACATCCTTATTGCAAGTGCATTTGTAAAGCTTTACAGACTTCAAGTGGAAACTTTTAAGGCTTTAACACACCTCAACCCATGTGACTCCATTGACTTATGTCAACAATAATTAACCAGTAATGTTTTATCATTTAGAATGCATCATGGTATCTGGGACCAATGTGGCGATCCTTAAACTGGTAAATTGACCGGACAATACTGCAGAGGTGAAAAAGCCTGGCGCTGCTTAGTGTCCCAGATAATCTAATCCCATGCACAAAGTCCTTGGACAAACACAACAACGAGAGTTCAACTGCACAGTCGTCAAACACGAGCCGTCTATAAGGACTGAGATGTACGAAAGAAATTCCTGTCAGAGAAGAGAAAGAGTGAAAGATCACAGCAGATGCACTGCTTGTCACAGGCGTTTGGGTTGCTGGTTTTCAGTTGGTTTTCACCATGGTTATGTTGCTTCATTTAAAAAATAAAATTTATTTTAATAAATAAGATCAATACAAAAGTGTTTCCTGAAACTACTCCTGGATAGACAGCTTTGGACGTACATGCTTTTTGAATTGAAACTCAGTATCCTCTGTAATAATCACAATTTTTCTCTGAAATGTTTTTCTGAAACATTACAAATCTATGTGCATTTGTTCATAAACTTACATGCACAAAATGGTACATTTGTCTATATTGCCACATCTTCTAGCATTTTCTTATTTAATTTCTTTATTTTTTCTGTTCCCTCCTAACCTGTTAGGTTTGAAGGGTTGGTTTAGATCAGTCAATGGAGGTGGAAGGTCACTTTCATTAAAAAAAAAAAAAACAAAAAAAAAACACCACGCAGCACCCCTCGACATTCCACAGGCTTACTAAATCATTCGTGTCACACTGAAAACAGTTTCAGGGCTCTGTGTGTAAGTTATGGGGCAATTAGATTTACAATTAAATTGACCTATGGTGAGTTCCTTTTTCAAAAGGATACATTCTCCCTTGGTAAAAGAAAAACACTTAGTTTTTTTTAAAAAATGTCAATATCTATACTGACAGGGGAGAGAAGAAACTTGATGACTTGACATCTCTGCCCCTGTGGCCAAGGTGACAGGATATGCTGTCAGGGCACGTGCAGCAAAACCGAAAAACAGGCGACATCACCCGTCAAAGTGCACTTCATCGAGACGAAACGCAAAACCAAAGAACATGTATATACACTGTACATCCATGAAGACTATCTGCTTACAAACATACAAGGGCCTGCCTTCCTAACCAGACAAACAAACTAAACCGTGTCACTTACCACCCTAGATATTTATGCCTTAAAGTAACTGCAAGAGAAGAATTTGGAGACCGTCCCTTTCCTAATGCAGACTGTTCCGGAACGCTGCCTCACACTGACTTTCTGTGCTTGACACGTTTTGCAAAACGTTTTTGCGTTTATTTCAGTAGTTAATGTGGTAACTGTTCACTATACTCTATACGTCGCTGCTTCTCAAGCTGACCCTCAGGGACCCAGATGGTTCATGTTTTTGTGACAGATGGGATGGAGGAGAAGTGCAGGCCGATGGGGATTTGCCCGATGACCGGGATGAGAAGCGCTGCTGTATACTCATTATAATGCTACTTCGATTAGCTTGAATTAAAAAGGACTTGTGATTTGTCGTCATACGCAGCATATACCGCAGGTCATATCAAAAGGGACCGTAGAATCCTAAGGCTCCTTAGGACCATATAAATGAGACGTGTTGTGGCTTTACCTGCAACACACGCAGCACACGCGTGTACCTCAGACGGTCTCCTCTGCGCCCGGTTTCACGACAATCATGACGCATTCCAGTGTTGCTGGTCATACCCTCATTGCTCCACTAGGGGGCCACACAGATATATTACTTTTAGTAAATGCTACATATTCTTCAGTGTGACTGGGGATGAGGGCTGTTCTTACAGTTATCGGTGAAATATGTCCCTCAGAAGCTTCAGTAGGATGCGGTGTCCTGCACCCTGACCCACAAAGGATGCTTCACTTTATTATGATGTTTTTTTTGCGGGTTTCTTGTCTATCTTGAACGCAGCAGAAGACACCGAATGGGCCCCAGACTCACGAGGCCTGACGTCCAGAGCGATGGCGAGCTGAGGGCAGGCCTACAAGCGCGTTGACGTGACCCTCTTCATGCCCCTCCTCTGGGCCAGACTGGAGGACAGCACGGGTTCCAGCTTGGGGGCCTGCGGCAGACGGTTCAGGGCCAGGTAGGTGGCAGCCATCGCTCCCTGGGAAACAGAAGGCATTGGCAGCAAAAGCATTTACACAGAATGACCACAGAATGACCAGTGGGGACACTCACCTCTTACAGGTATATTTGCAGTAACTGTCACTAGGTGGCGACAGTGAGTAACAGAAGAAGGGAAGTGCATGTGCAGCGAAAACTCGATCAGCGCAGTGACGCAGCATATCAAGTCATTTATCTGCATTAACTACAGCATTAAGTATTTATGAAGGCCTAACAGGGGTGACATGGTGGTGCAGTGGTTAGCGCTGTTGCCTCACACCTCTGGGACCCGGGTTCGAGTCTCCGCCTGGGTTACATGTGTGTGGAGTTTGCATGTTCTCCCCGTGTTGCCCATAGGTAGGTAGGTAGGTGAGTGTGCCCTGCGATGGTCTGGCCCCCTGTCCAGAGTTGTTCCCTGCCTCGTGCTGGGATAGGCTCGCGACCCAGATGGATGGATGGATGGATGGATGGATGGATGGATGAAGAACTAGCATTTTAGCCAAAGCTGATCTATCTGCTGATTGTTGCATTTATTTTTAGATTATAATAAGTTACTTGCCCAATACTTTTTATCCAGAATAATTTCCACTGTTGTACAGATGCATGTTTTCTACACTACAGGCTAAGCACTTGAGTTACAGCAAGCCCACATTCCTAACCCCTAAGCTGTGGGATACAGACTGTGCTGACAGTGTGTGGCAGGCACCTCACCTTAACAAGCTGCGCGTCCTGTCTGGTGAGCTGACTCTGGGACAGCTGGTCTCGGTTCACCACCCAGGGGTGTCTCAGCACCTGGGGGGCCGTCAGCCGCTGGTGGGGGTCCACATGGAGCATCTGAGACACGATGTCCTGGGGAGAGAGGGGGCCGCTGTGTGCATTTTGCATGTTCATGTTCTTGACATATTTGGGAGGGGGGCGGGGTGGCTTCCAGCATGTGTCCCAGTTTCCACCCACCACCCAAAGATTTGCAGGTTTTGTGGGCAGGGCCAGATAGTGCCAGATTGTGTCTGTGTGTTCTGTGATGTGTCCACAGCGCCCCCTGCTGCCTGGGATGGTCTGGGGCATTCAACAGCTGCACAAATGAACCACTCCATCATAGTTTTTATTTAGCTACCCTTCTCAGAGAAGAGGAGCAAGTGCATGCCATCTATGTTGTTTTCTGTTTCTATTTAGTGTAGATAATAACAGACCATAACAGTAGACCAGGGATAGACCAGCCAGTTTGAGAGTTCGGTACTTTTCGGAGCATTAAATTATTTTAGGCTGATTAGTTTGTGCTATCAAACAATGTTTCCTGTCAACAGTATACTGATGTTTCTCGCTTTCTTTAGATAAGTCAGCATATTTTTAGAAGCCCTAGACTCCTACCTTATTATCCTAAAAGCGTGCCAACGTTTATGTGAACGCATAGCCTGTCCAGAAGGTGGTACTATAGTGCCAAAGTGCTAGCCTGCTAATGACTTCCTCAGGGTTTTGTGACTCTTCCTTAAGATTCTTGCAACCACCCTGGAATTACATCATGACCCCCAAAGGGCTCCCAGCACCCGGGTTAATACCTCCTGCAGGAGATAACATGCATTTTCGAACCAATGCAGGTCTTGATTCATCTTCAAGTTAAATCTCCTCATCTTTTTCTTACATTTATATACTATTTCTCAAATTGATTTATTGATTTCTGAACTTAAAACTGTACTTAAAATTATGGTTCACCAATGTTTTGTATGTAAGGTCTCATGTGCATATTTTAAAACTGCTTCGGGCTCACTTTAGCAGCAAATAATGATCATTCAAAGAATGAAGATAAATTACACAGTCAATTTATGCGTATAAACATCTGGTGCCAATTTGCAGTGTGATTAGGACACTACGCTGTTTCTTCCAATGACATTTCACTGGGAGTGGGCTCACAAAGCATTACCTTAGCTGCGCCTGACACCGTGTCCCAGTTGCCACCCGAAAGGGCGTATTTCCCGCTGCCAATGCGCGCCAGGATCTCCTCAGGGGTGTCGTCTGGGCCGTTGGCGAATGGGGTGAAACTGTCAGAAGGGGTCAGAACTGTCAGATCGTGTCCGAACCTCTGCATGCAAGCGATGTCACTGATTTAAAGCGATGTCGCTGATTTACAGCGATGTCGCTGATTTAACTTGACATTCCCTGGCCTCCAGAAAGCTCACATATAGCTCACCGATATTAACTTCTTTGTAGTTGAAACACATGTTAATCTAACCCAAACCAAATCAGTTCATTACCAGGTTCCAGGTGACCTCAGCAGTCGCCGGAAGACTTCGGTGAGTGAGGATTGGGTAGTGTGTCCAGTTTCTTGTCACACGACCTATAATTCTGACCCATAGCACCCTTGCCTTCAAGGCCATATTAATGACATACGAATGACATTTTAATCTACACTGTTGTTTCATTGGGCTCCTGCAATACTGTCGTAGGCAAACATCACTACCAGGTCAGTGTGCTAATTCAAAATCAAAGTATACATGTGTTTTCTTTTTTTAAATGGTTCCTGCTAGCCTCTTTTAGCCACAAAAGATTTGTTTTGCTCCAAACCTTGATTACAGGGGAACTTAAACCACAAGCAGCCTGCTTGCTTGACTCCTGCATGGGTTGCAGTTAGACCATATTGACCCCAACCTGGGTTTGGCTCACCCTGTAATTGCTCCTCCACGGGCCTTAATATTATACCTTTTTTTAGCCTTTTCCTGATACCTGTCCCAAGCCAAGACCACCTTGGCGTTCCAGGGCCAATGAGAATGAAGCTAACTAAACAGCGAACTCGGGATGAGTAAACAGGTCATCGTCTGGGACAAAGACTACGAACATAAGTAAGCAATTCACCGCGAAGATCTGCTGCAGTGCATCGTGGCAGAAATAAATGACAATTAAGACTCACCGCAGACTCAGACTGGTCTGTCTGGGCTATCATGGTTTAACCATGTCCGGAGAGTAACACCAGCATCACTCCACAGCACTACATGATCCGGAGTGTTTGTTCGCCAGCTGTCTAGACTCTACCTATGAGTATCATCTCGCAGAAAACAAATGTGGTATAGACTGACATAGCTCCCGTAACCACTATGAAATATGACTTATCTGCAGACAGGTGATAGAATAATAGACCTGTAAACATCACAGAGAGCAACATGATCACTTAGCAGTGGGCTGTAGAGTCTGAGCTTGTTTTGTGGTGTAGTAAGCTGTAGTCACAATATAATAATAATAATGTTACATTTATATAGCACCTTTCATAATCTCAAGGTCGCTTTACAGGAGGGAGAAAAAAATCAGTGCTCAGGAAGAGACAGTAGAGAAATGTACATGGAAGAGAAATGTCTTTAGTTCAGGTTTGGAGGAAGAAAAGGAAGGAGAAATACAATTACAGGTGTTTCCAGCGAAGGCCTGTGTGATGACTCACCCGGCTAACATGGTGTACAGCAGTATGCCCAGGCTCCATATGTCACAGGCTGCATCATATCCCTGCCTCTTCAGCACCTGCGGCAGAGGAGACGTACTGTGGGAAAGGCGGCACGGCTCAGGCTGCGCAGGGATGGAGCTGTGTGGGATCTGACCCAAGCAACAACGACCGTGAACTGATAAGCAGAAAGATGATAATCCGACAGGGTACAGGTTTCTGCCATAATGGGAGGGAAAGTTACGTAAACCAGCATGCCGGCCCCACCGGATGGAGAGATGGCTACCCTGCTCTCATTCTTATATAATCTTTCATCTAGAAACCTTGACATATCTTAAGAGTTCACTAAAGCACCTCAAACTGTCAGAGTGTGAAAGAGCGAGGGAACAACACAGCCAAAGCCAGTGAAAGCGCAAACGAACGGCTTTTGTGAGTAGGTTAAGCTTCCGTTTGGCTTCTTCCCTCTTTCAGGATGTCGCGTCTTTGTGCTGCCGTTACAAGCACCTTCGTTTGTATGTTTCCTCTGACTTCAGAAGGTGCCTTATGTTTGCTTAACTTATCTACAAAACCACGTAACTGAGACAGAGCACAGAGCAGGAGGATAAACCGTAGGCTACAGAATGAGCCGTGGAAGGAGCGTTAAAAAGCAGGCATGGCATTTCTAGCATTTCTAGCTATTTGCTGAATTGTTTTGGACGTCCATAGCAGAGATTCCGAGACGCCTTCACACCTCTGGCGCTACGAAGTTGGCGGTGTAGCAAGGCGTCATCAGAAGCCCGTTCTCTGCCCGCAGCTGCTTGGCGAAGCCAAAGTCGCTGATCCGGATGGACTCCGGGTCTCCAATCTCATCCACGTAGAGGATGTTGCTGGGCTTTAAATCTCGATGGACGACCTTCAGGGTCACAAACAATGTATAAAAGATGAGGCCTGGCTTCCGGAAGGTGCCCCTGTGCCTCCCAGCTCCTTGTGCGCGCGCGTACCCCCTGCGAGTGGAGGTACTCCACCGTCTTCGTGATGGTGCAGAGGACGGCACTGGCCTCTCGCTCTGAGAAGCACTTCTGCCGGAGGATCCGGTCCAGCAGCTCGCCGCCCCGCATCAGCTCCATCACCAGGTACACGTACTTTCCGTCGTCGTACACCTGAGCCGCCGAAGAGGCGCAGAGGCACACAGCCATGAATGCACTTTCATTCAAAGACCCCCAAATCCCGTTTGCCTCGCAGTTGGCTAGCCGTCGAGCATCTTACGCACATCTTTCAGCGTGATGATGTTAGGATGCTGCCCATATCTCAGCAGGATCTCGATCTCCTCTGATGGATCCTTCTTGGCACGGTCAATAATCTGCAAGAAGAAGCCCATCGATGGGCAGGGGTTTCCCAGCAGACTCATGAATTAGTCCAAACTTCTACAGACAATTAGCCATAGGAATGATTTCAGGCCAATTAAAAATGTAGTTTTGCATTTTTTTTTCTCGTGTAACAGAAACTCCTACTTTATAATTGCAAGCTGTTAGTCACTTCTGAGGAAAGACGTACTTTCACGGCATACTCCACACTGGTGATTTTATGGATGCAGCGTTTGCAGACGGCGTACGCCCCCACACCAACGTCCTCCTTTATCTCATAACCGTCTGTGAAATGGATGTTGTTTCCATGTAATTGCTGCAAAGAAAAAAAAATGGAAAGAAGTTAAAATAAACTATTCGACAAAGAGAAAGCAAAGCCCATTAGAAGTGGCAGTTGGCCGAATAGCTAATTCAGCATACGTTTCAGTTTTGAGGTGATTTTCTTGTTTGGATCAACGGAGACTTAGAAATCCTGATTCGCCTCAGAGCAGCCTGACGACAAACATTCAGTTTTGCTATATGCTCAGGTCCCTCTGATGTTCTGCACATTACGTAAAATGCTGTTACATGTAACTGTACGATATTGTACAATACAGAGGAAAAGGACTAGTAAGTATATAGACAGGTAGATTGATAGATGCTTTATTGTCCCCTGTATTGGAAGTACAATGAGATTCAGTTTGGAACATGCCAGCAGATGCACAGTATATTTACAATTAAATAGATTCGAGGCATAAATAGAACGGGAGAGTATGTACAGTCACTATATATGTACAAAATGTATAAACAATAAGGTGCTTGTAAGAAAGTTTACAGAGGTTCAAGTGGACTAATGCACATACTGTAAATATGGAAATTGCACATGTGGCACATTACTTCAAAATGTTCGAGATCAGTGAGTTCAGAAGTGTGTTCCTCAGCCGGGTTCTGAGAGCATACAGGGTTCTGTAGCATCTACCAGATGGGAGAGGTGTAAAGAGTCTGCGTTCAGGGTGAGTTGGGTCCTTGATTATTTTTCCAGCTCTGCGGCTGCACCAGGTGCAGTGGATTTCTTCCAGTGATGGAAGCTGGGTGCCAGTGATCCGCTGGGCTGTCTTAATGATGCGCTGCAGGGTCTTCCTGTTCTCCTAGGTGCTTCCAGAGTACCACGCAGTGACTCTGTGGTGCACCTGTAGAAGTTCGCCAGGAGCTGCTGTGGAAGTTGTGCTTTCTTCCGGCTCCGCCGTCAAAAGGCTGAAGTGTTTGTGGTCCATGACAGGTCACAGCTGATCTGAACCCCGAGGAATCGAAAGCTCTGAACCACCTCCACCTTCTCACCACCGATGCTGATGCGGTGGTGGCCCCCGTGCTTCTGTCTCCTGAAGTCCAGGATCATTTCTTTCGTCTTTTTTGAGTTCAGGGCGAGGTTGTTGTCCTGTCTCCAGAGCTCCAGGTTCTCGACCTCTTCCCTGTAGGCTGACTCATTGTCGTTTGCGATCAGACCAATCACACTTGTATCGTCTGCAAGCTTAATGATGATGTTAGAATCGTGGGTGGGTTTGCAGCCGTGTGTGAAGAGGGAGTAGAGTGCACACGCTGCCGCCTTTGTCTTTTAGTAGCAGAGAGACGGCCTGGCTCCCGCCTCGGCCTCAGGGGGATGGTGCTGGGTGACACTGCTGCTTAAATCGATGCCCGTTAGCATTTGCGGTCGGTGTCACCCCGATTTGCATGAAGCCACGGTCTGGATCAGGCCTCCTGGGGCCGTGGCGTCACCCCGATTTGCATGAAGCCATGCTCTGCCTCAGGCCTGCTTGGGGCATGGCGTCACCCGGATTTCATGCGTCCAGCCCAGAGGAAGAGCGGAACAGGAAGAGCGCCCGGAAGTGGAGCCGGAGCCCCTCCGTCGTACAGAGGCCCGCCGTGTGTCACAGCTCCCTCAGCAGACATACCCCCCCTCTCCCAGCGCATTGTAATCTTATGATGGGGGGGTGGTTAGCCTTCTGAGCCTGCAGTGGGACGGGCACCGGTCTAATACCCCCTGAAAGTGTCTGAGATTTGAAGGGTATATGTGTGAGGAGGGTATATGTGTGAGAAGGGTATATGTGTGAATAGTAAGACAGATCAGCCAAGCGGCTTAGGAGGTGTTGCCTACCTGCACTATTGGGTTGACAGTGTTGACACTCTGCTCAGTCTGCGAGGGCTCCTGGCTCATGTTGGAAGCGACAAAGCTGAATCCGCGGAAGAGTTGGTGCGCGTTGGCGCTGGGTGGCACGCCCGGTGAGTCTGCGACATGAGAGCGGACACTTAGCATGCTGCCATCTGGTGGCTTCTGTGGGGAATGGCAGCGCTCTACCACCCCATGACTGTGAGGCTCTTCTCAGAGAGCTGTCTGTGCAGCATTAATCCTAAACTGTCTGCTCAGGCATGCCTCTCATGGTGGGCAAATGTTTTGGGAACGACACTCATGTCACTGCTGTCTGTTCGATCACACTCGGGTACGTGTCCCAGCCATACATTACTGCTTAGTAAACATGTGGAATTAAACGCTACTATTTGACATTAGCTTAATAAAAACAATGACAAGCTAGTGAAGACCGACAGGGGAGCAGAATCCCAGCTCCCTGGACATCGCTTCTACCCTCGCGGCTTCCTCTCGCACCCAGACCACCAGGAACCAGATTCGCATTAAAATGCACCAAATGGAGGATCAGTATGAATAAGGCATTCCTGTACATGAAGCAGGCCGATTTGTATTGATGGTTTGACGCAAGCGGCGCCCGGGTGCAGGTGCAGGTGCAGGCCTCGCAGGTGCGAGGGACAGACGGCTGCAGCATCAGCTGCATTGCTAGCATCGCATTACTGCCGATGAGCTGCCAATTTCATGTTGTTTTAAATAGACAGGCCATTAATAACTACAGTAGGTGCTGTAATCTCGCACCAATGCAACACTAACCATGTGTGTGATGCCCGCACAAAGGACACCTACCTCATTCTGTACCTTTCCATAAAACACTCCCCCTACCAACTTTCTGCATAAATATATTCATGACTCCACAGTTAAATCATTTTACAACTCCCTATAAAATGGGAAGCAGCAGATTTAAATACATGGAAAAAAAGAGTTGAGAACACAAAAAGACTTTAATCTGTGACTTTTTGCAGCCTCACAGTGGCTACTACTGTCACAGGTGTATTCATGCATATTGTACAAAATGAAAAAAGGCAAACGGACATATTAATACATGGATCCAGAACCTGTGGTGCAGTTTTGAGATTAACTGCTAATCCTGAATGAAATCATGTGTAAGGACAAATAAGGCATTAAATGACATAAAACTGCAGCTTATATAATGTGATTACATTTTGAAAACCCCTTAGTGTTTCTCAGGTCTTTACCTAAATGAAATCTTGTACACCAGGGGTGCCCAACTCCAGTCCTGGGGGGCCGGTGGTGGAACAGGGAAAGAACTAAGCTACACAGGGCTCCGGCCCTCCAGGACTGGAGTTGGGCACCTCTGTCGTACACACAACCATTTAATTCCTGAGCAGAGCAATTTCTTTTGAATCTGTCCCTAAAGGCCATGTCCCAGTTTAGAAATGTAAGTAAACAAACTGCTGCTCTTTGTGAACTCGAGATGAGAACTCACCTCAGTCTCTGAACGGGCATGAGTGGGAGGCGCCACAGTGGGGGGCGGGGCTTACCCGTAGGCGTGCGGGAAGTGAACTCTGGGTCAAAGTGGAAGGTGTCCTCTGGCCGTCCCACCGCCGGCTTGAATGGAGGCTTTACTTCCTTCCTGTACAGTTTCTGCCCCCACCACCCCCAAAAACAAACAGATAAATACAAGCTCACATTCCTTCCCAATGTGCATAAAGAACACTTACTGGACATCTGTGTATCTAACAAATTCTAAATTAAATTCTTAATATTGAAACATTTTTTCTTACGTATTTATCCTTGTATATCTAAAATGCATGTGAAATCCCGGTCGGGTGGCCGGCAGTTAGGCCACGCCCCCTGTGCCGCTTCGCAGGGGGGCTCCGCTCCATACTCACATTCCAGTCAATCGAGGTGAAGAATGGGTGCCTCTTAATCTCCTCCACACCGTCAGATCCCGCTCCTTTCGGGAAATCACACGCACATGGTTGGTGGAGCTGACCTGCCGAGGCTTAATATAACCCCGCCCACATACAGAAACAGGCACGCAGACACACACGCACATGCAGACAGACACACAAACACAGAGAAATGTGGACACATGCAGACACAAACGCACATGCAGACACACAGACACACACAGAAATGCAGACACATGCAGACACACACAAACACACACGCACATGCAGACAGACACAGAGACACATACGCAGGCACACACAGACACACATACAGACACACGCACACACACATATGCATGCTACATCTATTGAAAACACTGCTTAACCACCGTCTCCCTTATTTCCAACATGTCCACTTTCATCCCTGTACTGCCTTAATCACTTCATTTAATTTAGAAATACAGTTAACAGCTGTTAACACTCATTTTTCACAGAGCAGGAATAGCATGTCAGTGTCACGTGGGCTACACACCGAGCCTGTTGGTGGGATTTCTTTTGAAAAGGGCCCGTAGCAAACTTTGTACTTCTGGGCTTAAAAACTGAGGCATTCCAAGTTTAGCTCTGAAACAAAAATGAGAAATAATATGTATTAATGCACAACCCTGGCGGGGGGTGAGTGTATTACAGTTATTACGGTATGGCCCTTGCTACTTCTTTATTACAGTTATTACGGTATGGCCCTTGCTACTTCTTTGCCTTCCTACCCACTCACTTCAGGATGAGCGCCATCGTCTCCTTGCGATCTTTCCCTTGGAAAGGCAGCGACCCTGTCAGCATTTCGAACTGAAACAGAGAGATGCCATTTGTCACGCAAACCCCCCAGCCCCACACCCCCCGGCTTTGTCACGTAGGTCACCCAAAGAAAGTCAGCAGGAAAACCAACCGACCAACATAAATCATTTCCCTCAGGGCCCCTTACGTAAGGCATTTAATTGATGTGTGAACAGTACCAGACAAATCAGACTCAAAACAGAGCCCGGGACTCCCGCAGTACTGCTTGAATTTATTTATATCAAACTCCCTGTCCTACAGTCCCTCTCATATAATAAATATGAACGTTAACCTAAAACGCCCCTGAGGATAGGACACCTTTGCTTTCCACTTCTGCAGCTGAAATGCAGCTGCTCAGATCTGAAGCCCGTGGCTCCACCCTCTGCTCTCATCATGCTCATCCTGGCTGGACTAAAAAGCCCCCCCCCCCGAACCCCCGCTCCCCCCAGCAGTGCTGGGGTGTGACAGGACAGCACGCCTCACTGACTCTCTGTGAAAGCCCTGCTTCCCATCCCAGTGACATTAGGTGACTTTCTGAATCTGCAAGCTCAGGTCTCCCGAGCCTGGCTTCACAACACCCATAACCATGGTGACCCATATAAACCACTGAGACCTACTCGATGTAGATGTTCCCTTGAGAGTCTTAAGCTACGTATCAAAGGAGCACTTAAAACCTCATCCGGATGGATATTAGCCATAACCACTCAGCTAAGTATCTGAGCGGGGTGAGCAGTCGCTAAGCTATCTATCTCAGCGGGGTGAGCAGCTGGCCTGTACCATGAGAACCCCGAAGGACCACCAGTCTGCGCTTTGCGTGTGGCCCCTCCTGTTCACCACTTCAGGGGCCATGTACTCAATGGTCCCACAAAAGGAGTAGGCCCGCTTGTCGTGGTCAATCGCCTCTTTGCTCAGGCCAAAATCTGAAAGGGAGGATGCACATGGTGAGAGGGGACCCCAACCCCCATGGCAGATGGGGGCAGATCTTCTTAGACTCACCAGTTATCTTGATGTGGCCTTCCTCATCCAGGAGGATGCTGTGAAGGACACAATGGAATCAGACGGCATGCGTAGAATTAGGACAGTCAGGCCGTAACCCTGTACTGGGTGACTGACTGCTAGGTGGATGATGGATGTATGATGATAAACTATGGTGTTCTTCCTTCACTCCTCAACTGGCTCATGGGAATTGTCATCTGAAGGGGACCAACATCCTTCATCCGGGGGCATCTCACCCCCATCCTTCATTGAGGGAGGGGGGGGGGTCCTATCTTGCCCATACCCTTCATCTGGGGGGGGCTACCTCACCCACATCCATCTCATCCAGATCACAGCAATGGCCTTTATCTCAATTTCATTTACAAATGGCAATAATCCCCCATGAACACTCATAGGGGCATCAAACCAAAAGGGCAGTCCCGGCTCGGGGCGGCGGGAAGTGTGGGGTGGTCGGGGCTCACTTCTCCGGCTTGAGGTCCCGGTAGATGATGCCCAAGCTGTGGAGGTGGTCCAGCGCTAGGGCCAGCTCAGCCAGGTAGAACTTTACGTCTTCCTCCGTGAACATCACCTAGCAAGGGAAACCAGAACAGCTGATGTGCCATTATGCTGTAACATGGAATGCAGCTTTAAATTCAGGCCAGCTCAGGTTGGGCAAGATCTAAGGAGCTCTTCCAAAGAGGATGTAGACTGAATCCACCTCAGCAGATCAGTGAAGAATCGCTGTGGGCTGTTCCAGTGACTTTCTGAAGAGGTCCTCTGCAGAAGCACCTGGAACGCTGTGCTCTCGGGTATCAGCTGCTCTGCAGGTCACGTGGGTTTAACATGTGGTGCACTTAGATGAATGGGCTTTATGTCGTGGGTAACGATTCATTATCCCGGGAGAAGCAACATGCAATCTCAGCAGCAGTGCAGGCCTCTCCAGCACAGCGGCCCAGCAAATGGCAAATGGTAATGGCCGTCACACACTGGCTCTCCGAGGCCTCAGACATTCCTTAGCATCCTCACTAGAGTCTAGCAAGTTGTTCCAGACATTACAACTCATATTATTCACGGCCTAGTATGCGCAACTTGACCTTCTAGGATGGAAAGAAGGTATTATCTACCGAGCACTGCGATGGGAAGTAATGAGTCAAGTAAGATAAATAAGAATACGCTCAGTGCCAAATGTAATAATTAGGCATGACTAATCCATTCTTAGAGCACAGCGTAAATCCCTGATGTCATCCATTTTACTGTCAGGCATAATTCATTCATAAGCATAGTATAAATTCATTACATATAACAGTACAATGGATGGCTAGTTTCAGTAACTTTGTTAGGATGTTGTCCATTGTGCTGGGGGCATCATGCATCAGAGTCAATAAACATTAGAGATGACTCACAGATCAATGCGCAACCTCGATTCAGGTCATGAGTCACCAGTGAGAGGAGGGCATTATGGGACAGGGGCAACCAATTCGTTGGAGAGTCGCCTCGCACCAAGTTAGCGCCGCATTGTCGCCTCGTACTGCGTTATACAGACCCTTTACCTACATGAAGACACCAATTCATCATAATGGGAAAATAAGGGTCAAGAGGGGGACGAGCAGACAGGAAGGCAACTCTCCTGCACTAGTTGTTACTTAAAAACACAATAATTACCTCTTCATTGGAAGGTGTAGTGATCTGTGCTCATAATGTACCTGAAACTGCCCCCCCTCCCAGTTCTGCAGGGATCACAATGGCACTGAATGACTCGCTGGATTATGGGGGAAAACCCAGGGCAGGCTGAACTCTGAGGTGACAAGTGCATCATGGTGAAGGCGACTAGATTGGTAAAAGGAGATGCAAGCATTGTCATCTGTGACATGGGATTCGCTACTGGAGATGCGGGCATCAGCAGCGGAGACACAGGCATCGGCCTTGGAAACGAGCGGCATTGGAAACACGGGCATCGTCATTGGAGGGGCGGCCATCGGCAACAAAGACAAGGGTCTCACCATTGGAGACAAGGACATCGCCATCAGAAACACGGCATCGCCATCGGAGATGATCATCATCGGAGACACGGGCATTACCATCGGAGATGGGGATATCGCCAATGGAGACACTGGCATTGCCATTGGAGACCTGGGCATTGCTATCGGAGATGAGGACATCGCCGTCGGAGATGATCACCATTGGAGATGATCGCCATCGGAGACACAGGCATTGCCATTGGAGATGAGGACGTCACCATGGGAGACACAGCGTTTTTTTTACATCTCTGGATGTTGGATGCTGATGGTCATAACTAATATCAGGCCCTTTTAGCCACCTATATAGAACAAGCCTTGCCCCCACACCCCAGATGCAGCCCACAGACTAGCAGGAGGCACCAATCTGAGCTGTGGGCATTGAGTGCTGCTTACAGAGCAGCTGGGGCCTCAGTCTTTGCCTGCAGCCCAAACGGGGTGGTTCCTGAGCCCGATGTCCTGTCACACTCAGTTGGGGCTCAGTGCTTTTCACTACGGCAAAACGCTATCCAGCAACACAGACACAAGACAGAGATACTGTTCTGCTAACTGGTGCTACTGTCAGAAGATTTAGCAAACACTCAGTATGAATGCATTTCGTGAGAAGTTTTCAGCAGAGTTATTAAATTAGTCCACTTGCATTTTTATTAGAAATTCAAATCTGATCAAGGGTAGAGGGCTCCTAGATTCTGCTGTGTTCTGCTGACAGATGCGCTAATGAAGGCTGATGAATTAAATTATGGCCTGTGTTTTAAAGGCTAGCTTCATCATGCTGAAGTCGGAATCGCGGTTGAGAGCTTTGCAAACGCATGTGGACCTGTCCGTTACCGACCCGCAGCAGGAACAGACTGCAAACACGGAGACACTAACCTCCTTGGAGAGCCGTGTGAAGAGATCTCCTCCCCGCAAGAAGTCCAGGATGAGATAGAGCTTCCCTTCCGTCTGAAAGGCTGGGAGACAGGGAAGCAATAGGACCTCTTGTTATGACAATAGATCTATGAGTGCACAGTGGGAAAGGCAGGATTATCATCTAAGTAGTGCAGCGACTCTTCTCTGGCTGGCACAGAAGTGTGACGGATTCACTGAGGCCCCCCAAAACTCCCCACCAGCTGACCTCTTCATGTGTCCCCGTCTACTCACTACTACCCACAGTGGCGGTGTCTACCTCCCCTCAAACCAGGCGCCCCCTGTTGGCCACACGAAACAAAAGCAGTTTCTAGCTCCTAAGCTCTTCAGAATTGCTCCAATACTCCAGTGCAGCCACTGGAGACAAAAAGACGTACTGGCAAACTGGCCGAGCTAATGGGGGGGGGGGGGTCACAGTCACGGTCTCAGCGGCGTCCCGTTTGCTT
>JAODKE010000068.1:177678-189848 GCA_026779605.1 Mormyrus hasselquistii
TACAGCAAAGGGCCAGACGTCTTTACAGCAATGGGCCTGACGTCTTTACAGCAATGGGCCTGACGTCTTTACAGCAATGGGCCAGATGTCTTTACAGCAATGGGCCTGATGTCTTTACAGCAATGGGCCAGATGTCTACAGCAATGGGCCAGACGTCTTTACAGCAATGGGCCAGACGTTTCATATAGATGTGCACTGTGCACCTGTGGGAATTAATACCGAAATGTGTTATGGCAGTTTAATGCCATGTAAAGGTGCCAGTATAGTGGTACATAATATGTAATACTGGTACAAAGTCAGTGGTTTTTTTCAGAGAAGAACAGGTCAGCAATGTTGATTCAAACTGTCTTTTACTGTATCATAAAGACAAATTAAAAATGATTAAGCATCTGCTGTCAGCGCTGACCGAGCCCGGCATACAGACCACAATGGATGCAGAATTAATTTTAAAATAATGTATACCACATTCACGAATCCGCTGGTTCTACCCTGAATAATGATGCAGATTCCTGCACAAATGTCTACATGTTTTCTTCATTCATTTATCCCTCCAAATATGTCCACTTTCTGGAGCCCGCAGTCACATAAACCCAAAGGGACGTAGCCAGCATGCAGAGACCCCAAGCTATCACTAAATGTTATTCTCACCTTTTGCAAATGAATTGACATGGGGAGGGCGGGGGGGGGGGGCAGGGTGTGGTTGCAGACAGAAAAGATGAGAAACCATCCGGTCCTTCTCTGTTTTCTGCTTATCAGGCATGCAAAAAATACACTGTATATAAAGTTTGAGCAGTGTGGTGGAGTGGCACCATTGCTCACACGGACGCCCACTCCTGGCAGGTGACACTCCCGTCTGCCGGGCACCACGCGTCGCATGAAGCCACATGCGGCATTGCAGCCCTGAAACATTGTGCAACTCGGAGGTTTAACCACGTCGCTGCTGGTAAGCACCCAGAAAACGGAACTGTCCATTACCATTTCCTGTAATGACGCGTGTTATCGCTGAGTGGAGATTCTGTGCATTCTGGGCCAGTCTGCCCCCTCCTCCCCCAACGATGCAGCTGACCGCATGCATCCCGCCCACCAGTTGCCACACGTGGACACATGTTGCGTTTCCCTTCGTTACGCTTTCGGTGATTTGGGTCACCAGCTGTCGATGGTGAGCAGCTTCCACTGCAGAAACAGGCAGCGTTGCGTAATTTTATAATTCATTAAATTAACGGGCTTAAACAGAAACACAGTCCACCGGCGGTTGGCTAATACATATATATATATCCAAGGATTTGACTCCATCTGCGCACTGTCGCTGCCAAGTCGTCTCGTCTGTTTTATTCACGTTTCCCACGGACTGAATTCACTGCATATGTCTGGTGCCCACTACCCAGCAACACCAAACTCGTGGCATCGCGACGGACAGGTGGGATTTCTGCTCACACACTGGTGGCCTCAATGCCAGGGTGTGGCACCATGTCACCCTAAAGGTACGGAGACCTAACAGGGACATGGACAGTCTGATACTCCATCCCAGCATGTCCTGCCCAATGAGACTCTGCCCATTACATGCACCACCCAGTGATGCTCCATCTTTTTCATGCCCAGCCCCATGAATATGACCCATCCAATACTGCCCCACCCAATGATGTCAAACCCGCAACATGTTCCTCCCAATGATGCTCCATCCTTATAACGCCACGCCCAATGAAGCTCCGCCCACAAAGTGATCCATCCAATACTCCTCCACACCCAAATAAGCCCCTCTCAATGATGTCAGACCCCCAACATGTTCCTCCCAATGATGCTCCGCCCACAATATGACCCAGTATGACTATACTGCTCCACTACCAGACTGCCCTGGCAGAAGAGGCCTCCACTTCCAAACTGTTCCAACATGGAGTCTTCGTGAGAAAGGGTGGGTCCGGCAGCTCCTTTCTGGCTGACCCTGGCACCTCATAGGCCACTTCTGTCCTTGTCACCAGCTCCTTCTTCACTCCGGCAGTCTTGGGCTCCACCATCATTCTCCATCTGCACTGCTATGCTACCCATAGATTCCTGTCTGTCATGATTATGGATGTCATTCTTCAAGTAGTCATTGAGCTGGCTTTGTCGTGCACACGTGATCTCTCGGGAAGCTGCATAGTTCGGGTGATGTGTAGAGGGCCGTCTTGTCACTGCCCGCGGAGAGGACATGTGCCTGTCCGCACCACTCTGCAGGACAGGAGCAGTGAGTCGCAGGAGATCCTCTCAAAAGATGGAGCGTACAGTATGCCTGCAAAAGGTTATCTAAAAGCCTGGGTAGTGTGACCTCAGCAAACCATTCTCTGTCTCTTTACTCCAAATACAGGATGACTGCCTTTTCAATGTTTGTATGTCACACAAGCATGCTGGGAAGCACAGGCTATTATATTCTGATTACCGCTTGGAGGGCGACAGACCGTCCCTGTTTGTTTATTTAAAGGTTTCTCAGCCTAAACTACTTTGCACGCGCAGCTATTTTCGTAGCCCAGTTTTAAAATGAAACCTGCTTGACATTTTCCCTTGAAAAGCCTGACTGCTCACCGTCTATTAATGTGAGGGGCCACTTGCCGACCTGCGGCAGCCGAACACCACTGTTTCAACTCCAGAGAGTCGATCCATTTTCACGCTCACAGCTTCCCAGTGTTCCCACCGCACTCCCGGCTCCCTGGCGGCTCAGCATTCCCGCTCTCTCCCTCGGGAAAACACCCTTTGATGTCGGACTGGAGGTGTGCATCCTGAGAAGGTGGCTTCGCTGCTCTACGTGAGGCGTGAAAAATAATTCAAAGAACCAAAACATGAACAGTTTTAAACGATATGCGCGAGATCTCATTGGCTTAAGTCAGATAAAAAAATAAAAATGGAATACGTGCTGCGGTGTATCCATAGAGATGGCATTTCATGTAACGGAAATGGATTGATTCATTAACCATTCTGAATATTGGGCTTTGTTGAAGCATCCTGCTGAGTCCAGGCAACGATAATCTCAGAAGAGATAAACAGCCTGTATGGGGAGGCACCGGGGAACAGGGCAGCTTCTATGGGCTTATCAAAGGCAGAGCGTTACTCTCCAAGGAGTGAAACTCGTATAAAGACAGGCCTAGATACCAGTATACCTTAATATCTAATCTTCTACTGACCAAACCAACACCAGGAGGGAAGACTCAAGCCTCGTCTTACTCACAAACATAGTGGCCAAAAGACACAAATGTAAGGCAATGTTATATAATACACCTTTTAATTATGTTTTGAGGGGTTATTGATGGGTTAAGGAAAATGTTAAGACAGGGGATAAGAATCATTTGTCATTCACTTCCGCAGTGTGTGAGAATACATCTGCAGGTATTTTTGCTTTACTGCAATATACACAAGGTTGCATTTATCACACATCCTAGATCAAACAGCAAGGAATTCGGGGTTTTTTCCCATGCTATATTGAAGAATGTTCTGCCTGACCCGGAATGGGGCTCTCTCGATCCCACTGCGGCAATCTTTTATTGTCAGCTTCAAACGGTCCAAACGGACTCAGCTTCAGGCCTGCGGCTGGGTGCACGTGCTTCCCCTTGCATGCTCCCGTACATTATTTTCACACCAGAGTATTTACTGAAGCACCAGTAAGCTCCACCCACTGGATGTTTCCCTCCAGTACCATCCTCAGCCTCTTCTGCTGTCAGTCTCACAGCAGCCATTATCGCATGACTTCAGGCCCACCCTGCTCACTGCACACCACTGTCTGTCAGCCCCACCCTGCTCACTGCACGCCACTGTCTGTCAGCCCCACCCTGCCCACTGCATGCCACTGTCTGTCAGCCCCACCCTGCTCACTGCACGCCACTGTCTGCCAGACTGACCCTGCATCTTTCTACCCGCCATTACCACTCATCCAGGACGGGAAGCCTCTCCCAGGGACGAGGGGGATGCGAGGGATGCCCTGGATGGGATGCCAGCCACTGTATATTTGTTAAGCAGCAAGTCCCAATGTTTAGCTACATAAAAATTAGCCAGATGTTCAGAAATAAAATGCATTTAATTTGAAGCCGCATTGCTACCGTTCACAGTCAAGATGACACTTTTTATAACAGAGCTAACTGCTGACCAAAGCATCACACTGAGTTTGTATTTCTGCTTCTTGACCTGTTACCAGTTTGCTTCAAATCTGTTAATGGCTCAAATTAATTTAATAACACGATTACTACCTGATTGCTGGTGCTCACAGTTTTCTATTTTGCGTATCTTTCTTGGTGCTGACACACCTTTCAGCATGCAGAGGCCACAGGAAAGAACTGCATGCACCGTGTGGCTATGAGCTCTAAAAGGAGCACCTCTGCGTGCACCGTGTGGCTATGAGCTCTAGCAGGAGCACCTCTACGTGCACCGTGTGGCTATGAGCTCTAGCAGGAGCACCTCTGCGTGCACCGTGTGGCTATGAGCTCTAGCAGGAGCACCTCTGCGTGCACCGTGTGGCTATGAGCTCTAATAGGAGCACCTCTGCGTGCACCGTGTGGCTATGGGCTCTAGCAGGAGCACCTCTGCGTGCACCGTGTGGCTATGAGCTCTAGCAGGAGAACTTAGTCTTTCACTTGAATAGTTGCCTCCCTGCAATAAAATCAATGAAAAGTTCTTCATACATTGCTGTGGATCCTACAATGTGCTGGATATCGAGTTCACATTCCTTGACTTTGTCATGTGTTCTAAGTCACACGTGGTGCTTTTGTCAGGTAAGTGACGTGGCGGATTATGAAATGTGATTTCCAGAACGGCGGCGGCTTCCATTAAACGCCAGACATTAACGTCCCCGGAAATTGGAGACAAGCACTCGCCTCTTCAGAGTCACTTCATGGGATTCAGTAGCGAGCGTAGATGTGGCTCCGGCTTATTGCTATAGCTGGATATCGATTTTCTTCCATGAGCATGTCCACACTCAGCCGTTTATCTTGGAAATCCGGCTAATACTAATGTGGCTTCTACCACTGTAATAACTATCACACAATCTACCAAGATCCTAAATGAATAAAATCAGCCAAAAAGGTCCCATGCATGATTAAGTCCACTTTCCGTTTCCTGTCGGATATCAAAAGGCTTTAGACAGGGGGCTTTTCTGAGTCTTGAATACGGGACGGCTGTGGATGTTTGGGTTGAGGGGGCAGGAACAGGCGATAAACTGAGAAATGTATAAAGCGTCTGTTCTGTTTGTGTTGGCGGGAGAGTTCAGTGTGAGTGTTGGTATGTGGTGGTGGTTTTTATATTATGGTTGTTCGAGTTAGAGAGCAAAAGCTCTGCAGTGCAGAGGCAGAGATTCGGGTACGGATGACAGGGGCGTGTCCATTTCACATGACAGGGGTGTGGGGGGCTCGGGGTCGATTTGGCCCCTGCCAATGCTGAGACCGAACCTACGGCCTGCTGTACTGCAAAGGAACATCGGCCCATATCATCATGGGCTCGCTGTGGCCCATCGATCTGTTCACTGTAACGAAGCCTGGGCTCTCTGCTCCACTTGCTCTCTGATTGTGGGTTTGGATAACAATCATCAACATGGTCATTGGCCTTTTTTTTATTTTTGTCGTTTAACTGTTTTTCAATCATACCATATAATAAATAAATAAAATATCTGATGCCCCCAAAAATCATTAAAAAAAATCAAGGAGGTTGCTGGGGTAGGTGATCCAGGCTTGCCCTCTTTGGCGACCCCTGCACCCCCCATGAGAAAACAAAAAAATGACAATGATGTCGCAGGCAGACCGCTATGAAGCAAACCCAGCAGCGAGTGCAGCTCTGTGAGGATGCAGCTAATCCAGGAGCATCTCATGCAGCCTGGGGCTCCAGTCATTACACAGTCAAGTGAGAGCAGGCTCAAAGCCAATATGGGAATACAGGGAAAAGAAATCGATAACAGCAGATGTTTGATGGGAGATGGTGCCTTAACATGCTCTGATCACGAGGATGTCTACTGCTGGTTCAGACCCCTGTGGTCAATGCGCAGCAGCCATTTATTTCAATAACATTTCATACATTTTACCACTGAACTTTTACTGTACTGGACAAACTATAGCTATATTATAATGGAATCTTTATACCGTCCGGGCGTTTTGAATCATTGTAAATATCACAAAACGGCGTTTTTTAAAATGGATTTTATGTTTATCGTTTCTAGTTATTTAGATACTTCTGTGGTTGCAACGTGAGTAATATTACCGTAAAATGTCATATATATAATGAACATGTTAAAAAAAATCTACCAAAACCGTTTTGTAAACATCTGCAAAGACTACTATTTGTTCTGGAGCTACCACATCGGTTATCTGTTAACTCCTTACCTCTTTTGGTTTTAATGATTGTTTTTCTCGGTACAGCGACACCACTCCCTACTGAGGTAACTTAAAACCGTCAATTAGGCTGTAATGTTTCTCCATCGAAAAGCTGCGTTTGATGACAGCAGATTCACTGGTTTATGGAGGAATGGTGGCTGTGAAATTGCTTTATTTCGGAGATTAATCGCAAAGCACAGTGTCGGTATTTTTAAATGAAATTTCACACAACAATCGTCCGGCGCGGGGTTAGGGTGTGCAGGGACAGACTTGATGGAAGCCCTGCATTACTGACATGCTAGATTGCTTACAGGCCCGTACATAAATGTTCGTGTCCGTAGGCGACGCATCACAAATCAGCGCCTGTGAAATTTCCACTGTTGGAAATGTACCTCGAGATAATATATACGCTACCTCATTAAAATGATTTTTAAAAATTAAGATAAGGAAACCAACTGCCTAACAGGTGCTTAATATCACACGAAGATCTTACTTTTGAAACAGTTAAAGAATTGAAAGATGGGTTGGGCTTATTGATATTAAATATGTCCGTATTTGAACATATCCACGTGTATGAAATAGGCAGCGAGTTGACCGACAAGGCTCCGGACGGGATCCAGGCTCCTACAGTAGCCCTACAGGCATTCGTCTGTAATGGACTGGTGCTTTATTAGGCCTATATAATCTGTTGCCTTCTCCTTCATTGATTGTCACATTTTAGTTCATGAAGTAGGTTACATAAGTACGCTGATACATACAACATGTTAAACAATCAAAAACATCATTTAACCCAGGCCACTTCTGCAGTAAGGGGTTTTTCTTTAAAAGAAAGTCCGTAGCTGAAATAAATTAATTTCCTTAAAAACTGAGTTTACACGTGTTTGTGGTTGTTATTTGAATTTATCTTAACGTCGCTCGGTTGTTAGACTTCATTAAATGTTACACAATAGACTGATCAATAAAGAGTGTTTTTACATCGTGATTTATATTCGGTTAGATGGGTTGAAATGTTCAGGATCAATCTGAAGATGTTTAAGAAAATGTAAGAAATTTACCAAACTGAGCTATTCCCAAGAATTTTTAATTAGAGTAAGCTAATTAACCAACGAATAACGTTACACTGTAATTACCGCTGGATTATATAAATAACGCGTGTTGACAAACACATTGGATGGACAGATATACAGCCTATCAGTGGATCAGTGCCTTACCTTTGGTGCCCTCCCCATACGGGCTCATTTATTTATCGGTACCGCGATTCGGGGCGACCCCACCATGGACAGCCGCACGTACACCTGCATGCAGCGAGCCGAGCCTCGGCAGAAACCCACCTCCAACCTGCAGAGACTGGAGCTCTTGGACCTGGACTTCTTTTGCAGATAGACGGAGAAGAAGCGGCGCACAGTGAATTTGCGCATGTTCGCGTCCATCTCGGTGCCCCGGCACGGTGTCGGACCTCTGCTCTTCTTCCCTGATAATCCACAAAACAGCAGAACAATAGGGACTGACTGTCGCTTCTTCGCTACCTTCCGCTATGTCATGACGGCGCCTTCTGCGAGATGCAGACTTTCAGGTGGTTTTAATTTAGATTTTTTTCTCGCGGATGGTGCTTTGAAGCGAAGGGGCCATTTAAACCTCTGCCACCGCCGGCGGGCGGTCTGTCCCCGTCTCCCGTTCAGCTGCAGTGCGATTGCTTCTCCTCCGCTTCACGACGTTTATGAGTGTCCTCCCCGCCCGAGCAGACGGAGCTCTGACTACGCACCGGCGGCCCGTGGGGAGGCGAGGGCGACGGAAAGCTCCCACCCCCGGCTCCAGTCCACACGCGTTAATACGCGTTAATACCCCTTCTGAACGCCAGCCCGCCTCCCTGCACCTGGGAATGGCTGGAGCTACAGTGTCCTGCCAGAATGGCCATCAAAGCAAGATATGGGCGGGGGACGGGGACTCTGAGCAGTGGTTTTGTGTATTATGTGATCCTGATATAAGTATATATTCCTCCTACTGGATTGACTTTTTATACCAGCATATTAACTCTGGTGTCTCAAAGCACAACAATTTACACACACAGCTCTCTAAACTAATACTACCCACCCAGCTACTGCTTATTTAAAATTCATACCAAGGACTGCCTTGATTTAATGCTGTGATGTTTGCTATATTATTATTGTATAAGCAGTAAATCCCAGAAAACAAATCCACTCATATACAGGTAGCCAGACTGAAGGTGCAAACCGTGTAGATCCCTTTGATGCCATAAATATTCGCCGTTCTCTCCCAGGTGAACTGTACGTGTAGGGTGTGAATTAGCAGCTGGGGGAACAGCTCCGTCACATCCTTTGCAAAAAATTGTTGTTTCCTGCAGTGAAAATGCAGGAAAGGAAGTAAAACCCCTTTGATTTATTAGTTGTGGTGGAAAACATTTTAAAAAGAATAACTGGTCACATCTGGTGACTAGGTTAGAAATGGTTGTGTGTAAACACTGGAGGCTGTGCTAAGTACTGGTCCTGCCACTCGTGTAACGCGCCACCTGTTCTGGGGCTCCTGGCATGGGGGCACACTGTGTGTTCAGTCACCCCGATGGCACCACATTGATGGACAGGCTTTCATCGGCATGACAGGAGACTTTTACTTCTTAAATTCAAGTTGATAACATGCTAGACAGAGGTCCGTCCTGTTACCAAATGGGCCAGAGGAGGTGAAGCGGCCTTCGATTGGGGTCACACACACACACACACACACACACACACACACACACACACACACACACACACAGCAGACATATCCACACAAGACATCACTTGTATTTGAGGGCTTCAGTTTAATAAATAACACCTTGTGCCAAAACTTTTTGTTACGGATTCGGGGCGTGGTGTTTGCAGGAAAAAAAAGGTGACAATCTACTTAAGGTTCCAAGAGGCAACAGGGGTTTATTAAACAAAAACAGGACATACAGGGAAACCACAAAATAAAAGGGACCACAAGGCATCAGAACCAAAGAGGGGAAAACACTACAAACAGGACTATGACAAAACCTACAAAGGAACCCAGGCAGAGTAGCACAGAGTAACATTAACAATGACTGACCAACAAATAGAACAAAGGCAGGCACTTAAATACACTGATCACAATGTGGCAGGTGAGGACAATCAAATCAAACTGATCATTAAGGCCTCCCACCAGCCTCAAACCCACAACCACAAAAGAGGAACCCTGAGGTGATGCAATGGACATCTCCATCCCTCTATCCCTGAGGTGATGCAATGCACATCTCCATTCCTGAGGGGACACGACACACATCTACATCACTGAGATGCATTGTTAGGAACTCAACTTGAATTGTGTCTGGTGCGAACATTTATGCTGGTGCACTGATATAAATGGGTGAATCCTACCATCTCCAGTTTTTATAAATTAGGCAGATGACCTCTGACTCCTTGTGAATTTGTCCCCAAACTCGCAGATCCCACAATTTACAGCACTGTGCATCACTAATGACGGACACTTTGCCCTGCCCCCGGACCATCACTACCAGCCTTTTTTGGGATGTGAGCGTGAACATAGAGTACTGGCCATTTTGAAACATACAGTACACCTTTGCAAAGATACATAACCCAGTAATAACAGTATGCATGCATGCAGTACCCTGGCTTTATCAAGCGTGTTTACGGCCTGCAGGGAGCAGAGGTACGTCTACGCAGTGTTTTCCCAGCATGGTCCTCGGGGACCCGCAGACAGTCTATGTTTATTCTCCCTGGAGCTGGGAGGGAGCAAAAATGTAGACCGTTTGGGGGTCCCCGGGTCTGAGGACCAGGTTGAGAAAAACTGATCGAGAATCATAGCAGAACATCAAGCTGCTCTGGTGACCTGCTCACAGCAGCCTTCAAGACCCATGCAAACTGCCTCCTTGTCCTCATTAAAGTCCGACCCGAAATCGTCTATCTGCAATCCATAATTTGCGCATGAGGCAGGTCTGCTTTTCTGCCTCTAGCAGGTCATGGTGAGGTAGCAGGGTCTCGCCTAATACGAAGGGCCTGAGCTGTCCGCTCAGAGCAATGGCCCCCTGCTTGATCAGAGATTGTGCTTTAGTCAGTAATGTGGGCTGGTTCCCTGTTTGGCACTTAAAGGGGCCTCATCGCCATTCTGTTTGCCGCTTTCTTATTAAAAATGCAGCTAAATTCTGGACTGATCATCTCTTTGTGACGTCTGACTCATTTGCTGTAGACGCATTATTGACCATTATTCATGCTTATAAAATGCAGCGCTCTTGCACTGCAGAATGGTATAGCCGATCAGACGGACTGCTTCAATCAACCATATGTGACCAGATCAGTGTTTTAATTGCATATTATCAGCGATATGATATTTTATAGATGTGGGGTTTATATCAGTATTCATGAAAGCGATTTATTTAATTGTAAGGCTGGAGCCCAGTTGAGCAGTTAACTGAGCAGTTAGTCAGACTGGTTAGTCATCTTCCAAGCTGACAGGCATCAGAGTGGTTTGTGTGGACCCCTTGTTTTATGAGAATATCGATCCCCGTTCAGTCACACGCAGAATGAGGCTCGTGAATGTGTAACACGTTCCGAACAAAATGAGTCACCCGTTGAAAATCAATCTTTCACCCAGTTTCCTCTCGGGGTTAAAGTTCACTTCTGTCACCTCTTTAATCGGCGAGTCTTCTCCAGCAGTGCCTTTGGATTTCGACGGGGAAAAGCACATTTTTCTTTATGTGCAGATTCCAGAATCTCCCTTCAAACACGTCCCTCTTCTGAGACAGCCATCGCAGGCTTATTGTAAATGTCATTAATATAACAGACTATATTTTAATGCCATTCTTCTGTATTTGTTGTTTTTTATTTCTTAGTTCATTAGTATTTTGTTTGGTCCTGTTGTATGAACACATGTTCACGGATGTAACGTACATCATAACAGCAAAGCTGAGACACTCAATCACGGTGATAGAGGTCCTTTGACACACTAACAGGGAGTACAGTTGCCATTTTCGTTCACATAAGGAATTAATTTCTCACACAATACATCACAGCCAAGTGCTCAATGGCTATTGAAGCATGTAGAGCCTGACTAGGATGGGGAAATACTCTATGATATGCCCATCTTTAAGTGAATCCCTATTGTAAAACGCCTTACAAATCTGGAACTGAACTGAAAAGTATGATCTTTTTAGGACATCCATTAACTATATGCATGTCAACTTTGATTTATAGAACACAGTGGGTATTAATCCTCATTAGTTTAATGAAAACTTTTTTGTGAATGATATATTAATCTTTTGTCATTCATGGTCATAAACGCAGATTATTTCCATCTCCTTGCTAGCGGACTGCTCAGCCTGTAATATTGTTTATCCAACACAGAAAATTAGTATCCAAAAAGGTAGGAGTGTGTCCTGTTAATCACTGACTGGGTAGAGCCAATCTTAACTCATAAAGTGAAAAGATGAAAGGGGATTAATATGTCATTCAGAGGTTGGTTTGCATTGGGTTAGACCTGTCAGTGACTAACTGAAAGAGCCATTCTCCATTGGTTTCAAAGTTATGTTTTACCTATTACTACATAAAATACAGAAAAGGGTCCTAACATTATGAGAATGTTGCTACTTCCAAAGTACTACGCTATTCGCTGAACTGAACCAACATTCTGATATCAAAAAGCCATTTTCAAATACAAAATACATAATATTCACCTGCAGGGGGAACAGCATCCAGAAGGCATAACCTGTACGGTGAACAGCATCCTGATGGTATAACCTATACGGTGAACAGCATCCTGATGGTATAACCTGTACGGTGAACAGCATCCTGATGGTATAACCTATACGGTGAACAGCATCCT
>JAODKE010000068.1:197890-219197 GCA_026779605.1 Mormyrus hasselquistii
AGAAAGAAAGAAAGAAAGAAAGAAAGAAAGAAAGAAAGAAAGATGACAGCAGAGAAGAGGAATCAAAACTCTTAAAAAGGGAAAAAAAAAACCTCTGGGGGTACAAGGTTAGCTGGCTGCCCACCCCTCCTGGTCAAACTAAAATGATTGAAACAGAAAGAGTGGGCTTTCTTACTAAAAGCGAGGTGTAAACTGTGCTCAAGGTCAAAGCCAAAGTCCATTATTAAGTAATTTCTCCACTTCGAAGATCTAAAGTCAAATCAGAAGTTTATAATACTAAGGTTTGTTATTAAGTACACAGCATCTATCTTGAAGCTCATCAGCAGTCAGTCATCAGTGGTCCCTGTCATCCATGAATGAGCATGCAGGCTGGGATTCCTTTGTACTGATTGGATAGAGGCACTCTCCAAAGCACAGGGTCAGCCCTGGCCTGTGGCTCTACTGTAATTTGTGAGAAGATCAGCTTCCAGACTCTTTCTAAAAATTTAAGATGATGCTAAAAATAGCAGCTGGCAAATATTCAGCTCGGGGGGGGGGGGGGGCTATGCTTGATGCCTTACGAATCTTAACAGCTTTGGGCGTTGCAGAGTTGTGAAGTACCAAGGAACCAAGGACATTCTTTTAAAAGCTTTCTAAGATGACATTCCTTCCAGTAAAGTGTGCCAATTACATTGCCTGCACCTTTGTGGCAGTTCTCAGTGATCCAGTTAAAGGTCTGCTACCCCAGTAATCTTCATGTGTCATGCTCTTCAGAGCCAGTGTTCTGCTTCTCTTTCACCTTGTAATTTCCGGCACCTTCCACAACTTCCTCAAACGCTGTGTTCCAGAGCTCCACAAAGCGGCGATGGATGCTGAGATGCTGAGCTAGAAAACACTCATTTTTATCAGCTTTATGGGAAACTCAGTGTCCCCTGGTCCTTTGAAGATCGTTTTGCTGAAAGGTAGAACTGAAGCAAGAAACTTGAGGTAAATGCTATATATAGTCTGATGTCTTTCCATAAATGGGTGGTCAGTGAGCTGGCATTCTGTATGGGTAATATTTTTATATTCATCAGCAGATCCTCCTCGGTGTGGCTAAGCTGGTCTTTCTCTGCTTTCTGCTTGTTTATTCTCCTGGGGTAAGTCTCTATTAGCTGTTTCTTCTCTTGTAGGTTAATGATACCTCGTCTAAAAAAGTAGGACCCTTTTTGAGAAATGCCTTTTGGGACCTGAGGTACGCTGGTAATAGGAATGATTGGACAAGCGTTGCCATTAGTGATTACAGTGGTCTTTGCCTGTTGCACTATGTCGAGCTGAGTTCTGCGAAACAGTTTGTCGCATTGCCTTTTGAAGGAAATGAAGTGGAGAAAACAGATTCAATAACGTGTTTTAAAATGCATAGTTTTATTATATTCAATTGTATATTTTTAAAATAAAAAATATTATGGCATTAAAACAAATGTGCAGGTCTTGAGTATTTAGTTAGATTCTTATTGAATTAAGATTGTGGCATGTGTATAATGTTTACAATCTGCTGTTTTTCTTTCCTATGTATTCCGTATATTCAGTATTATATCCAGTAATAATGTTTACTTATGCATTGTTGTCTTACAAAGTGTTATTTATTGCAAAACATTTAATGTAAATGAGGAAATGAGTTATCGCGTAAAATGACTTGCTGTCCAATCTTGTTTGCTATTTAGGCGACTTACAAAACTTTGGAAGGAGAATCAATACATAGGATCTTTTATGTTCTACCGTGTGTCTGTCTTACCTGTTTAAAATACATCAGAATTATGTTGCTTTTAGAAGATTCTGCAAACTACGCAAAATCCATGAAGCAGACCTGCTCTTTATTGCATAAAAAATGCAAGTGTAAATGTTATCAAATCAATTAAAAACTGGAAATGGTCTAAAAGTTAAATTGTATTAATGTAACTCACTGACCTTTAGTCATTGCAAGGTTGTTAAACAATTGTCAATAAATTTAATTTAAATAACCATGGGTGACACCTAGTGGCTGGAGGGCTGAATGATGATCAAAGAAAATCGATGTTTTAATATTATATTCTCGGCCTCTTGGTCACATGGGCTGCTGCTCTGTGGTGTAGGAGACAAGCCATAAAATCTCACCATCATTGACTCTGGGATTAAGATCTCCTGTAAGATATCATTTCCTCAAAACCAAACTGCTTAAATTAATAGCCTATTTAATAATATATATATATATATATATATATCTATATATATATATTTTTTTTTTCACAGGTTCTGAAATCAGTCATGGCCTCTAAGGTCTTGCCATTTTACCAGCGGAAACACAAGCATTTTGGACAGGATTATCGGAGCTCTCACTCTAAATATGTAGTCCGGGAATACTCCACTTCTTCATCCAGGTAAAGATTGCGACTGTGCAGAAATCTGCCATTATTTGTGCAAAAATCTGCCATTATTTGTTAGAAAATTCTCACTTTAGTTATATAGCACAGAACCACCATTATTTGCGAATAAACCACTAAATCAACTACTTTGTTTAGAGGAATGGGTTATTTGACAGATTAACTAAAGTTATAACCAGACATTGTACAATGAGATTTTTTTTTCCAGATTTGCTATAACACTAGAGAAATTTCCCTATTAAAAGAAAATTAATAAAGACCTAATTGAAATAGGCCCTTCTGCCTGTAACCTCCACAATCCAGAGTAGGATAGGGGTTACAGAAAATGGATGGATGGTGGATGGATGGATGGATGGATGGATGGATGAAATACTACACATGTGCAGTTTAGTAAAACATTAATACAATAATAAACTCAGCCAGAATTAATATCAATCATTCAGCTCTTATCGGGGATCCTTTAACTTGTATATTTCCCAATGTAAGAAATAATGCTTTGAAATGAACTAATAATATTCAGGGTTATTTTCAGAAGTAAATTGTAAAATCCCAGTTTAAGGACATTTTCCCTGAAAAAAGTGGGACAGGAGACAGGCAATCGATGTGGCCGTTCAATAAAACGCTGTGGCAGAAATAATTATTCAAACCAAATTTTCAGATGTTACTGGATGTCATATTTCTTGTTGCGCATTATTGAGGCAGCATTTCCACCGTCCGTCACAGAAGCCCTGCTGTTTATGATGATTAATGCGGGGTGACAACAGCATTTATCACCAGGCTATTCATTAAATTGAGTGTAAAAAATGACAGTGGATGGGGGAAATGAGTTTTTATGTGAGGGATGCAACCGGTAGCTTTACGATTAATCCTGCAGCTTCTGATAAGGAGGAGAAAGAAATTCTTGGCGGGACACCCGACAGACATCCTCACTTTTGTAATGTGTAGTTAGATCATTAAAATCAGACGGACATATGTTAGATTTAGATAATCTCTCGCGTGAGTTCCTGTAGGGTCTAAGGAACTGCCAGCAGGCTCGTAATTTCACTTTACTCCAACCTTAAGTCATTTTGCTCTTTCAAATCATTGATATATATTGAGCGGCACCAAACATAATTAATACCGCAAATCAAACTCCATATGTGAGGAATGGAAGTGTTCTTCTGCAAACGTGTTTGCATTAAACCTAAGCATGCCTCTCCCATAATTGTTTATCAAGGCAATGTGGGTCACATCCCACAACTATCACCTTGTGTTTAAAATGTGTGGCACGTGGGTCCTGTTTTCACATTTCCTGTGTTTTCTGCAGGGCAGGACAGGTGCTAGATGAGGAGGAAGTGCCTGACTACAAGTACCAGGTGGACAGGAGGGTCCATCAAGTGGTAGGAACCCAGCTTGCATGAATGAGTATGAGGGGAAGGTGACCACCGGTCGCCTGCTCCTTCACCAGTGAAGTGCACTGCATGCTGAGCTGCAATGACGTCACGCGTATTATTATCCTGGAATGCGAAGTCATTCTACTTCTCCTTCCTTTTGTCTCATCACCACTGTGTCTTGGAGAACTTTTCTACCCACCATTCATTGTCTGTGGTCCTGTGACTCCCAGCAACTGGCCTGACTGTTGCCACTGCAGGTGGGGAGGAAGATGTCATCCACGGAGAAGTACATCCGCGAGGAGTCAATGATCCGTGGTCCCAAGTTTGTGGCAAGGCTGCGGTCCCACACCGTATGGGAGAACACACCAGTCAGGCTGTACTGCATGGTGATTGGGTACCCCACCCCCAGTCTGAGATGGTAACGTATGCACTGTGTATATACATTTATGTATGCTTAGTGCCATGATGTTTGCTGTCTCCATATGGGTGAATAACAGATAGTGAAAGCATTTCAGTAGGTCAGTAGGTAACGTGGTGGCTAAAGATGTGGACTCACTTCCTGGGGCTCCTTGGGGCTCCCTGGCCCCATCCGTGGGCGGGGCCATCAGGCGGGGGCTTTATGAGTGGGTGGGGCTAATGAGGGTTGGTGCCCAGAAATCCGCCGTCACGTTTGTAATTCGTAGACCATTTTGGAGTTGAGCACTTGAGTCATGGTCACTGTCACCATTGGAATGATAATGCTAAATCGCCGATTAGCAGGGTGCTGTCTCCGATCGCACACTAGGAGGAGCTCCAGTTCCTAATGAGGCCTAGGGCCCTACATTTCTTAAGCAGCAGAAACTGCAAATGCAGACATGCCTGACTTCTCCCTTTTATGGTTTGCAGGTTCAAGGATGGGATCCTCGTGAACACTGCGGGAATGCCGGGGAAGTACAAGGTGGATGGTAGCTACGGCATGCACAGCCTGGAGATCTTCAGGTAGCCCTCTGAGTCACGCAGGAGCTACTGCTCCTGACAAAGGACATGCCAATCACGTGCTCATACATCCCTCACTTGGCCCCCATGTGACGAAAGCAAGGGGGGGGCCCTTTCTGATACGCATATATCCGGAAGTCCCATTTCATGTTAAGGTGCGTGCAGGGGGTGCAGAGAGCAATAACGCGCTCTAGGCTGATAAAGTCCCTCTAGAATGCACTGAGGAAGGTAGCACTCTTTCGCCTCCTGCAGGCAGGTTATTTCCTGCGTTATTGCTAGTGAATTTAGAGGTGTCTAGCTTCGCTATGCGCACCACCATCCGTGAAAGGTAACGCCTTGGGTGGCACCTCAAGTGCCTTCCCAATTTAGTTCAGTGTCGGCCCTTGGCTCCTACCCACCTCCCCCTTCTCCCCCACCTCAGCTGTTCATGCCTAAGTGCTGAGGTCAGTGTCATGCGACACCCCAACTCTCCCATAAAGACGGAGGAGTTCTTGTGTTGTCAGCAGTCCCAGTGAAAAAGCTGCCCTGAACGTTTACATTTTATGTATTTAGCAGATGCTTTTGTCCAAGGCGACATACATATTTTGAATAAGCAGGATCAGAATGTCCTGGAGCCGTTAAGTAATCCAACAGCGAAGTCACGCTGCTAATCCTGGGATTTGAACCAGCATCCTTCCAATCAAAGGCATGGTATCCTAGTCCACTGTGCCTCACAGTGTCCAGTGTCTCCGGAGACTGGTGGGAGGGGGTGTATGCAGGTGACTAGAGACGGCCCGCTCTAAAATGCCATGCCCTGAGATCGTGTGCCCCCCCCCCCCCCCCACCACTATTCTGACGGCCCCTCGAGAGTCCTGGGAATGTGTATGACATCAAGTCCCCTCTGAAGGTCACAGGGCCCGTCAAAGGGCACTTCCCTCATTATGCTGCCTCATTGGCAAGTAGCTGAAGTACTTTGTTGATTTTTTTAAAGGCATCACTTGTGACGTGATGTTGCTGAGGCCCATATGTTTAGTGGAAAACAAAAAATGTCTGTGTATAGAACAACTGGAATGTGAGACATTGCAAAGTTTGTATGTTCATTGTATCTAAACATAATTTTTGGCTTTCCTTGAAAATGGCCCAGCATTGATAAAGGAAGATGCTTTGCCCCTGCAGTTCAGGATCAGGGAAAATATCATGTAAAACATAGTCTTTACTTGAATTAATGGAAGATCCGTGATTGCAGCACTCCTGTAGGACACTGATTCACATGCCCAATTCCTTTGAATGTAAACAAACACTTTCCTCATCCCAGTCTAGCCTTGTTTGCTCTGTCAGCCTCGTCAGGGCTTATGATAGACCCCTGACCTTCTCCTAACAACCTTCTAAGATTCAACATGCCACCCACCACCCAGAGCTGTCCGGAGGTTTAACGCCTCTGAACTGGTCTTGCGTGGCTCTCTGCTGCACCCTGACAGGACATCATCACTTTCACCAAAATGGTTCTTACACTGACCTTTCAGAAATGAAGTTCTGCATACTAGGAAGGATTCCGCTGCCTTTCTGCTGTGCCCAAAACAGCCTAAAAAGCAGTCAAGTGTGTCTGCATCATTATCAACACCATCCCAGCTTTCATAGCCCTGCTCGAACTAATCTCAGCCTCACCTGTACCATCCATGCTTCAGCGAATGTTCATAACAAACCATGTTCTCCCATCAGCTGTAATCCCGAGGACACGGCCCAGTATACTGCTGTGGCAACCAACACGCATGGCCAAGCCTCATCTCAGGCCTCGCTGATTGTCAAAAGTAAGTGGGATTGATATGAAGTACCTCAGATAGTTCAGTGGAACATCCGCTTACATCCTGAGGACAGACTGAAAAACAGATGCCGAAACATTTTACGATCTTTATGTTGCAGCTGTTGCTTACAGTCATGCACAGGGGTCATGGTGGCTCTTGCAGAGATGCTGATTTGACCACATCAGGCAATGCCGATTGAGCTTTCGTTGCTAATATCGTGCCACATCTGATCTGCTAGCCAGATAAAGCAAGGAATCCTACATTGGCGTGTGCCCTCGGGGCGGAGGGCACCGAATTGCTCAGCGTCTCTTTGCCTTCCTACAGGGTTCAGGGCAGAAGATGAGTCATGTGCCTACGCCTGGCTTCCCTACCAGTGTACGTGGCTGCAGTAAGACCAGAACAAGCTGCTCATGCTTCACTATGGCTTAGTTGCTATGACTAAACGATAGTGACACTGCTGCACATACAGCAGCATTTGGCTATTTGGTTATTATGATCATGCGGAAACTCTTGGTGAATGGGATTGTTCTTCCTAGTCTCCATGCTGCCAGAGATCAAGTACACCCAGATTGACATCACTTTCTTGGAGACATTTGACGTGAAGTTCAAGACTGAGGGGGAGAGTCTGTCTCTGTCCTGCAAGATGATTATCAGCCCGAACCTGGCTAACCTGCAGCCCGACGCTTTGTGGTTCAGAGACGGTGGGTGAAGATCATCTCCTGGGGTGGTGGCCGGGAGGTGTGGTGGGGCAGGATGGTGATCAGGTGGATAGATCTGCTGCTGGAAGATGACTGGTCAAGGTCAAAAAATGCTAAGACGAAATGTCTGTCAGCAGAACTTGAACATTTGATTTAATTTTATCTCATGGTGACATATTTCTGAAATTAGCTTAGCCAAGGTGCTTCTAAATCTCTTAATTTCTTTACTTAATATGATTATTATGTGATACAAATGTTGAACTCCTGAGAAAGTTGAACTGGTTACTTTATTCGTTTATTAAATGAGTGTTTTGCCCCAGTCAGGTCATATTCAAAACTTATTTAATGAAATGAATTAGTGGAAAGAGCAGGTTAGGAGTTATCTACAGGATGCTCTGTGATCCAGTCATCCAGGCCCTTAGATCCCAGCCCCAAGCAGCTCATCCTGTCAGGTTCCTCATTTTTGTGTAATGTTCTTATCAGAAGAAAAATGTAATTCAGCTTCAGAGAAATTTAGAGGACAAGTAAAACAATCCACACCATTCAGACAACAGGAAATGAGCCAGGAACGCAGGGACATTTGGGGCTGGAGTGCAACCCTCATGCAGGTGGGGGAGGGTCCTCTCTTCAGCTCCTCTAGGGCAGGGCTGTTCAAATCATGGTCCTCAAGGTCTTAGCAGCTGAATTTTCAGCCTTCCTTTACCGGGGGTAAAGCCTCTGTGGCCAATCAGGATCAGTAATTATGAAACTACCTGAGAGAATTGATAAGGGGGGACATGATCCAGGTATATAAGGTTCTAACAGGTCTGGATGCTGTTCAGCCAAATGACTATTTCAATATTAGTTTAAATACTAGAACTCGTGGCCATAGGTGGTAATTAGTGGGAGAACATTTTAAACTGAATTTAAGAAAACACTTCTTTACACAGCATGTAGTTAGAGTATGGAATAGCCTTCCAGCTAGTGTAGCAGAAGCGAAAACCCTGGGTTCCTTTAAATCAGAGCTAGATAAGATTTTAACAACTCTGAAGTATTAGTTAAGTTCTCCCAAAATGAGCTGGATAGGCTGAATGGCCTCCTCTCGTTTGTAAATTTCTGATGTTCTTATGATGACAAGGACTGGATTTGCAATCGAGGACCATATTTGAAGAGTCCTGTTCTAGGTGTTGAGGATTCAGAGTGTTGTTGAGTCAGTCCCCAAGGTAACAGGATTCAGGAAAATAACAGGCTGTTAAAGGAGTAAAAGCTACATTTGAGGATGTAAACCGGACATGAATGAGGCCCTAGGGTTTGACATGCTTGTCTTTTCTATTCCAGATCAGCTGCTGAAGGAGTCTAAGTGGGCAAAAATGGAAGCGGGGGGTGGCGTGGCCAGGCTGACCCTGCCCCAGCTGTACAAGGATGATGAGGGCCTGTACACCTTACGCATGGTGACCAAAGGGGGCACTTCTGAGCACAGCGCCTACGTCTTTGTGGAAGGTACAGCACGGAGGGCAGGGGCTTCTTATACCGATGCAAGATATTTGTGATTAGCTTGCAATTTGATCTGTACATTTACACTTGCATTTATTTAGCAGAAGCTTTTGTTCAAAGTGGTGTACAAATGAGGGAGAAAGTACATTACAAGCATGCGCAGGGACAACAAAGCAGGACTGGATGGATGAGCTAGCTGAGGTGCTCAGGGAGAAGATGGTAGGACTAGCTGGGCATGCTACAATAGCTGAGGTGCTCAGGGAGAAGATGGTAGGACTGGCTGAGCATGCTACAATAGCTGAGGTGCTCAGGGAGAAGATGGTAGGACTGACTGGACGTGCTAGCTGAGGTGCTCAGGGAGAAGATTGCAGGACTGGCTGGATGTGCTAACTGAGGTGCTCAGGGAGAAGATGGCAGGACTGGCTGGACGTGCTAGCTGAGGTGCTCAGGGAGAAGATGGCAGGACTGGCTGGACGTGCTAGCTGAGGTTGCTCAGGGAGAAGATGGCAGGACTGGCTGGACGTGCTAGCTGAGGTGTTCAGGGAGACGGTGGCAGGACTGGCTGGGCGTGCTAGCTGAGGTGCTCAGGGAGAAGATGGCAGGAGTGTGGCTGGACGAGCTAGCTAATGTGCTTGAGTTCCTTGTACTCATTTTGCAGATGCAGCCCCTCCAGTACCCAAGGCTCCCGGTGCCCCAATGGACATAAAGATTCATGACGCCAACAGGGACTATGTCATTGTGTCCTGGAAGCCCCCCAACACTACCACCGAGGGCCCCATTATCGGATACTTTGTGGACAGGTCATATCTGCCGGTGTTTTCCATCACAGAGGCTTTTTGAAATAACCCAAATGTTGTCTTCCAACCCAAACAAATCATTCTATTGTAAATGCCAGCCCAGCTAATTCTGGAAGAAATCACAAAGAAATGTCAAAGGTCACCTTTTCACATTGTTTAGTAGGCTTTGTAAAACAATATTTAGCCCAGGGTTGTTTTCTGCTGGAAATGAAATTCTTTTCTCCCAAGAGTTCTAGACTTGTGTGTGCTAACTATTTTGAATGAAAATGTTCACTGACCCAAAAGCGCAGTGTCTGTGTGTAGAGAGAACGCGACCTCCTTTCTAGCAGAGCACGCCCTGTGTCTAAAGTTCGGTCTCCTGCCACTTCTGGGTCAGCAGATGTGAAGTTGGAATGGAAAACTGGATCCAGTGCAACGACTCACCTGTTAAGATCTGTAAATACCCAGTGCCAGGTCTTTTCGAAGGCCATTCATACCAGTTCCGGGTGCGGGCCGTCAACTCCCACGGCATCAGCCGACCCTCCAAGGTGTCTGACCCAGTTGCTGCTCTTGACCCAACCGAGTTCGAAAGACTTCAAGGTATCATTCACTTATCACAGTATGTGGCTGTGTGACAAATACTGACAAAAAATAACGGTTTTAATGAATTTATATGGACCAGCCAGGCCTATTTAGTTGCGTGTTTTTTAATAGCAATAATAATAATAATACATACTTCCATCAAGCCTCCCAAATCCAGTAACCAGTAACCCCGATCCTGGAGATCTAACACCCTGCAGATCTTAGGTGCAGCCCTAATTTAACTAGAGCTAGCTTAGCATCAACATAGCTACAGAGATGGTACTTAAGGGCCTGATTATCTATATCAGGTGGGTTAAATGAGGGCAGTGCCATACCTATGGGCAGTTATAGTCTGAACCATTAGTGGACCTTGTAGCTTGTATAATAAATGACAGGAAGTGTAAGTGAGAGCTATATATCTCATTCCTGACAGAAAGTGCTGCAAAGTGTTACAGGAAGTGTTACTGAATGTTACAGGAAGTGTTATTGAATGCTGCATATCTCATTCCTGACAAGAAGTGCTGCTGACTGTTACAGTAAGTGTTATTGAATACTACTGAATGTTACATGAAGTGTTACTGAGTGCTGTATATCTCAGTCCTGACTGAAAGTGTTACTGAGTGTTACAGGAAGTGTTTGTGATACTGGAAGTGTGACTAAGTGTTACAGGAAGAGTTACAATGTGTTGTATATCTCAATCCTGACTGGAAGTTTTATTGAAAGTTACGGGAAGTGTAACTGAAAGCTATCTCAATCCAGACTGGAAGTGTTAATGAGTGTTACAGGAAGTATTACTGAATACTATATAGCTCAACCCTGACAGTCTCCCATACTGTTTTGTGTAATAACAGCTATGAAGCTGGGGGGGAAACTTCAAGTTGTCACCTGTCAGCCAGAAGAGGAAGGTAGGGGATGCCTGTCACTTTCAATTCTAACATATAATTTAATTTGTATTAATGTTATATTTAGAATATGAGCATTCTGAAACATTAATTATAGGAATGAAATGGTCACATGGCCTGTGTGTCGCTCTTTGGGATGCACCATCTGTATAGAGAATAGTGTTGTGTTTTTCACAAGCACCTCCTCTCTTTGAGGGTTTCTTCACGTACGTTTATGCTAAAGTGTCACCTGCACGTGCCCATGGGACTTATGCCATGTGGTAATTAGGCTTTATCTGCAGGAGCCTCACCGGCCCTCGCACATTTGGTCAGACCATCTGCAGCACTTTCTCTCATTCAGGGCTGTTGTCAGCGTTTACTCCCCCCCCCCCTTTGCCTTTTCCCCTCTCTCTCCCTCCTGCTCTCTCCCCGTCGCTTTCTTTCTCTCTCTCTCTCCCTCTCTATCGTTCCCTCTGTCACTCCCCCAGGAGAGGGAAAGCCGCCTGGGAGCCCCTCCCAGGTCCACGTCTCTGAGACGGACCGCACGTATGTCGTGCTGAGTTGGCAGCCGCCCAGCTACCGAGGAAAGTCTCCCATGTGGTACTACATTGAGAAGGTTTGCCACCGCTCCGCTGCAGTGGATGTTCACGCCCGGGATCCTGACCCCACCATCCTGTGACTGACCCCCCCCACCCCCCGCAGTGCATGGCGGGCAGCGGCTCCTGGCAGCGTGTGAACACGCAGGTCCCTGTGCGGTCCCCACGCTACGCTGTGTTCGACCTGGCCGAGGGGAAGGAGTACCAGTTCCGCGTGTTGTCGGCCAACGTGCACGGCGTCAGCGAGCCGTCCGAGCCCACCAGGCTCATCAAGACCCAGCAGCTGCGTGGTACAGAACCGCACTGACCCCAAACACCAGCAAACGCCCCTTCTCGCGGAACTGCACCACTTCTTCACTTTGTTAAATCATTTATTTGTTTTTTTGCCTATTTTAAAAGCATATCGAGTTCCTCCGAGTGGCCGAGCGTTACACGTAGTGAATTCCTCACACGACGCGACCTCAGGCCCGGCCAGGTGGCCTGCTGTCTTAGATAACACCCATCCCCATTCCAGCAAAGTCCAGCCCGCGCCAGGTGTAAACATTCCTACCCCATGTACCACGACGGCACATCCGTCCTGGACATGCAGCAGCAGAGCAGCTCGCATGACTATCTGCCGTCCTTTTAGTGGGAGTTTAATGTCCCTAGAAGGAGGACAATGCTTTCCCTGTGTAAATTTGCACTGTTTCGTGTAAAGGTGTCATAGAGATGGATGAACAGATTCCTTGCATTCAGCTGCACTGTCTCGCTGTCACACCTGTATAATTACAAATTGTTTCTCTCTCCCTGAGAAACCTGAGTAACGTGTCTGAGTGGTACGTTGGCGAGCCGCGCGTATGTGTATAGCCTGAGGCTTTTCCTATTGAGCGTTAACCCAGAACACTGCCAAGTCCACACTTTTCATTAGCAGGCTTTGCAGCTATATCTGCTTGTTAGCGTTCCTCCTCTGAACGACAGTGCTCCACTGTGTGCTTTGCCTCCTCCAGGTGTTCCGTCGGCTCCTGGGCAGGTGGTGGCCACTCGCGATACCAAGACGTCAGTTCTGGTGCAGTGGGCCCCCCCCAAAGAGCCCAACAACCTCATTGGCTACTATATTGACTCCTGCGTGAAAGGCTCCAAGGACTGGATCTCCAGTAACCACAAGCCGAACAAGGACACCCGGTAGGGCGTCAGGCGGCAGTGACTATAGTCCACTGGTAGCATGCGGCAAACCCCACCCACTGTGTGCTTGTTCAGCCTCATCACTAAAGTAAACAGGAAACACTCCCGGCTTTCTGCAGGTGTCCAGCCTGAGTTTCTGTTCACTATGCCTTTTCGGCCCTGTGTCAGGTTTGTGGTCCACGGCCTGAGCACCGGAGAAACCTATGTGTTCCGAGTGCAAGCCATCAACGAGCTTGGACTCAGCGAGGAGTCCCAGGAGTCATCGCCGCTCTCTGTCCAAGCCGCACTCTGTAAGTGCTATTGGCCAGAACCCTCTGGAACCATGCGCCTGCATTCTCCTTTGGGTCAGAATGCGTGGCACTGACTTCTGACACCGTGCAAACCCAGACCAACACTGTAAAAAACAATTCCGATACGTTTACGGTAAATTACTGGCAGCTGTGGTTGCCAGAATTTCACTGTAAAAATTACAGTAGTACTGTTTAATGTAATACGGTACGTATTAATATTCTGTATAATAATTTGTTTAAGTCCGTATTTTTCCAAACATTTTCAGATTGAAATATTATGTTTTTTATGTGAAACTAACAGTTAACCACAAAAAATACAAATTATAACTGTAGAACGTACAGGTGTAGATTTTCTACCATATTGTAGTATCTGTTGACTCATACCATAATCCTACGTCATATGTAGGGTGGTTAAAGCTCTTTCATTCATAGCCCTTAACAGGACTGTGAATCACATCACGCCAATCATTACAAAACCTGTTTGTATAATAGCATAAAAAAACATTACTTCCAAATGCAGGAAAAGGAGGAGGGTCACTGTACGAACAATGGGAACTACACATGGTGGGTAACTTATACACAGTCAAACTCACGGGGATAAAGCTTCAACTTAAGCAGGGCACCAGTACAGAACACACAATGCATGGAACCTGGAACATTAACTACATGCATGACATAGACAGCGGCCATTCTCAGCACGTCAGCCTGGCATGCTGGGACACATGCCAATAGGCCAGGCAGTGCTTGGCTCACTGATTCCACAACATAAATTCTACTGTAAAATTACAGGAGCACTGTTTAATGTATAACGGTATACATTGTTTCCATAAATTGTAGAACTACATATTTAAATCTGTATTTTAACACGTTTTCTCATGTCATTATCATGTTAGATTACACCAGTAACTGAAGCAAAAAAATTAATTCATGTTACAACTCAAAATCGTATTAAAGATACTGTAAATTTTATACTTACAAATATTTTATATATTTTAAAAAGTATTTTACCTAACTGATATTTACAGTATTTTCCCTTTACCATTTAAAGTATTTTACAGTATTTTTTACTGCATTTTTAAAAATTGTACAGCCAAACAATGTATTAAATACAGACATATTTTGTATTTACATTTACAGTTCTTTTTCTATATTTGACATGGTACTTTACCTGATTGTTTTTTATGGTATTTTTACTGTATTTTTTACCGGCATTTTTTACAGTGAAGGTAACTTTACTAAGAATGCCTCACTGCAAATCCGCATCGATCATCATAATAGACATTATCATGTGATACATGTAATGTTTTGAGTTTTTTTTTCCCACAATGCCTCACGGCCGATAGTCGTGACAGTAAGGCGATGCTGTCAGGTGGTGCTAAAACACCCCCCCCCCCCCACAGCCAAGCCGTCCGCCCCCTATGACATTGCGCTGCTCTACTGCGATGGTGCTGCCATGACGTTGAGCTGGAGGCGTCCCCGAAAGTCAGGGGGCGCCGTCGTCACCGACTACTACTTGGACAAGCGTGAGGTGCCTCAGGAGCGCTGGAGAGAGGTCAACACCAGCCCTGTCCACAAGAGGCTGCTGCAGGTAGACCACTCCGCCAAGCAGCTGGCTGCGATGCCCATCATTCCATCCCCATGTAAGGCACACTCTGTTCTCCCGACGGCGGCAGGTCACAGGCCTGAACAGCGGCTCCCGCTACGAGTTCAGAGTCTACGGTGCCAGCTTGGTAGGGCTGGGGGTCCCGTCTGAGACCAGCAAGGCATTCCTGTGCCAGGCTTGGACCTTCCCGGAACCAGGTGGGAAGGGAGGGCGGGGGCATGTGAAATGTACTGTAAAGTGGCAATAGTTACAGACAAGAAACAGGCATGTAAGTCAGACCACTTCACTCGTGTACATGCAGACGCAGACCGACAGACAGTCACACAAACAGACAGGCAGGGACAGACCACTTCACTCGTGTACATGCAGACGCAGACCGACAGACAGTCACACAAACAGACAGGCAGGGACAGACCACTTCACTCGTGTACATGCAGACGCAGACCGACAGACAGTCACACAAACAGACAGGCAGGGACAGACACAGGATGCCACAATAGCTCATACCCAGATTTCAACAGTAAATTTGAACTTGCTGTTGCTTAATCCACTGTAGTGGATTGTGTGTGTGACTGACATCCTTGCCTGTCCCATGACCCTGGCCAGGATTCAAGGTTTGATGATGGATAGATAGATAGATAGATAGATAGATAGATAGATAGATAGATAGATAGATAGATAGATCGATATAAATAGATAGATATAAACAGATAGAATTTTCTATACTTCTTAGTGTAATACGCAGATAATACGCTGATGCGTGTGTGCATGCTGTCATGACCTGCTCGTCCAGTCCTCCTGTTTGCCATGCCCCCTTCTTACCTCATGTGGAATCCCGGTGTCCTCAGCTGTTTCTGGTCATTGTTAATTGGTTCTTGGCGCTTCCGTGTCCGTCTCACCCCTGTCCAGTCACTGATCGTTCGTTCACGTTTAGTTCTGTGTTTTGCTGTTTCCCTAAATAAAACCCCGTTTACCTGATTACACAGTGACAGTCCTCAGTGATGGGGGCAGTGCCAGTTTGTGTATCACAGTCCCATTAATAAATGGCAGGCCCCCCATATGACGTGACCAGCTGCGAGGTGCGGAATGACTCCCTCGTGGTTGAGTGGAAGCCGCCGGTTTACATCGGCAAGAGTGAGGTCACTGGCTACATCGTGGAGAAGTCCCTGAAGGGCTCGGAGGAGTGGAGCCTGGTGATGGGTGACATGGCGGTAAAGCACTGCTTCTTGAAGGTGAGCGGCGGAGAGGCCGCCGCGTTTGACACCGCGATTGAGTGGAGTGGAGGGCTCCGCGTTTGATACCGTGTGCAGGCACCTTCCTCCTCTTTACCCTGTGCGGTCCTCAGGTCACCGGCCTGGTGGAGGGCCAGACCTACATCTTCAGAGTGCGTGCCCAGAACACGGATGGCACTGGGCAAGCGTCCTGCATCTCAGATCCTGTCATCGCCAAGTCGCTGCCAGGTATCGTCACTAACAGTGTCAGGAACACACAAGTCATGCATGAAAGCCACAAAGTAGATCCATCCCCTGAAACCTATATGTTCACCCATCCCTGGAGGGTGATGGAACAGTAGCCCCAACATGCGCAGACAGGACCTCCACCCATTGGTTGTATGAATGCTGAGGGACGTTTGAGAAGGTCCCTCTTGGACGTGAGTCAGAGCATTTTTTTTGGAATGAGGGGTCGAAGGTCAAAAACACAACTGAGAAGTATAGCAGGATGTGTTATTACAGAGATTGACCAGGCTACTGGAATCATCTGCTGGCCAAAGGCTGACTATAGGGTATGTGTGTGTGTGTGTGTGTGTGGTGGGTGGGGCTTAAGGAGTGGCTGGGAAGCGGGCAGCCTGTGGTTGGAAGAGATAAGGAACTATGAGAAGTAAGTGGGAAGGCTGGAAATTTGAAATTTACATATCCACCAGAATGAGAATAAAGGAACAAGCAACTGATAGCCAGGAGAGGGCAGTATGGAGTCACAGTGGGAAGCTGTAGCTGATCTTGAGAGATCAGGGCAGGGAGCAGCATGACCTGGACTCAGCAAAGTGCCTTCTGAATGACCTGCTACCGCTGTCTCTGAACGCCAAGGCACCAAGGAGATCGAGTGCGGCGTGGACAAGGAGACAGGGGACATCTGCATGACGTTCGAGAGCTGTGACGTGTCCGAGGTGTCGAAGTTTATCTGGAAGAAGTCCTACAAAGAAATAACTGACTTCTCTAAAGGCATTGTGATCAAAACGGAGGGCAAGCAGTAAGTATTTAAGTGACTGCGCACCCAGCGGAAGGTGTTTACGCTTACTACTTACACACATATCCTCAGGTCCAAGCTTATACTGAAAAACCCCGACTTGGAGGATATTGGCGTCTTCTCTGTGGCCGTTACACAGACCGACGGCGTTTCTGCCAGCTATGAGATCTCCAAACAAGGTAGTATTTCTGCTGCTTCCTGTATTGGCATCCCTCAGGCTGTTTTCTCCTGCCTTTCTGTTCATTTGTTCCTTCTGTTTTACAGAAATTGAGAAGATGCTGGCCCAGAGCCGTGAAATCAGGAATCCCAGTGAGCATCCATTAACCCACCTGCTCAGGAGGCTCTCGGAGGATTAGCTCGCAGGCCCTAGTCAGCCCTTAAATGAAACAGTGGATATTTCACACGATGTGCGGTGGGCGATCGTGCGAGGCGGCGTGGGCATCTCGCAGCTTAGCCCCTGTCCCTCCCACCACTGGGTATTTTCTTCAGGCTTGGGGCCTTTTTAGCAAGATCCTGAATTGCTGCAGTGCCTCTGCCTTTCAGGGGCCTGCTGGTCCCTGTCGGGCCAACGGGATCTTAGCACGGTGACAGCCTTGGCACGGAGTGGGGGGGCGTGTGCTTGGGAGAAGGCTCCCTTGTCTGGATATATATCTGCAGGCTAAAGCTCCTCCTGTCTGTCTCCAGTCATCCCCATGAAGACCGAGCTGGCATACAAGATCCTGGAGAGGGGCCGCGTCCGCTTCTGGGTCCAGGCCGAGAGGATCTCCTCTGCTGTGACTTACAAGTTCTTCATCAACAACATGGAGGTGGTGAAAAGCGAGGCAAGTGGCGGGGGATGGGGTTCTCCAGAAAGCCAGGCTGATCTATAGGCCTTTCCTCGCCCCCCAGGGGTGAGCAGAGTGATTTTTTGCTTTTGATGCCTCACAGCAATACAAGATGAGTCATGATGTTTCAACTGGCGTTGTGGAGATGGTGCTGGACCATTTCACCGCAGAAAGCGAGGGCACCTATGCCATCCAGATGCAGGATGGCAAGGCCAAGGGGCAGTCCTCACTGGTCCTCATCGGGGATGGTGAGGACCCCCAGCTGATGGACTGTTAGCCCCCCCGCTGCCTGACATGCTTTGACATGGCCTCTTTGTCTCGTGGCAGCTTTCAAGGCAGCCCTGAAAGAGGCTGAGTTCCAGAGGAAGGAGTACATCCGCGTGAAAGAAGGTACCGCTTAGGAAACACCCGCCCAGAATCTCACACTCCTGCCTCGGAATATTCTATTTCAAATTTAAAGAAGCATGCAAAAATGTTTAGATCCTTTAAATGTAAAGGAATGAATGAGATTTCTGCTACGGTTGCCTGATTTATGTCCGTCTTTTATGCGTATGGTGCCCTTTATGGAGAATTCAGTCTGCTGATATATCTGTAGCAAAGTGCTGCTGTTTAGCTGATGTGACATCATCAGCAAATGCCAGCGAGCATCATCCCAGATGCTGCCCCCCCCTCCAGGTCCCCACTTCATGGAGTTCCTGTCTGTGCAAGTTGGGGACGACTGTTCAGTCACCCTCGTCTGTAAGGTAAGGCATCGTAAGTCACACGTGCTTAGCTTAAGTATACCTGTGGCCGCTACTGCGCTCAGGGGTCTCAGGAAGCGCTCGCGCTTTATCCTGCAGGTGGCCAACTTGAAGAAAGAGTCTGTATTCAACTGGTTCAAGAATGACGAGGAGATTGTGCCTGGTATCCCTGCGGATCTGACCTCTGGCTTGTGCAAGTTGCCCCTCCCTCAGGTAACCTTCTATTAACCGAGAGGGCTTTTAATTTGAGGCTCCTTTCCGTTATTGGCTGCCCCGTCATGGCTGTCACACGTTAAACACGCTGGACATTTTTATGAAAGAAAGACGCAGAGGACCATATCAGCCGTAACCTCATTGGACCCCAGGAGTTTGGGCTGGGTGACATTTTGGGGGTTTTCGTGGCACAAGGTTACTGTCTCGTGCTCGAAACTGAACGTTTACAATAAATCAGGCACATTCCCAGGGGCCACGAATAATCCAGCCAGGCCAAAGATGTGTAAAAAAAAAAGCCTAGTCGGACAGCGAGTAAGGAATGTGTATTGAGTCCAAGAGAGTGTGTAGACACCAGTCAAACGGAGCCAAGGCAGAGTGCAGCCCTGGAGGAGCAGTAAACAAATAGCAGTGGTCCGCTAATCCATAGCAGCCTGTCAGCGAGGGCATCCAGTTCAGCTTGACAAACAACATGTCCAGCACGGGCATCGTACCTGGGCCATCCCACCTTGTGAAGGGAGGAGGAGACTTTCTGGACGGCCCCCAGACATCCATATAACTGATATAACTCACGAGACTTTTTCTCATGAAGTGCTAGCAACAGTCACTCTGATATTTTATCAAACATTATGAAGTGAGCAGTTTAGGTGACATATGTTAGGTATTAGCTTTAGGCTAATAGCTACCCATATGACCTAAAAGATGGCAGTAAATTCTTCAGAATCATGGCCGCTTTGTTTCCTCACACTTTACTTCTTGACTGTCTGAAGTTCTCCAAGAAAGACCAGGGTGTCTACAAAGCAACGATCAGCGACAACAGAGGGAAAGATGTATCTCAGATCGAAATTGCCGGCCAAGGTATTTATCCTTTTGTCCCGCAGCCAGATGCAAGGCTAAGTGCTATGAAAATGCAAGGCTAACCCTATTCTTCTCTGTGACTTCCCCTTGTAGTGTTCGAGGACATCATCAAAGATCTGACCCGAATTGCTGGTATGTCTTGTGTTTCCCATTTAAAACACACTGGCAGTTACGTGTAATGGTTCGTTTTGGGATGGAGACTATTGCTGCGGATGGTGTCAGTGGCTAGATCTCGCAGGTTAGCGAGATTTTCCCATATTCCCGAGACAGCAGTGCTGTTGACCCCATAAGTGACATATCTTTCAGAGACATTTCTGTCTTCTTCATTCTGTTCGCAGGCTTGTTAGTTAGGGCCATTGCTCACGGATGAATGCGTGGCTGGATATTTGTGTCTCGTCTCAGGTGTGGGGGAACTGGGGGGGGGGGGGTGATTCTGACACATCAGAAGGTGAAATACACTATATGGACACAAGCACTGGGACACTTACTCTTAGTCACTGAATTCAGGTGTTTCATTCAGATCCATTGCCGCAGGTATATAAAATCAAGCCCCTAGCCATGCAGTCATATTTATGAACATGTGTGAAAATGAGTTGTTCTGAAGGTAAGGCATGGGACATGTGCTGATTACAGCATGTTGCTGCATATACCACATGATGAACCACCCGTGTATAGATGAGGGTGTAAATTGCTGTTTTCTGTCTTTCTCTTACCCCCAGCACGACCATCCTGATCCCAGGCTCCACCCTGAGTCCCGCTCACTGTCACCCACATCAGAATTAACCTCTTTCCTTGCTGAAAACAGCCTTTAACCTTTTCCCTGTCTTTGCCGACCCCATCTCCGCCCCTCCGCTGTGAACGGGAAACCCCGACTGAACCCTAATCCAATCCTTAACCCCGATCCTAATAAATATATTACTGCACGCCCCTTCCCTGTGTCACATGGTTATCTTTGTCTTCTTTCCCTCAGACCATTTTCTCACAGTCCTTTTCACATGCACAGGGATGCACATCAGATAGACAGACACTTTTCATACTTGATTAACCGGCCTGATGTGAGAACAGCCGGGCTCCATGAAGGGTGGCAGCGTTTCAATCTCATGGACTAACAGCTACTGTAAACACTTCACACTGTAACGCCACTGGTCACCTGACCACAGCGTGCCCCAAGATTCCCAGCGGCGACCTTTACTCTCGGGACTGCAGGTTTTAAGGCGACCCTCTCTCTCCCTCGCAGGGTCCTCGGCTGGCGACCTCGCCATTCAGTGCACTGCAGAGGGCATCCGCCTGCAGTGTCACATGAAGTACTACACAGAGGAGATGAAAATCCAGTGGTCCCACAAGTATGCAGACATTCCGTCGTTGTAATGAGACGCAACCCCTCTCCATGTTTGCCGGAATCTGTCCCGGGCATGACCGAGCTTTGCGTGTAAACGTAGTTTAAGACAATGCTTAAAATCACTACTTGGCATGACGCATAAAATGATTCTGAGGAAAAAAGCGCAGAATGGATGCTATTCCTGCCTGCCTTTTTTTGTACGCCAGTCTAACGTTCTCACCGACTCACAGACTCACAGTTTACTTAATGTTGTGCCCCAAGACACTTTAGCCAGTGAGGAGAATACCGACATCAGAAGAAAATGCTCCCCGCAGGACAGGATGGTTTCTGGGAAAAAGAAAAAAACTTGATGCAGTGTGAGGCAGTTTTGGGGCTCAGATTCATACTTCTTGCAGTCTCTGTGTAAATACTGTGGAGAGTTTTTCACAGGCGGGGGGGGGGGGGAGGGGGGCGAGAATTAAGGAACAACCCCGGGTATGACGCGGGACGTGCCCCCCCCTCTTATGGGAAAACAAAAAAGCGGAC
>JAODKE010000068.1:219297-231310 GCA_026779605.1 Mormyrus hasselquistii
GGGGTGTGAGTGGGTGGTGGGTGGTTGTTTTGGTTGTATGCGTGGGTGTTGTTGTGGGGGGGGGGGGGGGGGGGGGGGGGGGGGGGGGGGGGGGGGGGGGGGGGGGGGGGTGCAGAATGTAGAGAACATGCCAGTTTGGACCCTTGAACTCTGCACCCTCTTTCTTGGAGGAACATAAATGGAGCCTCTGGGAGGAGAGTAAGACCAGCATCTTCAAATCATTTAGCATCGTATGAGGCTTCCTACAAGATAACTATTTGAGGAATAACCCAGGAATGGGAAAGCCTAAATGACATGTGAAGTCTTGAGGCTGCATATTTGCTGGCTGTGAAATCAAAAACAACTTTTAGTGTCTCCTGATTCCGCCTCTTTACGAAACATTAAGCTCCATCCGTGTGTCTCTCAGTCACTTATCCGATACGGGGATGTAGGAACCATGGAGACTGGAGCAGAGGGAAACCATGGCAGGACGCCTTTCCATTGAAGGGCACAGATACGTAGACATACGCGCACACACACTACGGGCAATTTAAGGACACCGGCCGACCTAAGGAAGCCAGAGAACAAAAGCCAGACAGGAACCACTCATGAGGCACGGAGGACATGTGAAATACACACTCACAGAGCAGGGGCGTTCACTCAACTCACTAACTCACTAAGTATCATCCCGCTTTAATAGATGCAGGAATACATAATTTAACACATAATTTCCCATCTGGTCTAATTAACAAATGGAGAAAAAGTGGATCTCTTTCCTTCAAAGTAGGCAATAATGTCCATGGCCGCATCACCCCGCCTTACACCCCAAGCCCCCAACCTCCCCAAAGCGCTGCTCTTTTTGCGTCCTCGCCGGTCACTTAGGGAGAGCAGAGTCGCGGCCTCAGGAAGGCTTCGTGTCGGTGGCACTCCAGACATGGCCAGCTTGGAGATTGTGGAGCCCACTGAGAAGGACAAGGGGAAGTACACCATAGAGATTGTGGATGTGGAGAAGACCTACACCCGCACCCTGGAACTTTCTGGAAAAGGTAAGTGCCGTTTCTCTTTCCTCCTCATGCCATGAGAGATTACGAATCCTCTGTGTGAAAGTTTCGGCTGCGGAAAACACACCACAAATCATGCATTCATTAGAGCATTAATTAAGCATTGATTAGGACTCAATTTATGTGTGACAGACATACACAAATACCACATTGGAGTTTCCCGTTGATGTCATTAATTGTGCATTTAGAGGGAAATGAAGAATAGATTTAAATTATTGGTTAAACACATTTACATAGTCATCATTAAAATATGTTTACTTGTTTGACAATGTTGGAAATTATTATTGAACCCATTATGTAAAGCAGATCTACCACGATGCTATATTTGAACATTATACTCTTATTTCAGCATATGTTTGCTGATGTTAATATTTAGGCATCTTATCTCTGTTGACTGGGCAGTGATGTGTTTGCTGTGATTATAGTACCGCGGCTACTCACTGTACGACATGAGGGCCCATGAGGACTCAGGCTGAGGAAGACCACATGACATCACCCAGGAACTCCGTTAATTAGGGATTTGGTTATTATGACAGTTGTAGTTCAGGGACGCGAGTGCTGTCATGTTCACAGTGGTGGCTGGGGGTTATGTGCAGGAAGTGATTAAGTCAACACTGTCCTTGTGTGCCATTCTCTTCAGTTGTGATAGCTGAAAGCAGAAAAAGGTCACTTGCATGTAGGTGACTCCTTCAGAGAGAGAGAGAGGCAGCTGGCCCCGCCTCACAAGCGGTTGGTCTCTGACTGGACTCAGGCTAACAGTTCGAAACCGGTCTCTTACTTGGACTTGCCGTTTGAGGCTGGTTTCTGAGTCGGGCTTACAGTTTGAGGCTGGTTTCTGAGTCGGGCTCATCATTTGAGAACAAGTGGCTGGTCTCTGACTTGGGCTTGCTATTTGAAGCCAAGGGGCTGGTCTTTCACTTGGGCATGCATTTTGAGGCTGATTTCTGAACTGGGTTTGCCATTTAAGGGCAAGTAGCTGGTCTCTGACTCGGGCTCACCGTTTCCACCGAAGAGCAAAGCAAACGATAGGAAGGACCCGCAAAGCTGGCTTTGAGCAGAAGTGGAATTAAAGAGGCACTAACAAATTGCAATGTGCCTCTCTTTAGAAACACGAGCTGCAGAGGCATCTCAGTACTCCTCCTGTTTTTTTTTTTACATTTACTAAAGTAATTGTGGTATATTTTTGCAGCAAATATATAAGATGGTTTGTTCATAATCTGCATGTCTTTTCATTGCAGCTTATGATAACGCCTATGCAGAGTTCCAGAGGCTCAAGTAAGGCAATCATCGGCGTAATCCTTCTCATTCATTACTCTCAATTCTATGCATTCGTTGCTGCGGGACCTGGGGTAATTTTAAACAGCCTTGGAAAAAAATAAATATATGATTTTGAGCTCCTTCTAAAATGCAAAACATGCACATGGAACGTGGGAGCGGGGAACACAGCTTCTCCATCGAGCAAACGGCTCGTAATAATCGCGCCATTTCGTCCTTGTCTTGCAGGGCCGAGGCCTTTGCAGAGAAGAGTAAGTATGGCTGGGCAGGTGGGAGGTGAGCCGGGGAAGCTTGGCACCACAAAGAGCATTAACCTCTGATATATAACTGCATCGTATTTAAACCCCCAGACCGTGGAAAGGTGGTCGGCGGCCTGCCTGATGTCGTTACGATTATGGAGAAGAAGGTGAGCTGCCAATTGCTAATGTGCTAAAGTCAATCTAAGGAAGTCTGTTAGCCAGAAGAATATAGCATGTGTGAAATACCAGAGACCAGGTACGTACACCATTTTCTTGAATTAGCGGCAGTGGACTGTTTAAAGGCCCAGGATTTTGAGAGCAGTTATGGTGTAGTCAAAATATAAAATATATAAATATAGTCATCCATTTATATCCCTGTTTGCTTTCTTCAGTGACTGAGCCTGAGACTTCGGATATGTTGTTGACCCAAACTGAAAAGTCACGCTATTTGTCTGGCTTACTTGTTGAGCCATGGGCACTGTAATGCTGTAATGGCCACTTGGGGGCACTGTAGTGCCAGCTGAAGGTTTCCCATGCTGGTTCCTTTGGGTTGTATTCATACTCCACTTAGGTCTGAAGGGAGAAAGGCCTTCCCTGTTCCTGAGGCTTCAGCGCTCGTTGTCGGCTGGTTTATCTGCATTTAATTTGCCTCTGCCCACTGCTGAGAGGAGCTGAAAGCTCAGAGAACCTTCCCCCCTCCCCCCCACTGCTTGAAACATTGCAGTGCCTCTGAGATCACTGGATGGGACAATTTGAACCTCTGAGAAGAGCATCATGTCAAAAATGATGCATCGCACAAATACACAAATCTCTGCACACAAGACAAATACATCACAGTGCTCCAAATATGCACATTTATCTTTATTAAAAGGCAGATTTATCACACTGATGCCTCTTTGTAAAAACTCTTCAACGATTTGCCCTAAGTTGAGCTGTTTCTGATCCCCATTTGTTGATGTCTTTTTAAGACCCTGAGTCTCACCTGCACTGTGTGTGGAGACCCCAAGCCCCAGGTCAGCTGGTACAGGAATGACCAGGAAGTCGAACCTGATGACCACTTTGTGGTTGCCCTGGACTCGGGCAGATTCGCCAGTCTTACCATCAAAGGCGTGTCTCTGGAGGACTCGGGCAAGTACACACTGGATGTACACAACAAGTACGGTGGGGAGCAGGTGGACATCACCGTCAGCGTCTATAAGCACGGCGACAAGGTGCCCGACATCAAGCCCACCATGTCACCCAAGCGAATTGTGCTCAACAAGATTGAAATCCCAGCCCCAGCCCCTGCCCCAGCCCCGGCGGCCAAGACCGCTGCCCCCTCCAAACCCACAGGCCGTGGAGTCACCCCCTCCAAGAGAAAGTAAACAACACAGTATGGGGTAGTTGATGTCAGGTAAACACGGTGGCTTCCCAACGACAATTTTACAGTACAACTTATGAAAGGAAAGGGGAAGGTATTGGGGAGGTATTCCTGCCATCTCTCACCACAGCGATGGTGGGGGGGAGGAGGGGGCTACAGAAAATGGAGTTATATTTAGCAACGCCGGAAGTGCATCATTGTGAGGCGAGACTGCAGCTGCGAGAGCATTTGCCACTGGGGGGGGGTTTCCTAGCACTAATAAACCAGGCTGCCCCCCCCCCCCCCCCAGCATACTCAAATGAAAAATGACCATCTTTGATGCTCTGTGAATTAAATCTGTCTTAAAAACCGGCACTTTCAATTAGCTCGGCGGAGCCTTGACTGCGGATAAACAACCTTCTTCCCACTCCTGCATATTCAGCCCGGCCCAGTTCAGCCATCGCCGCCTGCGGGTCATGTCACCTCATCCCGTTTGGCGTGTAGCCCTGTCTTCTTTATGAGTGTTAATAAATGAATGAGAAGCCACTTTCCACGTGTCATCCTTTGGGGGTTCTGTGTGTGCCTTTGGGGTGGGTGCGGGGCTGGGAGAGGAGTCAGACCATTTCAAGTGCCCGTTACTCTGACCACACCAATCTCATCTAGACAGGCACAGACCCACATCATGGATTAATTCGCCGCTCTTTCACAATGTCATTCACTGCTTAATTGGTGCCGGAGGCCCCGCCCCGGGTCGCTGGGACACTTCAGTACAGTGCGCACCCCACAATCGAGCCGCGCGAGCCAAAGTGAGAGCCCAAGGCATTAATAAACAAAGAAGCAGCCAGAAGGCAGAAGCTGAACGAGGCTTGAGACTGGCCACTCATGCAGCCAGTACCCTCTCATTCCCCAGCTACATAACAGCCTTCAGTAACTGCCACCTTATACGTGAATTATCTTGGAAAGATAAAAGAGGAGAATGAGTATTTCTAGTTGTTTATTTATTTACATTTTGTTAAAGGAAATAAGATTTTAATTAATACATACATATTTAATGTGAGAAAATGATTTGTTTATGTTCCATGGTCTCCATGGCAACTCGCGCCAGCCTGCGGCGTGTCCCTGTCGTCCTGGCGCCATGTTCCGGCATAGCTCTGAGCACTTTCGCAAAGCCGGGTGCTTGCAGTGACTCATTTTAACAAAAAAGATAAAACACGGCCACCTTGCATCTCAAAAACAGCCCAATTATTCTCGTGTGGGAAAAAGCTCCAAAACGGGCCTGCAGTTTTGGTTTGATTATCCAAACCTGATTATCCTAACCCGGCCATGGTGATTCTCATTCCTGGTCTCTTCATCTCTTCGTTTGCATACTAATGAGCATTACTATTTTTAAGAGGTGCTGATGAACAAAAGCATCTCTGTGCTTCTGCAGAAGCCCCTCCGCCTGAAGCCCCAGCCCCTGTTAAGATTTCTCTGCCATCTCAAAGGATTTCACACAGATACCTGACAAACACCCAACCAGTCGATATTCTCTAAAACCAACCGAAGTCCAAACAAAACCCTGAATTGAGCGCGGCTCCCTGGGAACAGGGTGGACAAGAATGATCCAGAACAAACCCGCTGTGTTTTCGTGCCCCGTGCCTCCACTTCCAACACGGGGGTGAATTTAAAGAAGCGAACGGCCACATGGTGGCACTCTTCCTTCATCGGGAAGTCCATCTGCACCCCTGCAGTGGCCAGGTTACTACTCAAAGACATCGAGTCATGTGCTTCACATTTAGGAATAATTTCCTGTGGAATGGTGAAACGGAGAACTATTTCTTGTGTATTAAATACCCCTCCTACCACCAAAAAAAACAACAATCAAAAGGGAATGAAAGAAATTTATCTCACAAACACTGAAATCAAAAGGTAAACATTTGTTGGGGGGGTGGCGTATGTCCCATGCACTTAATTAGGGAAAAGGATTGTGTTACCCTGTAAATAATCTGGAAGGATCCGAATGGCATCGTACTCCAATGCCAGAGCTCCTTGAGAACGGTCTCTGATATGCCCATTTGGCATTTCCTTACAGAGTTGTATAGGATTTTTTTATTGGTTTCGGATGCAGTTTGATTTATAAGAAAAAGACGGTTTTAGCGAGAATAATAAAAACAAATGTGCGATGACTTTTCGGTGCTAAATCTGCTGTCGCTGTTATTGTCAGACAGAACGCGGATGATCTCATAAAATGAGTGGGAGTTGATAACCCCACAACTGAAAATACAGCACAATGCAGATGAAATAACGACATGTGTTGTAAACACAATGCTGGGGAAATCTTCACACGGGAAAGATACATTTTGATTTGCAGACTTCGCTCTCCACCTTGAGTTACTTACTGAGCTCTGACCTGCAGCACAAACCATCTTCAGTTCTTTTTATACATGTCATGGCCGGTTATGGACTCCGGTCCTCACTGCTCAGTGCTCGATAAGCAGATTTATGGAATCCTCAGAGATTCCCTCAAATTTTGGCCTGACGATGTCTGAGTTGACTCTTGATTGAACAGGGTCACTTTAAAGGTGCAAACAGACCGCTGATCTGTCCTCAGCAAGGATGGAGAACCTGAGGTTTCCATTAAAAGTGAGAAGAATGGCAATTTCAGGGGACTAAGGAACAAGATCTGGCTCAAAAATAATCCATTTGGTTTTTGTTAAATCTGAACATTAAGGCTGGCACTTTAATGAAGGAAAACACTCTTCCAAGACAGATGTGAGTTTTATGTCATGGGAACAAGTGAACACACACCTCTGATGACACAGAGAACCCTTATCTAGCTCCTTTATAGGTGCTGTTTTTATTACATATGCAAATTATCTTGAGAAATTTAAAAACACCAACATTCTGCATAAATGGCAGATTAAACACATTTATTTTAAGCTTCAGTGTGGCATCTAGCAATGTCAAAGACCATTTTCAGAAACATGTTGTTTGATAAAGTCCGTCTAATGTTAGTTACCAGTACAGATGAGACGCAACACCACACATACCCTCATAAAATGTACACATTTCTTTGGTGACTTCACAATCGTAAAGAGCATTTGCTCAACTGCCAATAAGCAAGTTGTCAAAGTGAAACAGGAGATAAAGTTCTGTTATTGTCTCATGTGGTCTTGGTGCCAAGAAATATTGCAGAGGGCATGATCTTATGTTCAAGTGCAGTGACTGCTCCTTAACGAAAAACAGATCCTTGTCAAACGGTCAGTGAGCTTTCTGTCAAAGAACCTCTTTCAAGATCAGCCATCAGCTAAGGAAGCTGGAGGCATTATGGCCTTTGCTACAAAAACATAACTAAACAAACAATACGGACAGACTGGTACGATAATGGATTTATTTGGAGAGTATAAGTTAATGAATCATTTGGTAATTGATGATGGCGAGTTCCCAGTCCCTTAGACAAGTCCTAAATGTATGATTATTTCAAAATAAAGATGAATTGTTGTATTATTGGGAAATGAAGTGGACTCTAAAGGGCAGTCAAAATGTTTGATTGTGTCATAGGAACATTTGGACCAGGCTGTAAAATTCTCCAGCAAATCCATTATCCAGGTAATGGTCACGCCTCTATCCGTCTGTCACCTCTATGAGGCTCCCAAGCCCTCTGTGAAGCATACACATACGAGGGAGAGGTATTTCTGTGGGGGAAGGGTCTTTAATTTGGACTGTCAGTGACCCCAGCAGTGTCACTAATATACTATATTTGTATATGCACATAAACACATGCTCGGGGTCACATGACCTTTCCCCCAGTGTATGACTCCAATATCATTTACATATCCACTGCATGGCAATAATTGTTGACAAGCAGTTAAATACTTAGCCTTTACGTAATTGATTTTCAGGTCAGACCATAAAATGCAAAACATAACACCAGAGTGTGCCCTCACAATGCAGCTGTTCTGATGAGAGGAAGCATACTTAGTCTGCAGAACAGAGTGTAGTTTGCAGGATAGCGTGTAGTCTGGGGGCAGTGCATAGTCTGCAGAATAGTGTGTAGTCTGTGGGACAATGCATAGTCTAAGGGATAGTCTGTTTTCTGCTAGACAGTCTAAAGTCTGCAGAATAGTGTGTAGTCTGTGAGACAATGCATAGTCTAAGGGATAGTCTGTTTTCTGCTAGACAGTCTAAAGTCTGCAGGATAGTGTGTAGTCTGAGGGATGGTGTGTAGAGTACAGGACACTGTGTAGTCTGCGGAACAGCACAGAAGAAGTTCTATGTAGGATCACAGGATCGGCCAGAGTGATCAAAGCAGGCAGGGAGATGAGTATCAGAAAGCTAGCATAGACATACAGTACAGGGGTGCTCTGCATTCAGCCAACCCCCCTTTGCTGTGTCTATGGTGATAATGACCAGAGATAATTGATATTACAGAATGTAAGGTCTGTTAAATGGCTACATAGAAATAGAACAACAAACAAATGACATAAAAAAGGTAGAATCAGAGAATGAGAGGCTACAACTCCCACATTAAGGAAAATCCACAGGTCGTGAATGATGATGTGGATGAGGACAGGCTGGGACTCACTGTGATCCATCCATGACAGATGTTGGGGAACCGTCTTCTGTGTGAGAAGCCAGTGAGCTCTCAACACTTAGTCATGACAGACCAATGAGAAGGCGGCCTGAATGACGAGGAACAATGCGCTGGCCAATCAGCAGGGCTTGTCTTATTTCAGGTGTATCACGCATGAGTTGTCATAGACACTTGATTATGTCATCAAGGGTGGGACAGGCAAGCAAAGTGAGATTAGTTAACCAAACGTGACATTTTAAGATTTAGCTACATTGAGTGGAGACAAAGTATTTGTGGACACATATGAGCTACTGGACATCAAGGTCAGGCCCACATCTCCACTCATTGATTGTGAGATCTAGCCCCTCCGGCCCCTTCAGGGTCTAAGTGCATCATCTCAGGAGGGCCCCTGCTTTAAATGTTTACTTTGTTTTTATGGAGAGACCACAGTAAGCTGTGTGTTAATCAGCCCCGTCAGCAATGTGACTGCTGCAGCTATAATTACACACAGACCGTCACGATTAATCACACAATCAACGCAATAGGAAGGCTATTACAGTCAGGTTTTATTTTCTTAAATTGAATGGCAAAAAGAAAGAGGGAGTGAGAGAGCGGGAGAGAGAGGATTGGGGCACTCAGAGAGTGTGCTGACCAGGGTGCACTGGGGGCTGCACTGTCTGCATATCACTCTGTTTCCCGAAAATGGAGGGGGGGGGGCTGGTATGTGATGCATTTCTAAAAGTCCATTTCTGTCAAGAAACACAAATAGCAGAATCATGTCCAAATTGAAATTGCCCCCAGACCATTCCAGTAAGAAATGGGGTCCCCACACCACCACATAAGGGCGTGTTCTGTCTGAGAGAGGCAGAGAAGGTAAGGGAGGGGCACTCTGGGATGGTCAGATTCAGTCACATGACTGAGTATTCTCTGTCATGTCATTGGCTGAACAAGCTGCTAGAAAACAAGTCGCTGGATATGCACAGTCTATAATGACCTAAGTCCTTTCATCCATCCATCCATGTATGCGTCCACCTTGCCTTAATGATATGGCAGAAGTGGCAGATTTAGGTTTTTTCACCTGGTATTTCCTGGATTAGATGTTGGCCTTCTCAAGGTGACCACATCTGGGGGCTGGAGTGGTACGTCCATATAGTGAGCAAAGCACAACATGCCTGTGAATGGAACATCCCATAAAAAGGGGGCTGTAAAGTCCCCATAGTGCTTTCAGCACCCTGAGGAAACACTCAACATTTAGCTCATTAAAACCTACCTTACATCCCATAATTTATTGGCCATATGGTCAACATGGTAAGAATTACTCCCCTGAGCTGCTAGATGTTCGGTTTGAAAATATGTTTTTTGTGTTTGGTTAATTTTGGCTCATGTCATTACGTGTGAATGTTCCTACCCTGAAGATTTGTGTGTAATTAGCACAGCACTCTTGCATTTCAAAAAAGCATGTCATGTACCTGCAGTGGGGCAGTTTGCAGAGTTTCTGTTGCACACCACGACAAATTCGCTACCCTTCATCTGACTGGAGTGGAATGTTCCAGGTGGATCCATGCCTTAATGCTGTTCAAGATGATGTGCGTTAGGGGCTGCTGCGTAGGTGCTTTCGGGATGTAGATCTATCATAGGCAGAGCCAAAGAAACTTCACGCTGATGTTTACAACTCTAGACTGACGGCAGGATTCCTCTAACTTTCTTCTGTAAGGTTCCGGAATCCAAAATGCAAAGTAATGCAGTTTATATCCCATCTGTCAAGTTCAATCGCCATATGAATTTTTTTCCATGGAAACTCTGCATTTGTATTCATGTATTCCTCCTTTTCTCTTCACTGACATAACAAATATATTTGGTTTAATTCCAGCATGTAGGTTTGACTTGTAAAACTGAAGATCAGCCCGTTTGCCCAGTGCTGAGGCATCTGTGAGAGGTAGCTCACAACCCGATTAGTATGACTGAGTGCCACAGGAACTTGCCTCAGATTTTCTGTATAATCTGAAGCAGAAAAAAATCAGTGTTTAAACAGTTAAAGGCTGAGCCACCTGAGTGATAGCCAGTGAGAGTGTGAGTTAGTTTGTTTAGCATTAGCATTTAGCTGCTAGCCCATTCTGCTCAAATTCCATGATTTTTATCTCCTTTTTGGCTTTTGTGTCTCCACCATCCCGAGGTCTTGGCAGCGCGGAATCTTAAACACAAAAGAGCCTCAGGAATTGGCACCGTGAACCACTTTATCTTCCAGTTCCCATCCTGGATGCCACATCCCCCCCTCCCTTTCGCACTCCATCCCCAGCTAAGGGCTTGGTTCTACATGAAGCCCATTATGACACTTTCCCTCAGGTACTGTGCCCTGGCCGCCTCCCCGAGGTCAACCCTGCCCCCCGTACCCTGACTGAATGCAGATTCTGGACTGGCAAACGGGCACCACTTCTTTTGCTCCTCATGCCTTTTGCCTTCTGCCAGCCATTAATGCTCATTTTGTCACTGCGTTCTTCCGCTCAGGGCCTGCAAGTCGCCATGGGCATGTGTGTGAGCTTGTAGCACGTAGTCAGAGCTCTGTCACCATGCCTTCAACCTAAGTAAAGGGTGTTTTGAGTGGTTAGGTAAATATGGCCCCTGTACTATCATCTGTATACCAGTCACGCTGTTTGTTGTGGTCTGTGGTGAGTATACAATTGACATCTGTCACAAAGGGGAGCAGGTTACTCTCAAGGGAGATATCACCCCCCCAGTGGTACAGCAGCATGCCACTGTGCCAGAGGGCCAGTACCCACGAGGTTTCCTGAGACATGATGGGAACGTGGGCACTACTGGCTTGAGGATCTCTACCATGACTTAGCTAGTCTGGGACAGAACTGGAGATGCAGAATGGAACAGATTCAGACTTGTATGAGTTCTGGGGTACACCCAGGGCCTTCCTGGATTAAGAAAAAAAGAGCATTCAGTGAAAATCCCTGATGGAGATGACAGGATGCCGTGGACAGAGCGAATATAATCTGTGGCTGTGGTTGGACCAAAGGGTACCTGCAGCTGCTCTGAGATCCTGTGGGACTTTATCTAGCTCCTGCTGCATGCTCTGCCACAGAGAACAGGAACCTGATGCTGCATCCTAGTTGGTGAATTGTGCACAGAAGGGGTGGCTCTTAGACCAGACATATCATCTATATATTGGATAGCGAGGCATGTGATGGGAATGGTGACTAGCTGGTCGATGGGCAATTGTTACCCAGCCACATCTGTCTCATATGGAGAGTCGGCTGGTCGATAAGTGATTCTTATCCAGCCACATCTGTCTGGGAAGAGCAGTTAGCTGGTTAAAATGTGTTTTTTACCCAACCACCTCTGTTTGGACAGTGGTGTACTGAGACCCTGAGTAACACTCTGTGGTAGTGTGGTGTAACATGTCGTAACATAATGTAATGTAACATGGCATAATGTAACATTTCATGTCGTGATGTAACATGTTATAAAATGATGACTCAATGTATAAGAACATAAGAACATAAGAAATATACAAACGAGAGGAGGCCATTCGGCCCATCAAGCTTGCTTGGGGAGAACTTAA
>JAODKE010000068.1:284996-298389 GCA_026779605.1 Mormyrus hasselquistii
GACAGTCCCTTACACAAGACAAATTAAGGAAATTCACACAGGGGCATGAACCTCCGGGGGGGTTCCCCCCCCCCCCCCCCCCCACCTAACACCAAGGACACGGTTAAATATTCACTCATTGCTGCTTTGCAAACGCCCCCGTTTAGGATGATGTGGCGGTAAACAGAAGCCACAGGGATAATGTCCCATAATCAGAGCACAAACAAACTCCATTTTAATGAAGCATTTATTACAGCTGTTTATTACAGCTGGGATTTTTTTTTTTAGTGACGCTTGTAACCCATAAATCGGGTGGCGTAAACTTTATACTGAGGTCACGTCTCGTGCTGTCCACACACAGAAGGGCCCACTTTATGGAAATGTCCGACCCAAACCCCTTGCTGCAGTAATGGCGTGGCCTGTTTTTCTCACAATGGACTTTGTTGGTTCCCTCGGACTAAGGCTCTTTCAGATGGGAGGCCGGCTGTTTGGGGGTGGGGCTTGGTTCACATCAGCATCCTCATCTCTCTGATGGAGCGTACAGCTTTGCGGCAATGGGAGTGTGTTCCACGTTAAAGAGAAGGCATTTTCCGCTAGTGTACATAATGTCATCCGGATACAATATACATTCCGTTTATATAGGCAAACACAGAAAATCAGCGAATGTTCATTTATAATTTACACAGAAAAGCATAAACATGCATGATGTACACAGGAGGGTGTGTATATGAATATATATGTGTGTGTGTGTATATACAGTGTGTGTTTATACATATACACACACACACACACACACACACACACAATCAGTGGCCTTGTGGTTTGTAATAAACAGCAATGCGTTAATTGTTTATCTCTGCATTGTCATTGCTTAATGAACATAAATTAATATTACATAATGTTGATTTTGAGCTCCCAAAAAGAATCCCACTGGATCTTTGATGATAACAGAAGTTACGCAGACAAACTGGTTAGTCAATTATAAAAACTGACTGATTGTTCCAATCCTCAAAGCGCTTTTCAATCATTAACCTTTTATCAGCCATAATACCAGTCATATATATTAAAGATTAATGAATGCTTGTGTCACCCCTAAGTGGGAGCAAATCATACCCTACAACCTTATTCCTCAATTAAAATGCCTCATTAAAGCCACATTAACCTAATTTTCTTCTTTATTACTCCACAATAAATTACACATGTTGGCCTGCAGGTGGGGTAGTGATTAAGGGCACAAACTCATTTGTCTATTTAAAATCACAGCTGCTGTAGGTCCCTCGAGAATGACATTTGACCTAAATACCTTGGTAAAAGCATCACCTTCCTCCTGATTCGGGAGGTGTGGCTGGATTTGGAGCCTCATGCTGTCTGATTTATTGTGACAGACCGACAGACGGATAGTAATGGGGCAACAGCATGGGGATGCAACAACAGACACTATGATCAGTAGCGGCATCAGATACAAGGAGATAGCATGTGATGTCATGCGGGAGGCTTGTGATGTCATGCGGGAGGCTTGTGATGTCATGTGGGAGGTACTGGCACCGCCAGGCATCTAGACACTTATTTGCACCCCCACCTGTTTTATTAGCTATCAGGCAGCTATTTAAAATTCCCAGTCTGAACCACCCTCGAAATTTGCTTCAGCCGCCTCAGGTAGTAATTGTGGATCATCTGAAGCCAGGTAGAATAGAAATCCTATTGGACTGTTCTGTAGTTCTCCAGGACTAGAGTTGGAGATGCCTGCATTAGACTTTGGTCATGGTACTGCGGGGGGGGCAGCTGTCTGAATGGAGCAGTACTGCATAGGCGCATTCACAGAACATTCACCATGCAATACCCACTGATACTGAGCAATACTTCCCCTGATATTCTTTGCATAAATGTCTAAATGTCTTTTTACTGTCTAATTGTATTGTGTAAACCAGATAGTGTAAACCTGCACTTTCCATACATCCATCCCTCCGTCCATCCATCCATCCATCCATCCATCTATGTGACACGGGGCAGGAGGACAGAATGAGGACTTTATCTGGGGATGTGATTAACGAGACAATGGATCCCAGAAACAGCAAAGCAGCCCCATTGCCTCTGAAATCTCACTGGTGTCCAAGGCAGCAGCAAATTAGTCAGCAAACCAGTTCATTACCTTTGGTTACGAAGTGGCATTACGAGCATCATGTCCTCTGAGCACCAGTGTCGCTGTGAGCATCTGGATTGGAGGTTGCGGGTGAGGGGGCTCAGGGGCCCTGAGTCCATCTGCACACACAGTGAGGTGAAGACTTTTGGAAGATAGCTCAGTGTCAAGAAGGGTGGCAAAGAAGCCACTTCTCTCTGGAAAAAACATCAGGAACAGACTGATATTCTGCAAAAGGTACAGGGATTGGACTGCGGAGGACGGCGGTAAAGTCAGTGTCTCTGATGTATCCCCTTGTTTGGGGCATCTGGAAAAAAGAAAAGGTGAGCGCTTCCATCAGTCCTGTGTCATGCCAGCAGTAAAGCATCCTGAGACCATTCATGTGTGGGGTTGCTTCTCAGCCAAGGGAGTGGGCTCACTCACAATTTTGCCTAAGAACACAACCATGAATAAAGAATGGTACCAAAACATCCCCTGAGAGCAACTTCTCCCAACCATCCAAGAACATTGGTGACAAACACTGGCTTTTCCAGCATGATGGAGCACCATGACATAAGGCAAAAGTGGCTGGGGGAACAAAACGTCGACATTTTGGGTCCATGACCAGGAAACTCCCCAGACCTTAATCCCACTGAGAATTTGTGGTCAATCCTCAAGAGGCAGGAGCACAAACAAAAACCCACAAATTCTGACAAACTCCAAGCATTGATTATGCATGAATGGGCTGCCATCAGTCAGGATTTGACCCAGAAGTTGATTGACAGCAGCCAGGGCGAACTGCAGAGGTCTTGAAAAAGAAGGACCAACACTGCAAATACTGACTCCTCGCATAAACTTAATGTGATTGTCAGTAAAAGTCTTTGACATTTATGAAATGCTTATAATTATACTTCAATACACCTTTGAAACACCTGACAGAAAGATCTACAAACACTGAAGCAGCAAACTTTGTGAAAACCGATACTTGTGTCATTCTCAGAACTTTTAACTAGAACTGTGGCTGTCGACCAGGCCTCTGAAATGCTGGCTTTTCCTCACCGCTTCTGACAGGAAACTGACCCCATGCGGCTAAGTCCCGGCCCTCACAGGGGCGTGAAAGGTGGATTATTTCATTAACTTATTATTACATATTTTTCGCAAGCATCTCCACGGGCTCCCTTAGGGTTCCTTTTTTAACAAGGTACGGCCATCGATGCACCTGGTAAATTGGGATGTGCATCTCCGATGCCAGTGTGTCTTGAGGGAGTTCGGCGATTCGTTAGCCGATGCCCCACCCCCTAGCTGGTGCACCTTCACTTCGGTTCCCGCTTTTGCTCTGGCTGTTTTCCCCCCTTGAGCTCCCAACGCATTGGCAAACCGCATGAGACACGGAATCACGATCTTGCTTTTTTTTTTGTGACCATCCTAATCAGACGGTCTACCTTGTGCTGCCGCACGCGCAGAAAGAGCCCAGGTGTGACAGGCAGTTCGACCTGAGACTGTTCTAGAATCACACAGCTTGGAGACATCAGTGGTCACTCAGGTGACATCGTGGGAAGGTGACACTCTCGCGTTAAGAGGTTCCGCTCTTACTACCAGCGCTGAGAATGCGGTGTAGCTGTTATCTGAGCTGGAGAGCTTCCAGAAGGAGAGAGCCAGCAGCCCCCGGCTCATTCGCGATCAGCTATCTGCAGATTCCACTCCAGGGTCCTGCTCCATCACCCAGCATCACCGAGGCACTTTCCTGCTCCTTGCACAACATTCAGTTTGCTCTTATCCGAAAGGGCTCTGGTGCGTCGGGGGCATGGATGAGAGGATCACAGGTGTCTCAAACCCAACTGGAGCACCTGGTATGCCAGCAGGGACCACAAGCTAGTGAAGCACTGGGCATCAATGGGTTAAGGTGATTCATAATGTGTCAGCAGGACAGAAGCGAGGAGACGGCCTGTCACTGCGTGGGCAGTCAGGCGCTGGGAGGGAATTCATGTCTCACTTATCCTCAGGCGATATTTTGGAAACGAGGGGGGGGTTGGGTAGACAAAGACGACTGTGATAAGGTGGCCCTGTCCTGCCCGAGCGCCGGCAGACAGCGATTGCACCCTTGTTGCACCCCTATGACGGCCTCCTGCCTATGCATGCGGGCGTGTTTTCAGCAGGGAATTCTGGGGGGGCCCCGAATTTTCACTCGTGTCAGCTGATAAATTTTACATAGTGTGTTAGTGCTTATTTTCCACATAGGGACAGGCCCAGATCATTTATTTTTGTGCTATACTGTTGTTCTGCACACAGTTTTCCCCAAAAATGGATCTGTGTCAGCCAGGAATCATATGTGTGTGTGTGTGGGGGGGGAGGAACAGGGCTTTTCTTGTCATATTTAACATCCCTCTTGAGGGAAGCTGGTGAAGTAGCCTCAAGATTCATAATTCAATACTAAGAAATTTGACTGAGGATACTGATTACTTATTGGTTTTAAAATCTGAAACAGAGGTTGATAAACGGATGGCACATTATTCTGCTATAAACAGGAAGCGGACAGGGCAGAACAACAATAGAATAAGGTAACATGTCCGATCCTTTAGTGATGCAAATAACAGAGGGAGCTCCGTTCTGACGATCTAATGAAAAGCGTGAAGTGCAGAGTGCAGCTAACATTTATAGGCACATCCAAATCCATTTTGCTATTCTGACGGCAGGAAAAACAGACTTGGTGCCAGCTCAAGGTGCAAAAAGGTTCTCTTAATTATTCTAATGTGTGTTTTGGGTCTAACATGAAATGAACCAATGAGAATGCCGCATCATCTCACCTTTAAAAGGCAGTCATGCATAAGCTACAGCGGATTGCTATTATAGTGGCGTGTTTACCTAGCAAACCAGATCGCTATTCGGCCGAGGAAACGGAAGTGCTTGTGCGCAGGGTGAAAATGCCTGAACACATCATCCACGGGAGTACCACTGTTCTACTGAAGCCATGTGTTGAAGTACCTATGTGTGTCAGTTGGTCAAACAGCCTATAATCAATGCATGATTCGGATGAACCCAAATGATTTTTTAATGATACGGTTTATTCTTTACTATTTTTGTTCAGCAATGGAAAAAAAAGACCACATGATATTTTAAAATAAATCTGCATTTTTAAATCCTGATTTAATCATGGTGCTGCTGGCAGACGGTTACGCTGAGCAGCCGGTTGCTACCAGGCTCACAATTTCTAAAATAGCATTTCACTAGAATACGGAGAAGTAGGAGACACTGGGAATGATCAGAAACCACCCAGATAGGGCAGAAGCAACTTTCTAATGCCAGAGATCGCCCTTATCTGACAATTTTTTCATGAATTGTAGGATGACATCAAATGACTGTCAAAAGGAATGGGAAACATTAAGCACAGGTGTGAAGTGCACTGCTAGGACAGTTTGCATCAGGCTCCTAGAAGCAGGACTGTGGTCCTGTAAAGCAAGGAAGAAGCCCTTCATTAATGAGAAACAGGGAAGAACCAGGCTGCAGTTTGGAAAAAATAGACACACACCCATAAATTGAGAAATGAGTGAAACAAAAAAACGTGCTCTTAATTTTTTCCATGGCTGTATATATAATTTAAAAACATGACTCCTATGAGCAGAAACCAGGTGCAAAATCATTTATCATTTTGAAAAAATGCGTGTTTGGAATGTGCTGCTATGAAACCAGCAAAACCGCCACAAAAAATCCTCCAATGTAGAATTAGGGCCCATGATGTTGTAAGGATTGTCACCCTTTACCTCGTGGTGGGAGAAAGGGGGCCATGTCCCACAATGCCATGTTCTACCCAGTCTCTCACACGATCCCTTCCCACGCTTCCTGATTCCCCAGCTATCCACCGCTTCCCCCGATTCCCTGTCTGGCTGTGTTCATGGAATAACAGGATTGCCAAAGGATCAGAGTTGTTAAATCATGCAGGATTGTGAAAGTGACCCATTTCAGATTTTTCTTTTTAATTTGGGTACCCTGGAGAGTGAGCCGCCCTAATGATCAGACTCTGGTTATGTGTATGTGCGTGTGTGTGTGTGTGTGTGTGTGTGTGTGTGTTTGTGTATGTGTGTGTATGATAGTGTTGTGGGGAGAGCAGAGAAACACTAAAGTTTGTTCTAGATGACAGCAGATCAGTAACATATAGCGTTGACAAAGTATGTAGAAGATTAAATAATACAACAGTACAGAGGAAATGAATAAGAAGATGACAGAAATGCAGCAGAGATCTTTGGCTTCCTTGAGATACAGCGTCACACCAGAAACTCCCAAGGGGTTTATACGTTTTTCATGCAAGGGCTGCATGACAGTCCCACACCTTAACAGCGGGAACCTGGGGACTGGACTGGACTGGACTGGACTGGTCTAGACGGCTCATCAAGGGCCCGTAATCCAAAGTTATAAGACTGACACTAAAGAGGTGGGAATGTGAACTGCATCCTGAGCTCATTCCCAACGACACGAAGAAGAAGCGTTTCCCTGTGATAAAGGCAGCGTCTTCTCATTCTCCTGCACGCAACAACGCTGCCTTAATGCCACAAGACTTGGAAAGCTGCATAATTAGGAATTCTGACATTATCTATTTCACATGATTGCAGACAGATAACAAAGAGTTTTACAGTCTGAAGGACTGATCTCTTTGGGATTATTATGCTTTAAGTGCCGCTTAATGGCAGTTAATTTGCTTGTGCCTTTCATGCGGGCGTAGCCACAGAGCAGGAAAGACAGGAAACGGTGGGAATATTCCCATTACAGGCAAAAATGACACATGATGCACAAGCGGTCTTGCAATTGATCTTCCAATGGCTGTGTGGATTAAAGCGGAGATGCACTTAAGGATCGCAGATGTGACTCCCCACACCGAGCTGTAGCGGCGAGGGGGAAACCGCTCTCCTCATTTCGCTCATTTGTGAGAAAGATGCCAGCGGATGGCATTCAGCTCACTGTGCTGTACGGCCACATGGGCGGCGCCAAACCCAGCTCAGGTGAGGAGGATGACAGGCCCTCCCAGGCATATTTCAAACGTGTCACGTCCACATAGGGGCCACAGTCCTGTGAAGGAGTTAATTATCATCCTCACACTCGTTCAAATGTTTCAGAGTATGAGTTCTTTTCAGATCAGTTTTTCTCCCTTTTGGTAACAATATCCATAAATTATAAGTGTGACAAGGAATCCCAAGATATTGTTTTCCAGAAAATTCAGGATTACCTATGTGTGTGTGTATATCTTATATTATATATATAAATATCCTCTGCAGCTCCTAGAATCAGGGGAAATCCCAGTGAGACTGAACAGCCCTGCAACTTGGCGCCAATCACAGCCAAAAGATCAGACCTCCTCTCCTCTCCCCATTGATCGGCTGCCCCTTACTTACCTTGCGCTGACATTTGTCTGAGGTCTCCTTGACATTCAAATTACTTTGGTCATTGCCTTCTAAAAGTACTGCTCCCCAGCCCTTCAATTGACCTGGCAGAAAAGTACAGCCCAGCCCAGCACAGTACTCACTAGGGGTGAAAATGTTCACCTTCATGTCACAGGAACTTGAGGATCTTCAGATGTTCCACTGGGGCTTACAGCTGCCTTTGATAGCACCTTTATTTCAAGGCCAGACACTGGAACTGGAGAGAGGCTGAGGGACGCTCAGGTTTGTGGTTTGTTAATAAAATATTAGTCCATGTATAATGGATGTAGGATTGTGACGAATAGACGTGTGTGTGATTATCCACACACAGTACGACACGACGGGCTGTGATTCTCCACCCAGTGGATTGGTGACATAGCTCAGATATGAACTTAGGAGCCAGTGTTAAAGCCTCATGTGTTTGCTAAAAGTCTTTCAAAACGTCACAAGGCATCTGCCAGCTGCTGCACTGTTGTAATTGCTTAGTACCCACAGTCTGCCAGGGACAAGCCAACAACCAAGCACCTACTCCAGAGAATGAAGCCGTTTATGGAGAAAATCGTGGGATCACCGGGGACTGAGCCTTGGCCCACATCCTCCCAGTTGGGCCGGGCGAGATGGATCGATCTGCAATTTGGTAAATGAATTGTTTCCTAACATCGCTTTAACAGATCAAGAATGACTTCTCCCTCCAGGGCTGGATTTTCAGTGGTGAATGTGGTTTGCATAGATCTGGAAACTGCATTAATCTGTCGATTCTGCTGAAGGGAGTGTAATGCTGATAAAATGAATTCTGGGAGAAATAGCACTGAAATGCATGTAAAAATAACACACTGGGGCTGCTGTCCTCAGCACCTCCCATCTTTTATATATATAACACATAGTGCGCGTTTGCTGACTTACGCTCCCCGTACCTTAGTCACGGCTGCGCTGAGTCTGAAAGAGATATCGCATGACCGCAGCCTTTCCGGATCACCATTCCTTCCCGGACCTCACCCAGCACACGTCGAGAGACACGCATGCCCGATCGGGCTGCCCCGCAACCACGCACTCCCAACACGCCACAATGCTAACAAAGATGAATGAAGTGCGTATCATGGTCAGAAAGTGCTTTTTTTGTGGCTATGATATTTAGTTTGTTCAGTATAAACTACACAGTCAGCATATTTGCACTGTTTCTCATAGTCTGTTGTCTATAGCCTATTGTTGTATAACGGATATTATATTGTCACGGCCTCCCTGATGTGCCCTCTACAGAAGAGGATTAGGGCCACCATGAAAATATTATTTGAATTCTGTCCTTAATGTCAGAATTCTGAGTTTAGAAAAAAAGTCAGAATTCTGAGAAAAAAAGTCAGCATTCAAATAATATTTTTACTGTATGGTGGCCCTAATCCTCTTCTGTAGCCCCCCCTCGTCAAAATCTACTTTAATTTAGAGATATTTGTACAGGCATTATTTTTGTAGCCTTTCTCCCCCCCCTCAGTGTCAATCTGTCTGAGTGTGCTGTTGTCCTGTTGTACGTTGCACCTTTGTTCCCTGGAGCATGTTATTTCATCTCACTGTGTGCTTTAATATATATGGTTGAGATGACAAAGAAGTTCTTCTTCTACTACTACTAATAGCAAGTTTAAAAAAAAAAAAAAAAACTGAAAAACAAACTGATGAGGTTTTATGGGGGGAGTGAGCCTGAATACAGAAACACTCTACGATCGGCAGCCATCGCATACATTTATGGTGCCGAAACCGGCCTCCTGCCTCATTTCCCTTGGGTCCTGACGTCCCCCCAAACCTATATTAGGATCGGGGAGATACGGGCCGGGTTATTGTTGATGGCTGAGATGGAGGAGGGCACAGGTGAGCCCAGAGCTGCCTGACACCACACAGCAAGTCTGTGGTGGAATTACAGCACCGTCGGCTATTGCCGGCCACAGGGCGCTGGGCATTCTCTCTGAGGAGGGGTGCCCCCTCCTGTCTCAGGCTACGCCACAGAGTACTAATACTACTAGTATTATTTAGTACGTTACAGTATCAGTTAATGAATAGGAACTGGTCAATTAAAGATCCACATACACACATTACTGTATACTGTAAACAAACAAAATAACCTTAATGGGTAAAACTCCACATCTGAAATTCAAAGAAAAGCTGGAATAATTTAGATTTTTTTTCTTTTTGCATATACCAAAGCAAACAAAAAATAGTTGTTAATTTAAAAACTTTACCTTTTAATTCAAAGGCAATTTCATGCAGGCATGTTGTAAAATTATCTAGTTAAATACTGGAAATATTTATTATATCTTTAATATAATTCCATGTACACACAACTTACGTACATATTTAAAGTCAGCTCCTGAAAAGCAGTCTGTTTGTTAGAGGCTTGTTATGGATTCAGAATTCAAAAAAAGAAAATACTTTCTGTAGATATAGCATGCACGCACACATCTCTCCTATCACGTGAGCCTTTCACCATGGCAGCCACTGTGAAAAGTGCATTCATTTGGCAGCAGTAATGGAAAGCTGACTAAACAGGTAGTCAGGTAACGTATCCAGAGGGCGCTCTTCCCGATGGTGCCTGAGGTGTTTTTGGGGACAGACATTAAGGACTCCCCAGGACTCAAGTCTCTCAGCACTGCTGTCTGGGCTCTAATGATCTTCTAGTTTCTGTCAACAGTTAAAGCAAAAACAGACGGACAAAAGAAAAAACAACAAAAGCCTTTCCGACCATCAAAAAGTAAATAATGGTAATTTTGTGATTTCTGTTACTATGCAGTAGTGACAGCCCTAAAGGGCTCCGCCAGCCCTAAAGTGGCACCTGACATCACAGCCTGTGTGCTGCACCTGAACCTGATTGGCCAATCCTGTATCCTCATCCCGAGCCACCTGGGAAATCTCAGCAGAGGGACACGTCTCACAAATGACTGAAAGCCAGCCTTCAAAAAGCTCCTGTCAGCTTGAAAATGAATATCTGGCATCTTTTGCCGGCAGGGAGGATCCCTGAGCTGAATAAATGTTGCCACTGGGCACAATCCGGCCGACTTCGGTAACTTTCCTAAGATGTTCAGATGTGTCTCAACTCACACGTCTGCAGTCAGTTTTCATCTTGACTCCAGCTTTAGGAACTTTGCCCTGTCTGAAAATATGCAATTCATAGTAGATTTAGTGTGATAATTTACCTTTGGCTCAGGTATGATTTTTGCTTACAAACTCTGGCACTTTCGTCCCTTGTGTTTTTCCCTGATTTTCATTGCCGCTATGTAATACATTTCATTTGTAAAACAATCAGACTCTCCCATCTTTTAACTGAGTTTGCGGGAAGCCAAGTTCACAACATGTGATCCGGAATCTTCTAAACTGTGCGGCATGGCTGGCATCCAGCCTGGCTTGGTTCAGCTCGGCTGGCCGGAGCCAACCGTCGATACGCACCACTTATAAATAATGCAGCGGCTGCGAGTCAAGCTGCCTGCGCCTTCATCGCAGGAGAGGCTGCACCCAGCAAACCTCAGACTGACAGCCACATGCTGTCAGCACGTCCACCAAACAAAAGTTCACAAAAACTACATGCAAGCCAGTACTCGGTAATCCAGAAAACACTCACATCTTCGATAACTATAATCTCATAAAGCTCATGGTATCTGAAGCACAGCCCTGACATTTATAGCAACCTTAAGCAAAGACGCAATTTTCACACAAGAGGAGCCATTTTTAATCACTCTCTGGCAGAAATGCTAAAAACGGCCATTATATTTATCATATGTATCAGTGGGTCTATCAGCACTAAGTAGAGCAAATGTCTGGTTTCTCTGAAGACAAATGTGGCACTTGATTTATTCTTTTCTTCAGTTCATCCTGCACATTCCTGGTCCGGTCAAGCCAAACCCCATAGACAATCCCAGCCCAACTACAAGCTGATGGCCTTCAAAGTCAGTCCTGGCCATATCTCGTTAGTATCGTGGTGCCACGCTGCTCACCCACTCATAGCACCCCCGGGCTACGGTGAACGTCAAGGCCATCTTAAGGGTGCCAGTCAAAATGCCACTGCAGTTCTCCAACACGGGGGTCACCCACAGACTGGCACCGGGCGGGGCTGCCCCCATTTTCCTATTCATATGTTTCTTTAGACGTCTTAATTAAACGTGGTGATTTAGAAGGTGCCTCTTAAAGGGGAACCGTCGTGTGCTAAGACATGTGCTGGGTGAGCCAAGTTCAGTCTGAAGCTGGCAAGATGATAAACTGCATGATAGTCGCTCTGAAGGAGGGTGTCATTGCTGCTGCTAGAATAACATTAGTATCTCACTTTCAAATCTCAAGCAAATAAACTCTGAAGATACTAAGTTTTATGTATGGCATGCACAAAAGTCAACTGCCAGTTGATCTGGAACAGGCCAAACTGAACCAACTAAAGGAATGTTCTATCAGCTTAAGGAAAGCTCTGGAATCACTGGGACAGTTGCAGTTCAGGAGGAAGAGATTTGGGGTGGGGTCTAAGGTCTGCACATCCCCGCAGCCCCACCCTCTCCGCCCCCCCATCCATCTGGATACAGCAGTGAAGCTAAGAGCCGCCATTCATCAGATGATTATGGACTCAGCTGTCATTGTAGACATGAACAGAGAGCTGAATGAGCAGAGTCACCATGTGCATGTGCCTGTTACTCTTTCTGTTTTCATGTTATTACACAAACCAGCCCCCAAATGGACCACAAATGGCTGTATCACAGGTTGGGCTGCATTACGAAAATCGTCCCCTTCAGCCAATCAGGGGCCGCGGTCTGCTTTTTGTGCCACTGACATTAGAGCCCACAGAGACTAAGTGCATTAGTTAAGGAGCACCTTTGGGATTGAAAACCCGCCCTTACCGCGTCATAAATGTGGAAGCTGAAGCTCACGGGAAAAGAAAGAAGTAAGCATACTGCAGGGAGTTATATATTCGGGGCAGGGATTACATGCATTGTTAAAGAACATAAGAGACTGGATAAATATCAACCTTTTTCCAGGGCAAATTAAACAATGCCACAATCATGTTGTGTATTTCATGCAAGCATAGCACTTGCCAGTAACGTTTTTGCATGAGTTATTATGCAGATGGAGGTGGGGGTGCAGCCTGGATCAGCACAAACACCATCATCTGTTTACACGGTATCTGAAAGCCTTAATGAGTGGGGTGAGTGAGGTCACCTGGTGTTTAGCAAGTGGGGGGACCACAGTGACCTGGATCACTGTGCCATAAGCGTGCACAAAGAGATGCACCCCCATCCCAGGACACCCTGGATCACCGTGCCATAAGCGTGCACAAAGAGATGCACCCCCATCCCAGGACACCCTGGATCACCGTGCCGGTAACTGCCATGGAGGGATGATGGTCTCTCATCCTGAAATGACAATGTTGGCGTTTTGCGGACCTGTGAGCCACTGCTGAGGGACAAGTACCTGAGTGGGGGGGACAGAGGGCGCACCAGGACACGGATGGTTATGACTCTGATGGCTATGACTCTGACGTCCGAGAGATAGCTGGACGGAGCCCCAAAGTCTCCCAAACATGTTTATTATGTGCTAATGTATTCCTCAACACAGGTTAAATGTGCTGATGTATTCCTAAACACAGGTTTAATGTGTGCTGATGTATTCCTAAACACAGGTTTAACGTGTGCTGATGTATTCCTCAACACAGGTTTAACGTGTGCTGATGTATTCCTAAACACAGGTTTAACGTGTGCTGATGTATTCCTCAACACAGGTTTAACGTGTGCTGATGTATTCCTAAACACAGGTTTGACGTGTGCTGATGTATTCCTAAACACAGGTTTAACGTGTGTTGATGTATTCCTAAACACCGGCTTAATATGTGGTGATGAATTCCTAAACACAGGTTTAACGTGTGCTGATGTATTCC
>JAODKE010000068.1:332212-363686 GCA_026779605.1 Mormyrus hasselquistii
GGGGGGGCAAATACATTCCTCATACAGCAAGGGGGCTGGGCTGGGGGTGTTGAAGCCGGCTCATCAGTCAGCCCACAGGAGACTCGGGGCCTGTTTGTTTGGCGTGTGGGAGCTGCAAGGGGAGGCCCTGTCCTGTCGCCGTGACGACAGCCGGCCTGCCACACCCTACTGTGGAAGGTCGGCATTCTGGGTGAGCCACAGCTGCCTCCTGCTCTCTTCACCTTTGGCCAGTAACCATGACAGTCAGTAATCATCTGCATGTTATCAGGCGGTTAAGAATTCGCAGTTTCACCTTCCATTTTCACTTTCCATCAGATGTGGAGATGGTTGATGGATGGAGGGATGAGAGATGGAGGGATGAGAGATGGAGGGATGGCAAAAGTGGGTGGCTGTCTTACTCCTGCAGGCGGACCTCTCCTCTAGGCCACTCCAGGAGCCGTTGGCCAGACAGCGGAGGATGCGCTGTCCTTCCAAATAGAAGCCGGGGGAGCAGCTCAGCATGGCCTGGGCTCCGAACTCGCCAGGGGCCCCGGAGATCAGGCGCCACACCATGTTCTCCAGGAGAACCGTCTCGATGTCGGGGCACCGTACCGCTGTGAGGGAAGTTAGTGTTAGCCACCCTCTGACCTCTGACCTTACGGGTGGGTTCAGGCCAGTCCTAAGCAGTACCCCATCACCGTTAACCTGCTCATGTCCCGGAGAGTCGTCGGAAGTGGCTGTATGATTAGATATTTGGGTTTCTTTAATTATATCTTTGCATTTACTATATCTGTTCATTTCTGTGTGGGTACTGACTGTAGCCAAACACACGTTGACCATCACGATCGTTTAGCCTCGAATGCTGAGTGACTGTCCTTCTAACTATTGGACTTAGAAACTCATGAGGGACCCCATAAGCTCAAATCCCACGTAAAGACTACAGCGCAGGGGGGCTTACGTGTGCACTGTGGCAGGTGCCCGCGGCTGCTCCATGTGCCCTCCTCCTGGCACTCGGCCGTATTGATCTGACCATCCTCCATCCGGTAGCCATTGTCGCACTCATACTGCACGCTGCTGCCCACCGTGTACTGGAAGCCACGGAACGACCCATTCCCCGGAACGTCGGGAACACCGCACGAGATGGCTGCGGGGACGAAGTGGCTTCAGTCAGCTAAGGTGACCATGTGCGTTAAAACTGTCAGAGGTGGGTAGTTCAGGTTCAGAGAATAAAAACCCAGAGCAAGATTTGTTTCAACTGATAGTTGAGTTTTAAGAGTCATAGTCAACTCAACTGGTGGGTTGAAACAAAATCTTGGTCAGGATTTTTATTTTCTGATACTGAACTACCCACCTTGGTATGCTGTGTTACTCCGCATTATACTTGAGTTAAGCTGCATTATGCAGTTGTACTGTGTTACACCATGTTACTCTGTTGCACTAAATTATGATGCTACACTGTTCCACTGTATTACACCATGTTACACTGCATTATGCTTCGTTACACTCTGCTTTATGCTGTGTTATCCTGTGTTACTGCGTTTTACATTGTATTACATCGCGTTAGGCTGTTACACTGTGCTACACCACATTACAGTCGTCCCTCGCCACTTCACGCTTCGACTTTCACAGCTTCACTCTATCGCGGTTTTTTGTATTGTAGCACCGGCGGGGCTCATATCCCAGCATGCCCAGCGTGCAGTTGTAAATACTCCTTGTTGTGTGGTTGCCGTTATTGTTAATGGTTGATTCCTTATTGTTGCGTGTGTTTACCTGTGTCTTGTGCGTACCCCATCTATCCTCGTGTGCAATTAGCTTCTGTAAATCCCCCACCGTGTATGTGTCTTACAGTTCGGCGTCTGACAGCCTTGTGTTTCTTGTGTGTAATTGGTTGCGCTGCTTGTCGGGTGCCTGATATAGTCCTTGTAAAGGCTGCTAGTAATGCGCGTGTTCCCCGCAAGCGAGTCTCCGTGTCTCTCTGCTTCCGCGATGCCTCAGTTCGCCCGTCGCCACAGTATATTCATTAAAAAGTTGATCGAGACAGTGATTGCTACGCATTGGAAGCATCTTTCTTTGTGTGTTTGCAATTTCTGAGAACTTTTATCTAAGCCTCACGATGGCTTTTTCATGGACTTTCAAAGTTTGGTGGTTGTGTGTAATTAAATGTAAAACAATAATAATATGATATTTGTAATGTGTAATATCTTATCGTCTCTTCGTTTGTCTAATATATTGGGTAATAGGAGTGTAATGATGACTAAAGGGTGTTATTTCATGTCTAGATGGCTTTAATAATGTTGCAAACCGTATTTAGAAGGTTGCAAACAGGTTTTCTATGCTCCAACTACAAAAATATTCGATTTATAAATAAGGAACCCTACTTCACGGAAATTCACGTATCGCAGTAGAGTCTGGAACTGATTAACCCGCGATAAACGAGGGCCGATTGTACATTACATTACACTGCATTACACTGTTATGCCACACTACACTACACTGTGCTGTGTCACACTACATTAAACTGCTTTAATCCTGTGTTACATTGCATTACAGGTACACTGTTACATTATATATTACACTGTTAGACTGCATTACACTCCATTATGATACATTACATAGTGTTACACTGTTACACGGTTACACTACGTTATATTGTGTCATGTTGTGGGGTTGTACTGTAAGCTGTAGTTCTACTCTTTTTTTGTCCAACATTTTGTGAATTTCTAAGGGGGATCCACTAGAAGTCTGTCATTTTAGTGAAATTTAAGGTCCAGATTAGCCACAATCGACAGTCAAGCAAGTAATTTAATTATTTAAAAGACAAATCATTGCTGAGACAACTAACTTATACCAATGGCTGCATTTAGCTGGTTTTAGCTGAGGGGGAAAGAAGTCTAAGATAGTCTACTGTAAGATGGTTTTAAGAAGATGGTGACTTTTTCAGCAGCGCTGTTCAGGCGCTTTCCCATTGAGATTGGGCAAATTTCTATCTGGACAGTTGTGATCTCTGTGGGCAATTGATCTTCCGATCAGAATTCTAGCAACCAATCACGTGACAGACTTGGAGCTTCAGAAAAATTCAACAAAAATGGCGGCCTCACAGCGGCAATGGAGCAATTAGCATGTCCTTGTATTATTTTATCCTGGTAAGTTGTCATGTGGGTGGCATGGTGGAGCAGTGGTGAGCACTGACACCTCTGGGACCTGGACTCCATGTGTGTGGAGTTTGCATGTTCTCCCCGTGTCATCGTGGGTTTTCCTCTGGGTTCTCCGGTTTCTCCCCACGGCCCAAGAACATGCTGAGGTCAATTGGTGTTACCCAATTGCCCGTAGGTGTGTCTGTGTGAATGGTGTGTGTGCTTTGCGATGGGTTGGTGCACCATCCTGAGTTGTTCCCTGCCTTGTGCCCATAGCCTCTGGGATCAGTGATTTCATAAAAAAGATGGATGGATTGATGGATTGTTGTCATGTGTAAACCCAAAACAGGGAATCTGTCTCATTTAATGCTTTAAATGCCAACGGGCGTCCAATTTTATGTATTCCGGCTATAATTTAGGCACAATATTTTTTAACCCTATAATGTTGGCAATGCCGCATGCCGGATAAAACTGAAATTTCGCCAAACTGTTTTACAAATGAGTTTTGTCCTAGAAACATAAAACACTCCCAGATATGTTTAGGTACTTGTTGAGGGGAATAAAAAGAAGGAGACTGAGACTGACTGAGTCAGGAAGCAGCGCCGATCCACTCGCCCGTCCACTTGCAAATAGCACTATTCATGAGATAATGACACGGTAATCCGGCAGTCGTTACTGGCTAAACAGACACGGGAAAATGCTCACTTTTTTTGACTCCTATAAACAAGAGCACATGTCTGGATTGTGCTTACACTGACCAGGGAGTTACAACCTCTATTTTGTAACGGGGGATGGTGTTCACTACGGAACTACAATTGAAATGCATATCTTCCTTTCATGGTAGGACAATTTCAAATCTGAATAAGCAGTAACTTTGTAAATTACAAAATGTCATTCATTTTGAACACTACTGTGCCTCATGAATTCACTTTCAGTAAGTTCATTGATTTTTAAAATAAGTTATGTAACAGTGTAGGATTTGAATCAGGCTGTTTTACCGCCTTCTTTAACATATGCAGGATTTATATATGAAAGAGGGAACAACAGTGTTAAAGATTCATGGTATGTCAGCTCCATGTACCGACCTCTCCCTGTTCAAGGCGACGTAAAGGCAGATTTTCATTTTTATTCTAGGGCAACATGTATTTTTTATTCTAGGGCAAGATGACAAATTATCATTTGACCAGAGTGTCTACTCGATTTTTTGAAGCTCTGATACTTAAGTAAAGTAGATTCTGAAGCCAAAACAAGAATGACAGCTACAAAACTTTCATCGCCCATCTTGGCAGTGTCTGTCTCCTTGGGCATAGATTTGCTCTACATTTGATAACTGGTTGTTGCCAATTCCCCGTTGCCTTGATTAGTTGCCCTGTGTCTCACCTGGTTGCCCGCCGCTGGCAACATTTCCAGGCAACACTGGTCAAAGATTTGCCCAGTATATGACCACCTTTAGATGGGCATGTGGTAGCTCTTGTTGGTCTTTGATAGTTTAGCTGGGTGGGTCATTAATTAGTCATGTCAGTCTATAAAGCTGGTCATGCTGGTGTGACCAATAAAACCAGTTAGAATGACCATCATAAACTGGTACGACCAGCTAAACCTTCAATCCATCATGCGAAAACATACCTTAAGCTGTCCAGCTACCATAAATTGGTCAATCAGCTTAACTAATTTAAGCTGTTGAAGCTGTTTTTTTCAACAGGGAAGGCCGTTCACATAACCTCAAACCGACAGCCATGACACGACCAGATGACACTCTAACCAGCTCTGGTGCTTCAGGCCCATTCAAAGAGGTTCTCGGTGCCGTAACTCTGAAGATCCATGGCACTTAATCGGATGATCTGCTGCATTTCATGTTAAACTAAACAGCTGACACCTGGTGGAGAAATCATTTTTAAAGGTCACCAAGAAGCACTGGAACGTTCTACCTACATCCCCTCTTCTTTAATACACTCGTAAGTAATTACTGTGGGAATTCACTCATATAGAGAAGAGGATCGGCATGTTTGCCGTGGCTGCGACGTGTGAAGGGCCACAGGTAAGGTGCTGACTGGCAGTATCTGCTAGGTGACTAACGCTCTCCTACCTGACAGCTGGGGCCCCCTGACCTCATACTTGTTTGGAGACTCAGTGAAATTGCTTCCGTGGCCCTTTGGAAGGCCAGACTGGGAATCGAGTCGCTGCACCATGCAGCAGGATCACATTACACCCCCCTACCTCGGAAATAATATTGACAGGCTGTAATATTAATGCTTAATATCTGGCAAAAACTCTCATGGTCCTCGGGGGCAAGTTTATGGCAACCCGGGAGCAGTCAAGTGGTCGGGTAAATGCAGAAGCCGGCCTGTGTGCTCTGGGCTGCTGGCTCACACTTAAACCTCAAAGAGGGCCCTTAAGTGACACTGGTGACAGAAACGACATCTCATTAGGACAGCTTTCTGTAATAATGCTAATTTTTTCAATGCATTCATGTTAGGTTCCGGCACTTTCTGCAGATCCCGGCGAAGCTCGGCCCTTTCCTGCACTCCGCCTCCTGGCAGGTGTGTTAATCAGTGGCACTTTGGACAATAAACAGCTCTTTACACTTATACTGAACAATGCTTGACTTTTAATGACTCAGTAATGCTCCTGTATATTACACTGTGTCTAATGGGACAGATATTGGAAAGTGACCCCCTGAGTGGAGAGAGATCAGGCTCAGTTCATCCAGATCTCATGGCCTCGTAGGTCCTGATTCCTGCTTCTGAATCTTAGACTCGTGGCTGTTCAGCCTTAAATTATTTCTGCATTTCCAGTGTCTGCCAGTCAGACGCGATGTTCCATGCCTTCACACGGATGGATATGTGTGTGTGAGTAATGTGCTCGGAGATGGACACCACAGCCAATGAAACAGAACAACTCTGCGGGAGTCAGGGGTAATGAACGGATTATTTGTGCAAACAAAATTGAGTGAATAGCGTGTTGCCTTTGCGAGAAGAGTGAGCCCCACACCAGGGGGCGCTGATGAGCAGTTTACACATGTAGCGAGGCTCAGTCAGTGAAATGCGGCCAAGTGGTTGACCTTCGCTAAGTGTGATGGCACCCTGGCGTGGGATTTGTACATGCACATATTTACTAAACAGAAATCCATACAGACTGAGCCTGTGTATGACTTGGCAGGCTAGGGCGATGTGCTCGTGAATGGAAGGTCCCGGTTCAAATCCGGTGGTCGGCACAATGATGTGGTCAGGCCTTTGAGCAAGGCCCTTAATCCCTGACTGCTCCAATGTCTGCCGGAACCTTCTGTTTCATACACTACTTTGGATAAAGTCTCTGCAAAATAAATATATAGTGTATAATGTGAACGGGCTGGTCTGCGGTCAGTGCCGTTTAGAGTAAAGTTCACCCCATGACATCGTCGGCAGCACCTAGCGCAGCGTTACCTTGGCAGAGCGGAGGCGGGGCACTCCAGCCGTAGAGCCCGTTGGGCAGCATCCTACAGGTGGCGTTACTCTGGCCCACGGCCCGATAACCGGCATCGCAGGAATACTGCAGCTGGCTGCCTGTGTGTTCGCCCGTCTTGTTGAGGATGGCGCCGTTTGTGGGTGTGGCACCGGCGCTGCAGTATGCAGCTGTCCCCGCGGAACATACAGGAAGCAGGAAACAGGAAACGCGAGCAGGTGTCACATGACTTTACAGACGGAACTTGTGCCTGTGAATGCAATGCAGTGGTATAAAGGGGGCACGACGCGCTGTGATTGGAGGTCCTAGAGGAATGGAAGGGGGGGTCTGCATCTTACTTCGGAACGTCTTGAGTTTAATCCACAAGCAGACAAGTACCAACACTTGCCTGCCGGGTCACTCACATGCCAAGTGATTAGACATTAAAGCTAAGGTGGCATATTCATCCCCGTCCCGTTGAATCCGAAGACAGCCCAGCCGGCTGTTTAAGACTGAACAAGAAGTCCCTGTGGCTGGATGGGAGGGTTTTTCCCCAGAGCCGACTCACAGGTCTGTGATATGCCAGAGCTGCAGAGGTCTGCATTATTTAAAGGGCACTAAAGCACACCGTGGTCCGGCAGGGCTTACAAATGTGGCTGCAAAGAAAGAAGGGAAGAGGAGGAGAAAGAAAGAGAAAGGAAGAGGGCAGCAGGAAAGCCTGAAGATGGCAGAGAGCAGGCTCAGCACAGGAGAGTCTCTCAGGAAGACTCATCTATTACAAGAATACGTGAGAGAAGCCCCCTGTATGTGCGGATCTAGGACTGACATGGGCTGCATTAGGAAAGAGACACTTTTACATGCTGCTCATCAGCTCTTTCAGCACTGAAAATATTCAGAAACTGGTACAGAGTGGCTGGTAACTCTCCCGACGCCAGTCAGCAGTTCCTCAGACTCTTTGACGGTGGTGCCACCTTTGTTTATCAGTTATAGAGTGCAGTCACATGACTCACCAGTATAGCGTATCTTGAAGCCGCGCTTGCTGGTGGCGTGGTCGGTGGACCACCTGAGGTACAGCTGGTGGGTCTTGCTCGTGAAGTTCAGCTGGGAGGAGTGGTTTCCACTTAGTGCCACCAGCAGCGGGTTCTGCCCAGAGGGACCTGACAGGCAAAGACAATCAGACCTGGAACCTTCCAGAGGGAGAAACAGTGATGTCTCGCAGCAGAGGATGTTACCATCAAAGATCTCCAGCTCATCAAACTGCTTTTCGCTCTGGAACATCTCAACATAGATGGAGATGGTATAAGACAGCTTGACTTTGATGATCCAGGAGCAGGTCTGGGAATTGGGATAGTTCTTGGGGTATCCTGGACTTAGTATCACACCTGAAGACTCAGTCCTCTCCTCATTGGCTGGACACTGGGCTGGGGAGCCATAAAGGAGACACAAGAGCTACCAGAAATCCTAGAGGCATTGCTTTAAATCCGAGAGTGTGTGTTGGGTGTGTAAAGTTATACATTATGGGCCCTCACTGTTCTCTGTACTGTATCTCCAAAGGCACAGACTGAATTATAACAGCAAAAGACCTTCACAGCATCCATCCTAGCTCTACAACTGAGAGACATCAGCTCCTGAAGACCATACAAGCCAGTCCTCATTTTCCGCATCATTCGGTGTAATCGCCACATTGAAGCAAAGTCCGGTAATCACAATGCTCACACACAGGCTCATTATCAGCCTCCTGATGGCGTCCTGTAGACGGCCACGTTTCCGTTCTCTGTTTTACTCGAGGCCTGCATGGATGAAGCTGTGCACCACCCCTCCTGTGTGAGAAGTGCTCCTCTTTCTGGATTATACCCAGACAGTACTGAACTGCCAATTACTCTGCTCAGAGTGTATGTCTCTTAAGCGTTTGCGAATCCCGGAATGTGAAATTGCATCACAATTAACAGCACCTCTAAATCATTATTAGTAAAACGGGCCGTTCTGAAGAACTGCGTAGGTTTCGGGCAGAGGCTGGTTTAAACAGCTCCTCCCTCAGCTCCACAGGGAAAGTGCTGACCGGCGTTGCGGGCTGGCAGACTCACCCTCGCAGGATGGCGCTGGGCCCTCAAACTGCAGGTGCGAGTTGAGCTTGCAGGTCAGCTCGTTGCTCCCCACAAGCGTGAAGCCGGGCAGACAGCGATACTGCACTGTGTCACCTGAAAGCCGTTGAACGCACCGCGGTCAGATAACACACCTCACGACACTCTGTGCTCCGCTGAGATTGCGGGCCATGCAGGACACAACGGGAAGTCAAGAGGCGGCTACTGAGGCGGCATAATTTTAACCTCTGCTCCAATCATGCCTCACAGGCTGCATCCTGTTTTAAAAATCTCACCTGCAAAGCAAATCAGATAAGATCTGCCTGTCGAGCTCGCTAGCGCCCCCCTCTGACACACGTACCTATTTCGTAATCCTGGTCCTCTGCCACTAACTCGGCGTCTTCGACCACTGGAGGCGGCGGGCATTTTTTAAGGGAGTAGGCTGACGGGGGGGAGGGGGGATTGACAGAATAAAACATCCTTTAAATGCTCCACAAGAAAAGGTTGGACTCCTGAGAGACACAATTCAAAAATGAATCCTGATCTGATCTCTTAAAACTGCCAAACTTGATGATTAATTATACTTTCCATAACTAACCTTTATTGTTTATTAAGAAATAGCATACTCAATCATCACAAATAACCCTGATCACCTCAGAAGCATGGTTTTGGTTTTAATTACCAAATGAGAATTATGATCATAAGCCCGGCACAGAGATGACCACACATATAGCTATAATGACAATGCATTGTGGCCTGCGTGACGACACACCGCTGCCCCCTGCCTGTTGATGTGGGATAGCGGTGATTACTTGCAGCTTGGCAATGTGGAACACAAGTCAGGCAACAGGCTACGTGGTGTTCCAGCACCAGCTCTCTGGCACGGCATCCCCGCCCACCCAACACGTCAATCCCAATTCCCTAACCATTATAGGACATTATAGACTAAACTGGAAGTTTCTAATAAGCATTTTGGGGAGATGCTCACAGAGATGGTAGACTTTGAATGGTGATGACAAATGCGATTCCATCCAGACCTACTCATGAAACTTGCAAAAAAGCGCTTACAGAAGATACGATAAAGCTAACACTGTTACTTCAGGTAATTTAAGGATGTCTCACACATTCATCCTAGGCTTAAAAAACACCAACAGCTTTGTGGGAGGTTAATGACAGGCCACGATTGAGCATCTTCTGAAGTCTCAAACCCCTCCGGGATACATCCGGTGTTTGTGAGTGTTTTGAAAGCCAGTGATACACTTCTGTACTCGTTTATCGAGCTATGGCTTCAACGAGAACTCGCTGGCGCCCCCTTTCCTTTTTAATGTGTCACAACGCCACTGGGCCCCACGGCATGTCTGATAAACATGGGGAGCGGACTGACCGTGGAAATTGAGGATGAAGAAGCCACTGGTAGAGAAGTCGCTGTGGAACTTGATGAGCACCTGGTTGTAGGAGCTGTAGGCCGACTCTAGGGCAGTATTGCCACTGAAGACACCTAGCTGGGGGTAGTGCTGTTCCGGGCCGTCCCTGAATGACAGGCAGACATTGGGGGGTGTCACAGAGTACGAGGGGATGGAGTCACGTGCAGTGTTTACACACCACTGTAACACACACATGGAGTACCAGTGTGTCTGTGTGTGTTAACTTACCTTTCATTTCAAATAGACTCAAGTCTAGCAGAGAGTCTGCTTTCGGATGTGAGCTTTAATTATTATTCTGCAGACGGTGAAAATGGACACTTCTCAGACAGACAGACCATGATAGTGTGATTACTGCCTGCACTGCCTTCTCATCCTTTAATATACTGGGAGATTTATATGCAGGTCTACACCTCCTCAAGCTTTCTACTCATCCTTCTGCCCTCTACACCTCCCCATCACCTACACCTCTTTCTGCATCTACATCACCCCTGTCTTCTACACTTCCTCCTGCCTCCTATGCCGTTCCATCTTCCACACCTCCCCCTGCCTCCTCCTGTGTCCTATATCTCCCCATCTTTGACATCTCCCCCTACCTTTCATACCTCTTCTTCACCTTCTTCTCTCCTCTACACCTCTTCCTGTCTTTTCCACCTTCCCTTGCTTTCTATACCTCCTCGTGCCTCGACACCTCCCCCTGCCTTCTGCACCTCCTCAACCGTCTGTCTTTGGGGTACGGGGGAGTGGAGCAGTGCTCACCACACAGCGATGTAGTCAGTGACGGGCTCCGTCTGGAGGAGCGTGAAGTTGATGTAGATGCCGTGTCCATGCGGCACGGTGACAATCCATGTGCAGTCCTGGGAGTTGGGGTACTCGTTGGGGTACTCCGGTGAGTATATTGTACCGTTCTGTTCTGTGACATTGTAGCCACAAGGGGCTGGAAGGGTAACAAAACAGGAATGAAAAAACACGAAGAGGCGCTTTTCTCTGGCCTGGCAGGTCAGATCGGAATGGCGGTGCTCGTATTCGCACAGCAAAGACACAACTGGCGCCAACCTATCCGGACAGAAACTAGCAGCACCAATGAATATTTACCCAGGAGACTCAGAAGGATCCAGAAAAACGGCCCTTCTCTGCCCCTGAGTCATTCTCACTGACTGCTTTACATTCCCCTGCTGCCAGACTAAGGCTGACCAGCTGAACAGTCCCATGATCCCCAGTTTGTATAATTTTGCCCGATCGTTCATTAATTCTCCCCAAATCTGATAACATTATGACTTGTCCAGTGTCCCCGGGATGGGCTCGTCCTGGCAGCTCTTATTGAATATGCTGATTATAACTCATAACACGCTGGTTGCTGCCCAGCCAAGAATAAATAGAGAGGAGTTGATTAACAGATTTTGCTTAAATTTAATAAAAATGGCGCATGCTGATTTACTAAAGCCGTCCATGAACGTCGCCCAGGCCACTAATCAAAGGGCTATGCGGCTAAAGCGTGCACACTGCACTGGGCTCTTTACTGCGAAGAAGACACATCCCCAGTGCCTTATTCTGTGCAAATTAATGACCTCAGCATGCACAGACAGATGGGTTTTCATTGGTACAGTAGTCTGCAGTGCTTGTTACTCCATTATTGGACTATGCTGGCTGGTTATATCGCTGTCATTCCTGTTCTGGGACATCCCCACAATCAGACCAGCGAGGGTCCGAGAAAACCTGCAGCCCCTCCTCATGTTATGAAAAACCCCGACCCTGAGCAGTTTTTGAGACTCAAAAAACGTTCCGCCTGGACCCGTCCACTTGCTTACCTACGCAGCGGGGAAAAGGGTGGTTCCACTTCCTGTTGGTGCCGTGCTGGCAGGTGAGCACCGAGCGCCCAAGCAGGACGTATCCAGGTAGGCATTCGAAGGTGATGGACTGGCCGGCACTGTAGGCCTCACCGATGATGAGGCCGTTGGGGAAGAGGCCAGGGTCCTGGCAGTTCTGCAGCTCGTACGCTGAGGGGGGAAGGACATCGATGTTTCATGTCAGAGAGCTGGGACTGTCCCTCACCGCTGCTGCAGGACACATGGGCACCACGCGAGTCTGCGGTGGTGTTTCATCATGCCATTTCACATGCATTCACTTTCTATGGCTTAATTAAGTATAGATTGTTTTGCCTTAAAGTATTTTGATTTAATAGAGCAATTGCTAATTTTAGCACGGTTTCAGACAAGGGGACACAGCACTGCGTCTGGCTCTCTCCTGTCGAGGACCTTTCTGAGGGCCCTTCAGATGGAGGACTTCATTAAATACAGTTTATTGCTAAAATGATGCAGAAATTGAAACAGAGCCCATGGCCAGCAGAACACGTCCTTATTAAACCGGCAGGGGGAGTGATACTTGGATGTCAGTCACCGGACATCCAACCTGGACCTCTGTCAGAAGAGTCAAGGTGTTCAGCAGGCAGCGGCTGTGCTGATTTTCACCTTGATAGAGAAGCTTGAAGCCTGCCCGGTTCTCGGAGTGATCCGTGTAGAAGTGTATCACGGTCTCGTGGGTGGTGCTCAACAGCTGGGGTGGGAGCTGGCTGCCGCTGAACTGTCCAATCAGGGAGCTCATGTGCTGCGGCCCGTTGCGCACCTCCAGAAAGTCATGGTTGTCCTCCGAGGAGAAGTTCAGGAACTGGATGTGAGCACCTGAGGGCAGAGGAACACAAGGGTGTCACGGCAGGGGAGGCATGCGGGGGGATGAACCCATGTCGGTTCTCGTTCCCTCTGTGGCAAATTCTGCATGAGGGGAGCAGGATGTTCCCCAGACAACATAATGAGGGATGAGCATGGCTTCCTCAGTAGAGCTCGGCTGCTGGGGGTGGGGGTCTAAGATACATGGGCTCTTCACATCCCCCGGTGACCCCTAAGAGAGAGAGTGCGTCTCTTCTCAGGACATCACGGCCACGGCTGCTTCTCAGAAACCTCGTGCCTCCACCCAAGGCTCTGCTCAGAAAGTCACCCCCCATGAGGTTTCAGATGATCGTGGCTAGCGGGACATTCTGCATCAGCTTCTCTTAAATGAAGAACGCATTTACATAACATTTGGTCTAGTGGCCACCAGGGGCCCCAATCAACTGTGAGGTCTGAGTGGCGGCAAAGAGCACCGATCGAGGTCTGCATCGGGTCTGTTGTGCAGACTGACAGCCGGGTACGGGTCTTGTCTTCTGCTGTACGTCATACCTCAGCAGGTTACAGCAAAGAAAGTACTAGTTACAGGCAGTACCCAGCAGTGCAGCAGAAAAGAGAGAAGAAACAGTGAAAAGATGGACTGTATTCTGGCCACAGAGCTGGACATCTGCCAGAAGCAGCATGCAGACAACTCCACTGTTTTTCACCCGCCCCCCCCGTGGATACTTAGACTCCAGGAGGAACGTGACACCTTGTGACCATTCCCCTGAATCTGGCTCTATTTCTTACGGATGTTCAGGACAAAGGCTTTTTAAAAATCAATCCTGCCACCTACACTCACCCTACTCTCACCCTACTCTCACCCCCAAGCTGAGATCAGCACTCTCATGAGCACCCGTCTCCTTTAAGCCGCTTCTTAACGCCAATAGCTAATGCATTTTTTTTTTTTGTCCTGAGAACAAACAAGATGTTCCTTATTGTTACTTGGACAGAAATCGCCTTTAATTTACTCTTTTTTGGAACGGGGTCAGAAAAAAAAACCTCTTTTCAGAATGTGTGCAGACAGGCTTTGTAATCGCATGCAATTATCTTGTTAACTTAAGTAATGGTTTCCTTTCTCTGGACTCATTTGAGCCGCAGAGTGTATGGAAAAGTAGGATGTTACAAAGATCTTTTCCAACTTAATTCATGGCCTTTAATTGTCTGGGAGACATTTATAAGTGATTCGGCTTAAAATGAACACTTCTGACTACAGCAGTGTGGATGTTTTTATCGACTGTCTGTCCGATTGGCTCATCTAAAGGACAGGGGGTGATTTATAGGCCACAGCATATGCAGACTATGCTATAATCTGACACATGTTCATCCTGAATATTCTTCTGAGGTCATTTTCTCTCCTAGGGGGAATGTGAAGGGTCTCCCACATTGCAGGCAGCACAAGCAGTCCAGCAGAGTGCCCCCCCCCCACCCCCCCGGACTCTTTGGATTTCTGCTTTTCCTGACTCATTTGCTGGCTAATCCAGTCAAATATCCCACACTGGGGTACAGAATCCACGCGGGAAGGGCAGAGCAGGTTTTTATTTCAACCGACAAGTATAACGAGTATAAAGAGTCACAGTCACAGTCACTCAACTGGTTGCTTGAAAGAAAGTCCTTGTCTGGACTTTTACTCTCTGAACCTGAAGTATCCACCTCGGGGAAAGAGCCCCGGAGGATGAGGGCAGATGCAGATGGTTCCGCTCGGCTAGTGTGCCCCGGTAAGCTGGGGGTGGGGGGTGTAAATGGCACAGCCAGGGTACAGATGGAGGCCATGTGAGCTTAAGAGGCTAATGGCAAACGGCTGGCATTGCAGACACTCCACTGCGGCACGGCGGCATGCGGCAGTGCGGGTGCCACCTCTGCCCACCCCTCACCATATCCAACGGGAAGCAGGATCCTCCAGGTGCAGTCCAGGTTGCCGGGGTAGTTGCCAGGGAAGCCAGGGCTCAGAATGATGCCGCTGAGGTCATGGAGGGTCCCCCCACACTGGGCTGGAATGGGGAGGGGAGGGAATTAGAGTGGGGCAGAGTAGAACCCTATGGAGGGAGGGGCTGGGCAGTGGCGGGAGGTATTACCAATGCAGGGGGGGGGGGGGGCGAGCCCGCCCCGCCCCGGACCCGGGGGGGAGGGGGGGGGGGGGGGGGCCGGGGGGGGGGGGGGGGGGGGGTTGAACATTCAGCTGCTCGGTCACACAATAAACCACACCACTCCCCTCCCGCCCCTGGCAGTGTCCCCCCGGCAGCACCCACCTGCAGCACATAGCCAGGCTCACAGCCGAATGACACCACCTCGTTCACCATGTACCTGTCGCCCGTCTTCAGCCCGTTGGCAGGCACCACCGGCTCCGGACACGTCGTGAGGCCCACAGCTGCAATGACCAGAGGGAAAGAGAGGTGGCGCTGTGGCCTCCAATCAAAAACACAGACTAAGCACCATCACCACAGCACGAAACTAGACAGACCGTGACTGAGGAAGAACAAAAGGGCATCAGAGGCGTGACTGAACACGCAGAGCTACGGAAAACCAGCGAGAGCCTCCTCGCTATAAACGGCTGCATGCTCACTGATGCTTTATTTAATATCAATCTGTAACCTTTATTTATTGCCGGTATTCCCCCACTGTCTTCATCTTTTCCACTTCCACAAGCCTAGTGATAGTACAGCTGTACCATAATTATAATTACAATAACAAATTTTTAAATTGATTATCTTGACATTTCCGGGGGAAAATGGTTCTGCATTCCAGCTGTTCTAGGATCACGTGACATTCCTCTATGGGGGCTGGATTAACCCAACCCTAATGAGACGGAGAGCACCTCCCCGAAAAAGTAGGCGCGAGGTTTCCCATCCTCTCCAGCGGAGGTCACATCGCCCGGCTTCTTCGCACGTACCCCCCCAGAAACGAGCTGCTGTCTGCCAGCTGTGGGCCCTGCCAAGTCCGCCGACATATGGACATTTCAGCGTAGCTACACTCTGTCCAACACCGGTGACGACATGAATATTAATGAGCATTTCAGCTCCCTGGTCCGGAACCAGCCAACTGTCACTCCGTGTTTCAGGGCAGCTACTTTTCCGCACCTTCGACTCCACATTCGGAGTCGTGAGATATGGTGGATGGAGTCGCCACCTGCAGGATCGAGTCGCCGCCTGCGGGAATGAGTCACCGCCTGTGGGATCGAGTCGCCACCTGTAGGATTGAGTTGCCAACTGCGGGTTAATTGCCCCCATATTACTCCACCCCATTGTGGCCAAGCTCTCTGCTTGTTGCTTATTTTGACTTGTATCACTTGTGAACTGCAGTTCTGGATTTTTGATGCTACTTTTCTGAGGAACCAATTGATAAAATGTCACAGACATTTTGCCGAGATAACAAACGATAAAGGAAACGATGAAATAATAAAATGCCGATCTGCATTCAGCTGTGATTGGGGACTGAGCTTAGTGTCAGTTTCAGGATGGACTTTTGGGTTTTTAAAGACCAACCTTCCTCTAAACAATATTTACAACCTGACCTTAATATATGCCTAATGTTTTGTAGTTTGGCTCACTTTGGAAACTGCAAACACAAACAGTTCCCCAGCCAGAAAGCGGAAATCCTCTTAAGTAAAAGCCAACAGTATTTCACACCAAGCATGCAGATTTAGGAATGGATAAAAAAAACTGCAGAAAGCACAACAGAACATTCTGGAAGAATGTGGTGTAAAGACTAATCAGTAATACAGTATATGGCTTGTTCTACATTCAACTTTCCTTGCTGATTCCTCCACTGACTCATAATGGCAGGTCTGTGACTCCCTACCTTTCTGTTCCAAACACGGCCCATCATGAAGCGAGATAACTGAGACTTATTATTACACAGAGAAGACATCAGGGGAAGGTCCACTAAGCTGTCATTTGGGGGGGGGGGGGGGTCAATTCAGAGCTTCATGGTGTACAGATGCTTTAGTAAGTATCATCTCCCATTAATGAAAGCACAAATTCCCATCCAAACCCAGATCGATACTTTGTAAACTATTTCCTTTATGTTTCACATTAGCCGGAGAGAGTCATCAAGCACAAAATCTAAAGGCATTAATCGATGTGGTTTAACTGATGAGTCATGGACCGACAGAACAGAAGTCTGGCATGTCAGTCATTTTTAACGGCTGGATTGGGATGACTGGCAGCCATATTACCTGTGGACCGTGTGCGATAACGTCCCTGATGACATTCTCCTTAAAGTCATAACCACTGGAGGGTTTTAAGGCTGTGAAAAGCTTTTGATAGTGAAGTGTGAAATGACAGGGTCATATCGTTTAAGGGTCCTATTGTGTGTGCCTCTCAATGTGTATTAATAGCTGAACTCTGAATGCCTGGAGATTTCTGCAGAGCTGTAGGTATTTTCATCCTAACGCTACTTGATTCTGTAACAATTGTCATAGTGAATCCACGGTGAATTCCATCACTTTGGGTGATACATGGTTCTTGAGACCCTGTCAGGGTGCGGCATCATATTCTTAAATATGTCTTATCTCTGGTTCCCTGGTCCATCGCTGCGTACACCCAAGACACCCGAGAACGTGAAAATCCGCCATGAACACCGTTAGATGTGTAATGAAAGGGTTTGAGCATAAGAAAACCATTACTGTTTGCAAACACTGTCAGAAAAAAGCAGCTTGCTCATGTGGTTAAATCACGGAAATGGTTCCTTGTCATTCAAGTCGATACAAGGAAACGGGACTTGGTTCCTCCGGCGTGTGCTCTCTGTGGTATGGGCTGACAGACTGAAGCAGCGAGTGCACGAATCACCATCCGAGAGCAGAGAAGTGCTGTGGTTTGGATATCCTCACGGAGTGACCAATAAGAGCAGGGCGCTTTAGATACTAGTGAAGCAGCACAGCTAAGCAAGTAGACACAAGTGTGAGAAAGATGTTTACAAACACACTCTCCCATCACTATGGAAATGCCGTTTCATCACCACTAAGGCCTTTAACTCCAGAAACCATGAGCAGATCACGCCGTGAAGAGGACAGCTCACTTGCGAGTTCCTCCTGACCTAGTACCATAGTGTCTCTGTCTTTGTGAAGCTTGGGTGGCAGCTGGATGAGATGCCATCAGCAGGTAGGAACCTTTAAATGCTATAGCCAACTTCAAAGGGGATGGACTAAAGCAAACACGCTCAAAACTCTGCTTCAAACTCTCTGTGCCCCTCCCGGCTACGCCCTCACACTCTGAAATCACTGGTTACCAGTAAGCAAAGCGACGGGTCCCCGGTAACTCCTAAGCACAGTGCCTGGCAAGGGCAGCTTTGCCATTTCCAGTTATGAACAGCTGAATGTCAGTCTGGGACAGATCTATGGCTCATACTCTGTCAGTGGCATCACCACATCAGAAACATTCTCATTCTAATAATGAAGTATAATTTCCCAGCAGGCTGAAGCGCGTGAATGTGCCGCAGATACAGCGGCACTAATGCTTACTTTTGTACTCCAGGTGAAATCCGGCGGCCACCACGCTGATATCCGTGTGGAAATGGAGGTACAGTTGGTTAGATGTGCTGTTGAGCAGAGCAGGCGCCGTAGTACCTGTGATGGGACACAGAGACGGCACGTTATTGGGGGCATTACACGACAACGAGAAACGCTGGCTGTCTGACCACAAAACAGATATGCTGATAAAACAGAAAGAGAGGAGGATGTGTGGGAAACCCACAGAAATATCAAATATCAGGGTTTCTACACTGTACATCACACCTCAGTTGGGATGAGAACTTCCTGATCTCATCCCATATGGTCAACTTTCTGTTCTTGTTCCTACCCTCTGAAACTTTTATCATTTAGCGAACAATCTGTTTGACCTGTTGGTTCCAATAGCCGGCGGTATCCCTAACTTTCCATAAAGTAAAAAAAAATAGCACTTTTATACTCAGTACTTAACTTTAACGACTACAAATTAATACGAGAGACAATTTACATAAACATCGCAGTAATAAGTACTGGGGAACAGCAGCAATAGAAGTGCTTTTTTTATTCTTCGAGTAAAATATAAAAAAGCAGCACATTCAATGCCCCATAAGCTTATCAGTAGTACAAAAAAGTAAAAAAAAAAAAAAGTATAAAAAGTCCAATGTGGCCATTAATGGCAGGATGACACAGTTATATTCCTGCGGCGCCTCAGTCATAAAGCTGCATTTTAAAAAGCAGCTGCTCCCCCCCAAAGGGCTTTTTACTTTCTGCCTGTGAGCTGCGTCACTTTGACTGTGGTAATACATAAGCTTTAATATAATTCTATTTAAGGCAAAGCTGACATTTGGAACAGCAGGCCTTTCTCCATGAGCTTCTCTCCTGCATCTGGAGGTCACCCAAATGAAAAGAATGAAAAAGCAGGGGGGGTGGAAACCCTTTGAAATTTTTACAGACATTTGCTCTTAAAGTTTGCCACGGGTCCAGCGAGTAACTTCGGTGCCCTTGAAGTAACTTTAAGCTGCAGCTTGCGATGCACGCTGTCATCATCTGCCTTTAAAGGGAACTTAATCGAAAAACCTGTAATGCTGGCTGACATTTATGTTTATGGGATGCTGCAAAATAACAGAGCATTTTTTTCTTATCCTGTAAATAAACTGAAAGCAGCCCCAGGGTGGCCTACGCTGGTGTCCCCTCCAGTGGATTTGTCAGTGATTTTAGCCTACATACATGTGAGATCAAAGTCCCCTCCAGTGGATTCAGCCTATATAAATGTGAGATCAAAGTCCCCTCCAGTGGATTCAGCCTATATACATGTAAGATCAAAGTCCCCTCCAGTGGATTTGTCAGTGATTTTAGCCTACATACATGTGAGATCAAAGTCCCCACCAGTGGATTCAGCCTATATAAATGTGAGATCAAAGTCCCTTCCTGTGGATTTGTCTGTGGTTTCAGCCTATACCCTCCTATGGATTTATCAGTGATTTCAGTCTATACCCTCCTGTGGATTTGTCAGTGGTTTCAGCCTATACCCTCCTATGGATTTATCAGTGATTGCAGTCTGTACCCTCCTGTGGATTTCTCAGTGGTTTCAGTTTATATAAAGGTGAGATCAAACAAGTCAACTCGACCTGTCCTTTATTGCTATATCTTTCTGCATTACAGTGGGACACAGACAGCAAAAACACCTGGAGAAGGAAGTCTGGATTGCAGAAATAAATTAAATATTTTACACAAATGTTCCGTAGATGTGTAATGTTAAGGTTCTATTTTTTTAGTGAACACCACGTTTTAATATGAAATATTTTTTTTAGTAAATATTAAATATTTATTATAATTAGAAGTTCGTATGCTATATTCATTATACAAACATATATATATAATTTTTTCCCAATATTTCAAGGGAGGCAGCTGTCCTAAGTAGAATAAACTTGATTAAATTAATTTATACAGTACATGCAAATAAATGGCGATATATCTCTGAAAATCTCTACAGCAGAGTGATTTATATCAAGGCTGAATGAAGGGGTTTTTCTGTAAATGCCCCTGACAGACCTGTGGTTAAGTAAATAAATCAGTTTCCCAGATTAGCTACGGGAACCAGAAATAAACACGGCAAAGTCTTCTCTGTAGGTAAACAGCACACAGACGTAAGGTACCGAGGGTCTGCTGAGCCTGTATGTAAGCGGCATGAATCTTGCGTGGTTTATGCCTCAATAAGCCACGCGTTGGGGAAATGACACTGACGGTCTAATCAGCAGAATCATACTGACCGAATCTCGTGCAAACGTGTGGGGGGGGGGCATCACCGTCGCCATCATCAGCCTTCTGTCTGTCTCCTGCATACTCTGCAGGATGTCACTCCACACCCTGAATTCTACAGTATACTGACACGTTTGCCTCCGGCAGAAATAAAGGGTGAGTGTGTGCCGTCACAACATTTTCTGTTATCATCGTTTGTTTTTAGATGTTAGCCCCCGTACGCCCTGGATTGAGTGGCGTACAGCTAGACAGAGTCTCGCCTCCGGGTGTCTGACCTTTCTTCTGTACACCTCCTCACTGCTGCCGCCGCCGCATTCATCATGAGCCTGTGGAGGAATCACTCCTGCAGGACCGCCCAGACCCCCCGTCCCCTCGCGAAGGGAGGCCAGGGCCTCTCTGAGTCCAGAAACCCATTGAAGCTCATCTCGTTGTTTCATCAGCCACACTGAGGAATGTTGCAGAAAGCAGCATGGGGCCGGCGATGGCTGGAGTGGCTTCCCAGACTCCTGACTCCTCAGGGCTCACAAACCTGGGGCCTGCGATGGCTGGAGTGGCTTCCCAGACTCCTGACTCCTCAGGGCTCACAAACCTGGGGCCTGCGATGGCTGGAGTGCCTTCCCAGACTCCTGACTCCTCAGGGCTCACAAACCTGGGGCCGGCAATGGCTGGAGTGGCTTCCCAGACTCCTGACTCCTCAGGGCTCACAAACCTGGGGCCTGCGATGGCTGGAGTGGCTTCGCAGACTCCTGACCGGTGCAAGTGTGACTCACGAGTGAGAAAGCAGTGTCAGCCAATCATGAGTCCTGTGGGCTGGCCTGCCACATCTACCATGCCCGCCACGTCCGGCACATCTGTCACGTCCGGCACATCTGTCTCGCCCACCATGTCCATCACGCCCACCACATCCGGCACGCCCAGCATGTCTGCCACACCCACCATGTCCGTCATGCCCGCTATGTCCGCCACACCTGCCACCACCACACCAGGGATCTCACATTCATGGCATCAGCGGATGCCACCCGCATCCAAAAAGCGTGGTGTGTCAGGTGGAGCATGGGCGGGGCTTCAGGCTGAGAGCCTTCTGGCACCGCGTCTGCCCACTCACCAAACACCTCCAGGGGGAGTTGTGGAACGCAAACACGTTTCATTTGCATGTTCGGGGGTGAAACATGAATCCCGTACCTAATCCGCTTTCTGGTAACTATATCCCACGCTAAACGTTTTGGGCTGGAATTTTCTGGGCACTAGCAGCCTGTCAGCGACTGCAAGAGGAGGGGACAGCTCATGTTCTGGAAAGGGGGGGAGGGTCACTGCCCACCTGAAAAGCTTCCCAGCTTGGGGGCTGTCATGTCTCCCCCATCGTAAATTTCCAGGGAATCCCAGTTGTGTTCCGTGGCGAAGCTCATCACCTGGATCTGAAACATAAACCCGCGGGTGTCAAAGCGGGACACACACGCATTGGGAGGCTGAAACAACACGCTACGGACAGCCGTGACACATGCTTCAGGGAACAGTACTGACTCAATGGCTCTTTCTAGGCTTTAAATCACCCATAATGCAATTTGACGGTTATTATCCAATACAATACTGTCCATTTCAGTAACACAGAATTACCGCCTGCCTTTGGGCCAATTACAGAAGTATAATAAATTATTCTTTCATCTGTGACTGTCTACATCATCGTGTAATTGCTACACTCCTGACATGAACAAAGTGAGATCTGTCACATACGCAGGACACACTACCGCCACAGTGATTTAATTAAGGGAACCCCCGCCTTGATTAAATTTCCCGTGCAGACGTGCTCCCTGTTGGAGAACACCGCCAGCTCTTTATTCTCGTTTAGATGTTTTCACCTGGATGCCAGCTCCCTCGCTCACGATGATCTTCCAGACGCAGTTCAGGCTGTTTCCATACGGCTCCGGGTATCCGGGCGACAGGATGGTGCCCCTCCTCTCCGTCAGGTTTCCACTGCATGGTACTGGGGAGACACGGGGCGGAGGATGAACAGGGGTGTGACAGCCCTCAACAGAGTGCTCTTTCCGTTGCAGCGGCGATCTTTTTGCTGCTCATGTACAAACTGCGGGCAGCAATGCAGCGATGCCAACGTGCCCCGCGGATGCTGCGGCAATCCGAAATCATCGTTCATGGGCATCCTTAATAAAGTTGGAGACACTTTGGAATCGGAATTGGAAATTAGGGATTATGGCACGCGAGCTGTAATGGGTCTTTGGTGTGACATCGGCGATGCGTGTCAGATGGGGAACGGCGGGAAGTCTCCAGTTCATCTTCATCACCGTATGATCAACAGTCTCTGTTTAATAAACAACCTCCACCTCCTCATCGACCGACTCCTTCGTTTAAATGCAGCACATGTTCCCCGCCCGCCACTGTCATTCACCTGGAGAAGCGTGTAAACACTTCTTATCCCTGAGATTTAGAGACTTAAATGGAAATAAACAGTCAGCACTGGACATTTCCATGGCAACTGTCCCATGACAAGGACACCATTTAAAGAATGCTAATTCATACATTCTGAATAGCATCAATCCAGGATGTGCTGCTCATTTACACTGGGAATGAGGCAGTGGTGTTCATTATTGAACTAGGGCAGCAGTGCTCTGTCTTTGGTCACTGCTTTGTTCTGGGACAATGGGGATGCGATTGATGGTTAACCCATCAGCACCAACGGCTAAGGTGCCTGTCATCCAACTGAGCCAGTCTGACGGGATCTCACACCAATCTGATTCTGCACATTTATGGAAACTCACCTATACAGATTGGCACGGTATCGTTCCACTGCGCCAGTGCATTGGGGACAGCATGGCACTTGATGGCTTTCGATCCCTGCAGCAGGTAACCAGGGTTGCACTCGAAGCGGACTACAGAGCCGGCTGAGAACTCAGACCCAATCCGCCTTCCGTACCGGGGCTCTGGCACTGAGCTGCACTGAGTGTCACTGGTGCGTGGGACAGCTGCATAGCAGGATGGGACAAGGGTGGTCAGGTGCATTACATGGCAGACACATGGTGGACACATGAGGGAAAATAGTCTACTAAGCTAACAGGCCCTATATTAGCACGGTAGGCTAAGCTAACAATCCAGCAAGCAGCATGGTGGGCTAAGCTAACAGGCCTCTTAGTGGTACAGTGGGCTAGGCTAACAGGCCACTTAGTGGCAGTTGGGCTAAGCTAACAGGCAGTTTAGCAGCAGGTGGGCTAAGCTAATGGCCCACTTACTGGTAGTTGGGCTAAGCTAACAGGCAGCTTAGCAGTAGGTGGGCTAAGCTCACAGGCTGCTAAGCATCACAGTGAGGGCATCAAAGCCAGTCCCAGTTACATTGAAATATACCTCCTGTGCAGCTAACATATGTACATGCAAGTTGACATTTCAGCCTTTTAATTATTAAACATTTTTTTAAGTGATCAATAGCTTTTGTCCATGGTGGGGGATTGCAAATCATGTGGCTAATAATAAGTCAAAAAATGGCAGAGGAAATGTCCCTTTACTGTGGACGCCTGATAATTATTAGCCGGTAAGTAACATTAAGCTTCTTCTTGACATTTAGAACGCAGCGGTCCTGTCTGTCGGTGTTGGGGCAGAGGGGGGAGGAACCCCATCCCTCTGTGTACTGTTGCTAACTGAAACTGGTAGCGCTCAATCAGCCACATGCCAGTTCTTTCCGTCAACTCGACATCTCTAGGGATGAGCCTCAATTTCAGACCCATTCCCTTCTGCTGTAACTGGGAAGTGTTCGTGTATGGGCCTGACTTGACACGTTCTGTGAAACGGCATAATCGTTACAGTGATCCCAGAGGGAGACGTGACTGGAGGGAGAGGGTAGGTTGGGACATATTTTCCAGGTCATCATATATCACGCGCTTTTATGATGAGGCAGACAGAGCTGGGCTTAAACAGTGTAATTCACACACATTTCATTAATGGCATTGTCCTGGGCCAGTAAACTGCCTGTGTGTCCTGGGGGGGCATTTTGCCTGTCTGCAGGGGACAGAGCCTCAAAGAGGTGAGGCAGTGAAGAACAGCTCCGGGAGCAAGAGGCTGGAATCAGTGAGCAAAACACCCAGAAATGCAGGCAGATCTGGTCTATGTAGACTTGTGACACCAGTGTAAAATTTTAAAAAGTAACAAATATATTATAATCATTGAGTTCAATTTATAAGCTGCATATAGACAACCTTATAGACAGGGACTGACATAACTGGTACACAAGTATGCATTCACCTTTAAAAACAATACGTGCGGCAATCGATTGTTGTACATGTGAATGCATACGTATTTTATCTGTATTTACGACGATATGAAAAGAAATTATCATGCATTTGAACCTAATTTGCAGCACGTATCACTTATAAAGGTAAATGCATATTTGCGTACCAGTTATGTCAATCTCTGCTTATAGACAGCCACAGCCTATAACCATTGTTTTATTTCTCATAAATTTAAGAGCTGAACTCTGTTCTGAGTGAGAAATACCAGCACGTTGCTGTTTTTTCAGGTCCTTTTGGGTGCTGGGGGATAAAACCTCAACCCCCCCATGTAGCTCTGTCACCCAGAGCAGATAGGTGAAGGGAGATAAGACTTCCAAATCCGATGGAAAATATGCCCGTAAGACCCCAGAGTGTTTTGTGGAATGAGGCTGGTACCTATGGAAAAGATGCCTAATTGCATTCACAGATCTTTGTGGGAACCTGAAAAATGTTCTACACAATGTCAAAATGTTTTTATCACATTGTGGGGGGCACACACACACACACACACACAGACACACACACACACACACACACACAGACACACAGACACACACACACACGCACACGCACACACAGATTACCTTGGTAAACGAAGTGGAATCCACGAGATGTCAGGCCGTTCTTTGCAGTGAATCTCAACATGATCTGATTGGAGGTGGCCAGAGGCAGAGTCTCTCCTGCAGAAACAAAAGAGGGCTCTGCACGTGTGACCCTGTGCAGCACGCGTGTAGTATGTCAAAGAAGCGTGTATTCACAGGCGTGCGCGTGCTTAAAAAAAACTAAAGGGACTGATGTCGGATCCGTAGATTTGCCGTGACAGCCTACGCGACGGCGAGCGACGGTGGGGATCCCCTGCTGGCAGATATGAGAACGCCGGTGCTCTGAAGTGCGTATAAATAACCAGCCACATTTAGCGATCGCTCAGAAATGCCCCATAGTGTAACATCGCCTGCACTTTGCTGGAAACAACCATCTATGAAGTTGACAGATTAATATGCAAGGGATTCATGAGCACTTTGCTAGTGAAACAATGCATCGCTTTTGCTTTGGGGCAGCTCAGCCTACAGCGCCGGTGCGGCTGAATTTCGGCAACGAGCCCACATGGAGGAACAAAGGCTTCACACACCCACAAACTCTGTCGCCAGTCAGAATCATGGCCGTTTCACCACGTGCTGTGAGCACAACTCCAATCTTTATCTTCTTTCACTATCGAAGTATTTCAGCTTGCCAGCTTTTCTGCAAAGGGGCCCAGTTGGGGTCACATCAAACACAATTTCCTTGGCAGGTAACAGCTGAGTTGTCCTGCCCTTTCTCAGAGAATCAGAAGCTTAGGCTTTACACCTCCGTCCCGTTTTCTGGAATATTCTTTCAGACGGGATGACGTACCTGAGTGGAAACCGGACAGCGAGCTGAGCAGCCTGGCATTTTGGTTGGCCCCATCAAACAGCTCCACGGAGTCGTTCATGGTCGTCTGAAAATATGCAAACTGCCCAAACACCACTGGAAGAAAAGCGAGCAGAATCAAAGCTGGATGTTTCTAGAACATTCCCACAATACATTAATAGTATTGCCTACAGGTGTAATTCTTCATTTTAATATTTTACTCTGTTTTTGTACATTGAAAGCTGGGAAATTAATTCACATAGAGCAGTATTAATTAATTCACAGAGCAGTATTAATTAATTCACATAGAGCAATATTAATTAATTACAGAATCAGGTGTGACGTCGCAATAGCCATGGACTTTTAACGAATTTCCAGAACCTCCCATCTAAAACAGTACTCTACACTCTGACCTTTTCAGGCGTAACCACTTAACAAACATTTACTGACAATGTCAGCTATAGGCCGACTGGCAACAGGCTCAGGATGGAGTCGTGCTGGTGTAGACAGACAGGCGAGGGGCCTGCACGGTGCAGGGTCACTGTCTGAACGGGAGGAGCGGCGTCACGCTTCAGTGACCCGGGAGTGTCGAATTCTGCTCGTGGCAAAGCGTGCTGACAGAGATGTATTATCTTATTACAGAGCTAATGCACAAGGGTCAGCAAAGTGAAACGCCTTAGGATACGAAGTAATCGAGGGTCACAGCGAGACCGACAGGGCACGGAGCAGTACAGACGCAGAGCTGCAAGCGCTGCCGGGGCAGTGATACCTTATTCACACTCATTCTTACCTCATTCTGTCATGGTTATGCCCTCACTGAATTTTCTTTACATATTTGTTGTCTGTTCTTACTTACTTTATAATTTACTGTATTTCTTTTTGTGCTGCTGGACAAAGAAATTTTCCCTCATGGGGATCAATAAAGTTCCAGAAAATGTATCTTTTCTAATGATGGATGGATGGATGGGTGAGTGAGTGGATGGATGGATGGGTGGGTGGATGAGTGAGTGGGTGAGTGAGTGGATGGATGGATGGATGTAGTATAATGCTAATTAGACTTAATGCATCATTGCATTGTTGTGTTTTACCGGTGTTTACATCCTTAAATTCCCATCAATGAGGAACAACCAAAAAATTCTGTTGATGTCTCTCTTATTTGTGAATCTCACCAAATTCCTTGGAGACGGTGATATGGTAGGAGCAGGTCTGCCCGGAGGTGTAGTTGTGGGGGTAATTTGGAGACAGCACCACTCCTTCCAGGCCAGTGTACTGTCCTCCACAGGGTGCTGCGGGGGCACAGGAGTTCCTTTAGGGAGGGAGGAGACTGAGGGCCTCTCTCTCAGGCTTGTAGCACAGGATTCTGGGATACAGGACCTTCCTGTACACACATTTTAGTCAGACTGATAAAGGAGATCAACTTTGCAGAAACCCTTATGGCAAAACCAAACATCTCATATCATTTTATTATAGCCAGTATAGTGCAGAGAGCAGGATAGCAGCAATTGATGTGTGGAAAAACGTACGGTCGCCGGTTCGAGTCTCAGGGGGGTCCTGCTCTTATATCCTCAGACCTATTGGTTAGTGCTCTCAGAAAACATTCAGCTACATAAATGGCTGAGAGAGAGTCAGGTCACTTCAGCTGAGCAAATACACACAAAGCGAATCCGATCCTGCTCCCCTCCTGAAAATCAGCCCCTCTGGGCTCGCTCTACTGTAAGTCTGCCTCACAGCCTGAAATGCAATAATGAGTCGGTAACGCTCTGAGAGAAGGTGCATTAATCAGCGGCACGCCGTATCGATTCCCGCCCCGTATGGAATATCAACGCTCCGCTCCGGAGCTTGATGCCGGGATAAGTTGGTAACAATTCCATAAATCAGCGTTTGTTAAAGACCGTGTAACTCAAGCGTGTCTAAACGCTTAAAAAAGCTCCAAGACAGGAACATGCATGGGATATTGATATCGGTGACGTTTCCATAGCAGACCATGGTGCTGCATTGCAAAAAGTCTGTGCGAAGCTGGCTGAGGAGGACTGGGGACTTTCCCCTGGATATTCACCAGGGGGCACACTGTTAACTGGGGGCGTTTCTGGTGTTTGGCTTGGTAAGGCTGGATGGCCCATCTCACCTCCACGGCGATTGCCCCTCCCTAGAGGCCTCCCTCCACCCCTGCCCACCATGAGCGGCTGCAGGTCTGCCCATCGACATCGAGGTCCTAGTGCCCCCCCCATGGAATGTCACCATCCCTAAAGTGTGAATTTCACAGCTGATCACCAGCAGACATTCAGGTATCAGAAACACGCAGTTCTTCCCAGCGGCGGAAAAAGTGGCCGTGAATCTTGTCGTCCATCTTCATTTTTTCTGAGGCACTGAGACATAGTTGTGAGGCAGTTTATTAGACACCTGACCTGCCCGTGGGAGACATATTTGTCCAATTGATTATTTTGAAATAACCTGTTCTGGCTGAGGGACACACAGCGCCCCCTGCAGGGTGGTGAGGCCTGAAATGCCACTCCAGTTCTTCAGATAGGATTCACCTGGAATAGCAGGTGTAAAAAAGGTCATCGGAATTTGCTCACAAACCTGCGAGTCTTCAGATCGCTCACCATCATCTCTTCCTGTGAGACTCCTGACTCTGACTCTCCCCCCCCCCCGTGACTCGAGTGCAATGGATACAAGGCTTTACCCTCATATGCATTTGGTGGCTTTGTTCTTTGTGACAGGAAATCACTGATTTGATGCCTGCTTTCGTTTACGTAAAGTTCATGTAAAACATCGCATGGTTTGCTGGAGAGCCTGCAGGTATACAGCTAGCACAAGACGCATCGCGCGATGCTGCTCTATCTTTGCGTTTTTTGAGCGATTAGGGAACCCGTGGACCTGCTTTAATGTGTGTAAATATAGCTGCCCCCCCCCCCCCCCCCCATCACGCAAAGCATGCCGGCAGATGTGGCACCACCTGGACATCCTGCTCCCAGAGGAGAGGGGAATGCTGTCATCGAAACCGTGCAGGAGGCATAAGCAGGGAGTTCCTACCCTCGAGGGCCTACAGGGGGCATACTACACTCCAGCGTCACTCAACTCCACCCCGCGCCGCACCATCAAACCCGCATACCTCCATACCTCAACCATCCATGACCTCTGCTGTGTTGCCATGTGGCACTGTGTCCTCAGTGGGGCGCTACGCCATTATTCTTCCCCCCGGCCCCTCCCCCAAACCACTCTTTCCATTTACAGTCAAGGAGGATTCCTCATTCAAGAGCACCCAGACAGTGTTTTAGTTACCATGGAAACGAATAAAAAGACCTGTTTGGACAAGTGAGCTTGGGCGGGGGGAGAATTATTTAAAGGGATCACACCCTTTTCTAATTAGTTTTGCCTAAAAGTCCTAGAAAGTACCTTGAAAGCATGAGAATCCCGGCGGGGTCATGGAGGTGGGGGGTAAACTATCAGCTGGATCACCAGCGGGTCTGTCCCGTCCACCCCCCCCACCCAGACACGGACCGAAGCTCTTCCCTAAATGATAACGATTCTTTTTATCGATGTTCTGTGTGTGTGAGGGGGGGGTCCTGGGGGCCCGGGCTTAGCATTCACATGGAGTATCCCTCTGATGTGAATATCCCCCTCTCCCCGCCACAATGCCGCCTGGCGCCTGCACAGGGAGCCGGGTGCATCTTCCCTGGCCTCTCTCTCCCAGACTATAACAAAGTTTCCTTTATCCGCCGTCTCGCTCTCCCTGGTGGCGTGAGCCCCATCCCCCCCCCCCCACCGATCCTTCACCGCTTCCTCCAGCTCGTGTGCGAATACCCTAGACAGACCATCCAGGCCCGTGTCTCCATGCATTTACAGATGAGTATTTACTAGGGCTGCTTAACGGCAAGAATCTAAAGATACGACATGTACTATATCATAATACAGGGGTTACGATTCAATATATTCTGATATATTTTTTAAACATATTTAAACATATTTAAAAACTGTCATAGCGTAATGAAAACCCCACAAATGCATAAAATCAGAGTTAAAAACTGCAGTCAGAAGAGTCGGCCCTGCATTGGCATGACCCTTGTTGATCTCCTTCTTTACTGTGTAGGTCGAAATGGGCCAACATTTCAGCTCTGTATGCGGGGAACTGGCCTTCTGGTTCTGTGGTGATGTAAATAATCGGCTAAGCTTGCTAATGCTAACGTTAGCGGTGCCGTCGTGACACTACTTCCTGTCTCGGTTTATGTTCTCACGCTGGACTGGATAACTCAAATGGGTGAAGATAGAGTACAGCACTTCTATCTAGCGATCGGGGGTTTAAACATAACACAAAATGAACCACTCTCGGCCGCTAATTATTTCATGTAAATGTGTTTCCATGCATGTCAGCGCCCATGTGCATGTCCGTGTACATGCACGAGCCCCTCACTCATTTTTCCACCTCCAAATGTCTGAGTTGACTTCTTGGTGTATGTTTGCCACATCACATGTGCCCAAGGAGTGGCGTAATGGCAGAATTCACAGGTGGCACCAGGGGTCAGAACTCACAGGTGGCACCGTCATGGCAGTGACTGGGCTGGGGGCAGGACAGCGGCAGTAAAGGGGCGGGAGGCGGGATGGTGGTAGTGATGTGGCTGGGATCAAGACAGCGTCAGTGGTGGGGCTGGGGGTGGGACAGCAGCAGTAGCAGGACTGGAGGGTGGAACAGTGGCAGTGACAGGACTAGGGGCAGGGCAGCAGTACTGACGGCGCTGGGGGGGGAGCAGTGACAGGGCTGGGGGCGGGGCGGCGGCAGTGACAGGGCTGGGGGCGGGGCGGCAGTGAAGGGGCTTTTCCTCTTTTGCTCTCCCTGCCCTTTCTTCATCCCAGCAGCACAGTTAAACTTTTCAGATGAAACCAGGATGCTCTCTGTCACATAATTTAAGCATAAGGGGAAAAAACAGAAAATGTTATTCGGGGAAGACAACTAGCTTAACTTTCTGTGCCAGTCAGGTTGTGGGTGGAATGAAGCTGTTTCAGTTAATTCATGATGACCATTTGGGTGAAAATGTCATCAGTACACATACTGCTGCTGCCTCTTTGTGTTTTGGTATAAACATCCTTGTTGCACTCCCTGTTCTTCCCATCCTTGTTGTACCCATTTCCACATTCCACTCCAAATGTTGTTCACACTCACAAATGTAACCTGATCATTTTGTTTACTTTATAGTATAAATAAACTCTGTCGAGATGCCACACCTTTGTAGCTCACCCTGCAGTCGGTGTGGTTACCCTTGCAGCAAGTAAAACAGCACGCGTCTCATACTCTGTGGGTCAGCAGCGGGAGGGGCTGATCACCTCTCTCCGACATAAAACTTGGTCCTTCGAGCCGGATCCTAAATCAGTGATCCATGCGGATCGGG
>JAODKE010000068.1:375201-393896 GCA_026779605.1 Mormyrus hasselquistii
TATACTGTGCAATATATATATTTATATAAACAGCTGTGTGCTTAGCTGAGGAAACAGTGAAGACGAGATGGTCTCGGTTATGAAACGGAAAGCAAAGAGCTGTCCTTGAGGGCAGGCCTCACTTTGGACTCTGCACTGCATTTCATAATTGCTTTTTAGATTACATACATATGAAAACTGAGAGCAGCCTCAGAATGGATGATATTACCAGTCGTATATCACTGTCACCCTGCCACCCTCTGCCTTTCCCACTTTCCCTTCGCGAAGACCGTTGTGTCAGCCTTGACCTGAGAAGCTGATCCCGTGCCTTGGGACGTGAGGGAGTGACATTAGATATTTCCGGAAAAAAAATAATTTCCCCAAACTTGCAGCATGTGTAATTTGAGATCCTTTGGCTTTCGTCTTCCCTGCCCATTGTAGGGATAATATTCCCCCATCTGAGCATTCCGCTCATCTCTATGCCTTATTTCATCAATTTTTGTCAGGTGTTTGTATTTTTTCATATTAAATTTTTTAATCCAACCTTTCGATCAGTTCCCTAACACGAATGCTTCACAATTCCTCCTAGGGGTTACATTTGGGAAGTTCCCCATCGCCTGTCCCATACAAACCAAGTAACCAGCTGCCAATGCAGACGACGCCATTCAGAAGCTCCTTTGGCTATAGAATTCAGCATATAGAAATCGGCCATAGAATTCTATACTGTAATTAGGCCACTTTCAGGTTCATTATCAAAGGTCAGACTTTTAAATTCTCCATTTATTTTCTCCATATTCATAAAGACTGTTTCCGCCAGCATTTATAATCTAATTTTGATCAAATTCATAAACAGCAGTGACAGCATGTATCTTATCTATCTTTAGGTGTTGCGTAGCTGGTCTTTTCCATGTTCCTACCAGTCCTATAATTAAACTTTGCTCTCCTTTTACAGATTTTACAGAGCTACACTGTGGACGATTTAAGACACGGGTCGGCAGATAAGCAAGAACCTGACAGTTGGGGCAAATCCATACATCCTGATGTCCAAGAAATGTCACGACATATAATTAAAAAGGCCAAAAATCTTTCAAAGAAACAGGCAGAAATGTTAGCATGCATAGTAAGTACAGTAAAGTAACTAAGTAAAATTTATTTATAGAGCACATTTAAACACAGCTGTTACTGACCAAAGTGCTGCACATCAATAAATAGTAAAATAATAATAAAAATTTACAAAAACATAAGTTGGTCATGTCTGTGTAAGGTGGGATTTCTCTAGGTCAAATGCACTATTTATTTGTGGAACAGCAACTAAGCTTCCTATGCTAGGCATTTCTGTCTGAATCGCTGTATTGTGTCTGTGTGGAATGTTCTGGGCCTTTCTGGGTGCTCTGCACATAGAGCTGTCTCTCACCTGGGATGGCAGACACAGCACTAACAGCACATTGGAGGAGCAGGCTTGGCTTCTGATCTGTTTCTGTCAATAATTCCCTGTATAAATACTGCACAACGGCCCTGGATGTGACCTGGTTGGACACTGACTGGCACATACACCCAGCAGAGTGAACAGCCTAACGGTGCTGCCATGTCTATTGCATCGTGGATGATTGGTTAATTAGTTAACATGTTAACTACAAGAAGAATGAGTTGGTGAAGTTGACAGAGCCTTGAGGAGGGGAGTGGTGGGGAGGCATGGGCTGGGAACGCACCTTAAGGTAGTCACCCTCCTGGAGCTGGAAGACGGAGGCACGCACGCGAACGCCCTGCCCTCTCGCCGTCTCCATGCGGTAGATGCACTCATGGTTGTTGTCGTAGTTCCCTGGGTAGTTTGGAGACAGCAAGATCCCCTCGGGGCCGACGGAGGAGGCGCCGCATTCAGCTAGGCAGGGGGAGAGGGCTGCGTATTAACACGTTTCAGGGGGAGGGGGTCACGACAGTCAGATGCGACTCCGCCCACATTCGGCTAGGCAGGGGGAGAAGTCTGCATATTAACACATTTCCGGCGGGGGGGGGCAGAATGGCCAGAGAGGTGACTCCGTCCACATTCGTGGAAGACATTATAAGTAGTTTGGCCGTGTAAAATTAAAGAAGGAGCACAGAGAACGACGGGGGTGGGGGGTGATGGCCAGACAGCCACAGGCGCACCCTTCTGAAAGGGGTATTCCTCATCTACACAGCTGGAATATGGATGAATCACTGGCATTTTGATGAATAGCCACAAGTAACAAAAAAAAACTTGAAAGGAATATTAATTAAGGGCCATATTATGCAGCGGGTGCGACGTACGCCGGTCACTGAGGCTTTGATGCCCCCCAGCTGGCTCTCGGGGACACGGGCCTCTGTCACACGGCCGCATTGAGCCACAGGACCTAGGACTGTTTCACAGAGATACTTAACCGAGCTTCCATTTCTGCTGAATGCACAAATTTTCTTCTTTTGTCACACATACCAAAGCATTTTATTTATTTATTTTCAAAATAAAAACTAACTGAATTTTGTCATGAATTTTTATATAGGGGCATCACATACTGGAAACGAGCATCAGCACATAATGATCTCCCACTCTCCTGGTGTGTGTGTGTGCGTGCGTGAGAGTGTGTGTCTGTGTGTGTGTGAGCGTGTGTGTGTGTGAGTGTGTGCGTGCGTATGTTTGTGTGAGTGTGTGTGTGTGTGTGCGTGTGTGTGTGTGTGTGAGTGTGTGTGTGTGTGTGTGCGTGTGTGTGTGTGTGCATGCGCATGATTAGTTTTATATTACATTGTGGGGACCAAATGTAGAAATGTACACTGGCAAGGACACTGCGGTTTAAATGGCATTTCGGCCGTCAGTAGCGAGGCAGCAGAAACAACGGCCTCTCATCTGTACAGAGGTGTGAACGGATCACACTCACAACGGGCTGCCTTATTAGCCTGATGCATGGCTAAATTACTCTCCTCTCTGCCTTAAAAAATGCAGAGCCCTTCAAGTCCAGGAAATCCTGCACTTACAGTTTACACCCAATTGTCTGGGAAACACACGATTTTGCTCAGGTTAAGGCAGCACTAATATTTAAATCCTGTAAATGCATGGTGCACCCCCTTTTCCAGGACATAACTGATACTTTATTGATCCCCATGGGGAAATTGTCTTTACACCTCCCTCAACTTGCTCTTTGTAGAGCAAGCTGTCCGTGAAGAGCAGCCACCTGTTGGGGCGCCCATAGAGCTCGGGGTTAAGGGTCTTGCTCAAGGACCCGCAGACATGCTGAGGCTGGGTTTGAATCGGCGACATTCTGATTACAGACACACAGGCTAAGCTCACTGAGCCACAAGCTGCCCCCACAGGGGGCCAGTCCAACTTACATATATCATGAGAATTAAAGAGTCCATCAAGCCACCACAGCCCTACCCATGTTAAACACGAAAAATACATGTATCTCACCCCAGTGTCACCCCCAGGAAAAACAGCAGAAAGTTATTTCACTTTGAAAGCCATTGACTTGTTCCAGTGAGATAAGAACGTCATTAAAAGCTGTTAGAGGAAATGATAAAGACTAGCATTAACCATAGTAGTCTGCTTCTTTACTCTGTTTGTAAATGTAGCATTTTAATCGTAACTGGAATAACGCAGCTTGTTTTGTTTAAAATCAAATGAATAGATAGAATAAATGAGTAGAATTTGCACACAAATGAAATGAGAATATATTTGTCTCCTTTGACTGGGTTTTACAGGAAGCCTGTCTGGCTCAGAAGCATAAACTCTATCCAGTTGAATAGTGGTAGTTAGAGTCCCTCAATAACGTGATCATCATGCAACTCCAAGTTTCCTTGGAATTTTATTTACATGCCCTGGGCAGAGGGTTTGGGAAACGAAATGAACAAAAATGAACACAAAGCAGCAATAGCTCTGTCATGTTGATTCTTGAGACACACCTCTGACCGCACCCTGGCCCCACCCCCAGTCCCATCCTGCCCCTGGCCCCACCCTGGCTCCACCCCTGGCCCCATCCTGTCCCAGGCTCCACCCCCAGCTCCATGCTGCCCCTGGCTCCACCCTCAGACACAGCTCTTTATGAATGAGATGAAAGCATGGGACCACCTACCCACACACCTTGGCAGGACAGCGCTCCACACCCTGCGGCCCCCACCGAGGCATGTGATCCTCTGCTCCCCTTCCAGCCGGTATCCCGGAAAGCAGGAGAAGACCAGAGAGTCTCCAACGCCGAACTGGAAGCCGACGCGGCGGCTGTAGGCCGGAACGCCGGGGTCCTCGCACGGCTCAAGGCTGTACTCTGTGGGGGGGGGACACAGGGCATTGCATGGTGTTCCATTGATGCCGCTGAGGTGGGGCTGCTTTCAGGGGCGGGGGCCTGCAGATGACGCAGGCTCTCCAAGAGAAAATGTTTTTTATCTCACCACGAGATGGATCATGCGACTGCTGACAATGTTACTGCTCTCCGCTGAACGGGGCCCCCGGCGTCAGGGTCTTACTATTTATAGTAAGCCATGCTCAGCAGCCGGGTGTTTGTCAAGTTTAATGGCGCATTACAGTGCCTGATATGCTGTTTATGTCGTACGGGGTGACACATATGTGTGCGGCGCACTGGAGGTAGCGGCACGTTAGCATCGCCTCTCGTTAGCATCGCCGCTCTCCGTGGTCGCCGCATGAGGGTGTTTAGGTGGCTCCTCACCCGAGAAGGTGATGTTGAAGCCCTCGTAGGACATGGAGAAGTCGGAGATGAAGCGCAGCTGCACGGTGAAGTTGCCGAAAAGGCCGGCCTTGACGGCGGGTGGCAGCACCGAGCCCGTGAGCCGCGCCACTGGCTCCCAGAAGCCGCCGTCCTCACTGATCAGCAGGTAGTCATGAGAGTCCTCCAGGTGGAAGGTGTGGAAGACCAGCTGCACCCCTGGGGGGGGAGGGGGGGGGGGGGGGCGATACAGGCTGTATGTTTAGCTACACGTCGCAAAAGGGGACACCAGCTTCTTCCAGCATCTTCTACATAGTGACAAGCATGTAAGCATGTGAACAAAGAGCTAATATGGTGTCAGCTATAACCCTGGAGGAATTTCTACCTCCTCAGGGATCAGAGCACCAGCTGAGGACCAGTGACACCTAGGCAGTGCTGCCAGAGCACTTCCTCAGATGCGTGACGATGCCTGTGGTCCAGATTACTCAGGGTTGAAATGGACAGTGGACTGAGGCAGAAGCTACTGCTACAGGTGGCTGCCTTTCACAGACAGTATTTGAAGGGCCCGAGCAAAGATACAGTGACACGCAGTATGCTAGTCAGGATAGGTCTCACTTAGCACTCAGCAAAGTTGAAAAATGCTTACCTTTTCCATGCGACACTTCGATTGTCCATGTACAGTTCAGCGAATTTGGATAGAAGTCCGGAAAGCCAGGAGACAGCACCGTTCCTGTTTTCCCATGGATGTATCCGCCACACAGAGCTACAAAGGGAAAAGCCCAAAAAAACGTTTACCAAATCTCACTGACTTATGGAAATGTGCTATACAGCTAAACTTCTTTAGACATTTAGAAGCTGTTTTTTTCAGTGTTGCTGGAGTTTAACTCAGAGCAGTATTATTAAAAAAAAAATGTTATATTCATATCTGAGCATCCTTGAGTTAAACTAATGGTGCTGATTACTCTTTAAAGAAATAATAACATTAAAATTTGGCCTAGGTGGGTGTGACTTTGAAATATAGCTCAGTATGTATATCCCCGATGGAAGAATCTCATCTGCAAAGTTTTCTTCTGAAATTTCATACACAGAACTGATTACAATGTCACACACAGAGTGTTATATGACAGATTTAGAAGTCAGAGTTTCCACACAAGGGCTCTAAGCCCCAACACATGGCATAAAGAGAAAGTGTAGGAGGATTAAATAAGATGTAAGGCTGACATCAAACCCAGACACATGTTAGGTTACTGTAAACGAGATAAGTACGTTTATATTTGAGGTTGAGAAAAATCCAAATAACCTCTGTCAAAAATGTAGCATAAACAGTGACTATTTTTTAAACAAGTGTTGAATATGGTTTTATAATGTTTCCTGGCATAAAATACAAATCTGTCTGAAGACATTAGAGCAAAGCAGATTTCACAGCCGCTGTCCTATCGATGCCCACAAACCGAGCATCGTCAGGGAAATGACAGGGATGCAGAAACATGAACTCTTTTATACTAGGACTCCTTGAATTTAACCAGGAAGCATTTGCTTCTGTCAGCCAATCAGATTTTGGGTGTTTGTGTTTTCTAATTGGTTCTGTAATGTGTGTGTTATGTTGACAACCACACAGAGATGAAAAGGGCGCTGGCTTCCACTCTCTTATTTTCAAACCGTATCATTTCACTTAAGCCTGCACTACATATTAAATTCTCTTTTCACAGCTAATATTTCTGCTTATTTCATTCCAGTTCATCGAAGCCGGTAATCTGTTGGTAACCGGGTGATCTATCATCCTTTCCCCCTAAACGTACTTCAGTGGTGTTTTCAGCCAAAGTTAATCTATGACAAGCCTTTGTAACGCACTTAATCTTCATGCTTATTAATGCTTGCCCGGAGCAGAGGGGGAGTCACCCCTGGTTCCTTCTAAAGTGTTGTGTCACTGCGCTAAATCAGGACAAACGGTGGGGCTACCGGCACTGTCCACATACTTAATTTGGTCCCAGGAAATGTGCTAAATAACACGTACGATAAAAGGTGGGCAGATCCTAAGGGACAGGACACATGGACAATCGTAAAATCAATCCGACACGTTTCTCAGAGTTCGGCTGGTGAAAGTCTCCTTCAGCAGTGCACAGGCGAGGGCTGTATTTAAAGAGGTCATGGTTATTTCAGTTAATTGAGCCGTTTTGCATACATATGCCTGTATGTCCGCCGCAATGTGCAGTTCTCCAGTGAAGTGTGGGGTGGCGCTGTCCTCCAACTCTGGGAAACCAAGCTAGTCCTATAGAGGGCTGGCATCCCACCTAATGTACACCCCAGGACACATTTCAGCCCCACATCGTGTCGGGATCGCAGGTAACAGAGAGATGGACTGGATGACAGGGAGTGTGAGGAAAACGCTTTCTGATGGTGTATGACGGTTTGGAAGTTTTCCCACCAAAATGTAAAATCGAGAAGCTAAATGGTTTGGCAAGTCAGACCCTCTCAGCAGGCAGAGGCAGGAGCGGGGGGGGGGGGGGGGTTACCGTCCCAGCTAGGCAGCGCGTGGCTCCACTGGTGGTTCCTCTCACACACAACGGGCTCCTCATCGCTCAGTGTGTAGCCATGGTCACAGCTGAACATCACCCGTGCGCCAATGGCAAAGTTGTTGCCATGGCGCCGACCATTGACCGGGATGCCGGGGTCTAGGCAGGAGTCGCTCTCCATCCTGATGCCTGGGGGGACAGACACCTCACTGGGCATCCAGCCACCCAGACAGCCGTTCTCAAGCACCATCACACAGCGATAAGGGGACATGTGTAAGGCCATTACAATGGCTACAAAGTGGCACTGTTTATGCTAGGTGCTGTTTATTGTGTGTTCATACATTTATGCAGATTGCGACTATCTCTATGCCAGTCTGAGCTATTCAAATCCTAAGTTCAAAATCGTTATATCTACACACAGAAAGAGTGCTAAGGGCTCAGACTGGTTTGTAAGAATTAGAGTTACTCTCTGTTGGGGATTTGTGTCAAAGGCCAAAAAATCCCTAAGGAATGTCACCCCCAGATATGTCACTCACAGATACTTCACCCCCGAACACATCGCTCACAGATGAGTCATCCCCGGACATGTCGCTCACAGATATGTCACTCACGGATACATTTCCCACAGATGCATCTCCCATGTAATGCCCCGTGATCCATGTATGCCACGTTATTTCCTCTTCGAAGCATACGGAAATGGGCGATAAAGCCAACATGACATTAAATTTTAATCCGGCTCCTTCTGAAATTCCAAGATGTCCTCAAGCTCCTGGGATTTTGCCATTTTACTGCCATAGCGATTTGTACGGGAAATGCTGTAATTCCAAAAGCTTCGGGCCCAAACATTAATAATTCCTCACGCTCTAATCCATGGCTGCCGGGGCTCTTTGTGGCTGTTCCCAGACCCCACCGTGTCCCCCCAGTCCTCAAACACCATCACTCCCTGACATCGGAACGTCCTCGGATCTGGATCTGGCGACGCGGCCATTCAAAAACACAGATGACATGAACAACTCACTCTCATAGCGAATCTGGAATCCCGCGCTGGAGCGGCTGTTGTCCGTGCTGAACAGCAGGAACATGTGATTCCCCGTGCTGATGAGGAAGTGGGGGGCCTGTGTCCCGTGGTATTCCCCGATCAGCGGGGATGATCCTGACGGGCCATCCCGGATCTCCAGAGTGTCATAATTAACCTCGGTCTGAAACCTGTGGTCAGGAGACACTGGGATGAGTGGGAAAAGCCCAGCCGGAATATCTGGCAAACTCAAATGGGAACACGGGCTTATATTTCCTACTGATATCAATCAAACTACTCATAACCCATTTAACTGTCATAAAAAGAAAACAGTACAGTAACAGCTATCCAAACAGCACCTGTGATGTGTGATTCCTGTGCTAATCGTCATTCTGCATGCAAAGCAGCCCACATACCGGTCGAAGGATATCTTGATGGCATGATCCTGCTGGGCCTCGATCACCCACTCGCAGCTCAGGGAGTCCTTGTAGTATCCTGGCCAGCCCGGAGACAGCAGGATTCCCGTGGGTGCCGTCAGGTGTCCACCGCAGGGAGCTGGGAGGACCCAGAGACCAGGAAGGGCGGGTTAGCCAACCAAATCGCACTGTGGGCACTCAGGGGAGCTCAGACAAGCAGGTTGTGAGGAGCTGGAAGACCCACAAACTTTCCATGCAGAGATCAGGTGCGAGAGTGACCTGCTTACCCAGAACTACCATCAAGTACATAACCGTGGAAGGGCTTTTACATAAGAGCAGTCCAGAACCGCTAACGTTGTTTGCGAGGTGAAAGTGACCGGCAGAGGGTGACCCACAGGGGGAAAGCCACAGATTACCACAGATCACGGCTGAAACAAACCACCTTGAGCTTTACAATAATTCAGTAATTAAAGCCTATTCACAGATACACAATGGCATCAATTATAGCCAGTACTGTATTATGCTCTGCAGTGATGAGCAACTGGGAAATAGCATCTATTTTAAGCTTTTTTTCAACCTCGTGAATTATTAAAAGGGGATTTATGAAAGGTATAATTTAATGGCAAATTTAAATGAAGCTGAACTGTTTTTCCTATAAGTTTCCATGTGATAGAAATATTTAGATTTTCACATGATTTGTTATTCTTCTGTTCTGTTTCCTGTTCACTCGGCAGAACCTCCTGCATACCTTCGCAGCGTGGGACAGCGGCGTTCCACACCACGTTGCCGTCCTGCAGCACACAGGTGACGGCCTGGGAGCCGTGCGTCTTGATGAAGCCCTCGTCGCAGGTGAAGGACACGGAGCTGCCCAACAAGAACCGGTCGCCGTAGCGCTGCCCATTGATGGGGATGCCCGGGTCGTGGCACTCGTTGTGTCCGAATGCTGCCAGAGGAGGGGCGTTCATGGTCAATCAGGCTGTGCACTTCCTGCTCAGCAGTCAAGAGCACGAATCCATTCTAGGAAACTAACCCCTCACTGTGGGGCCGTTTCTGATCAGATAATCATAACCTCTGCAGTCACTTTGACGAGATTTAAAAGGCTTTTTGAACCAATCGTGTTTTATGTTATTAGTTAATTTAATAACCTGTCATTAATGACATGAGTTAATTAAACAGCCCATTTGCAGTTGAAGCACACTGTACGTGCCCTCCTGCCCGTGAACCCTCACGATGCGCATCGCAAACGGAAGGCTGCAGCACCCTGGCCCCCACCCTTCACTGGCCTTTGCCCTCTCCATCACCCAGCCTCCCTCTACATCCAAAAGTCTGTTGTCAAAGGAGCGAGTCGCTTTCAAAATAGAAGCTTGTTTCTGTACTGGGGTGGGGTGGGGGGGGCAGTACTCCAAAGATAACCCCCCCAATCCAGAGACGGCGCTACCCAGACCTCATTCCCGCTCACGGCAGCCCAAGTGTAATTCCATTAACACCAGCACGCACATGGATCGCTCCTGACATTGTGTCCGCGTCGGTTGCGAGGATGCTCCGGAATTCTCTTTTTGTGTTTTATGATAATGCCTTCGATTCATCCGCATTCAATTTACCTATATCTGGCAGGCTGGAAATTGCATTAGGCTTTTTTATTTTCATATTTTAAACTAAGAGATAAAGTACTGTGGATGGAGTATTTGGGTGTGTGTGTGTGGGGGGGGGGGGGAGGGGGTATTTGCATTAAAACGCTCTTCTAACACGCTGTGAAATTCTGAGGACTTTATTAGTGAAATGTAATTTGTTGATTAAAAATACTAAAATCCTTCTTAGAGAAGGTGCCATAATTTCCTACTGTTTTGGGGGGGGGGAGAACACACCTGAGGGCAGTTTGAGGAATTATATTCATTCATCTAATTCCTCAAAGAAGGCCACTCTGAGCATGATTCACCTGTTCAATAAGACCACCGTCGCAGTATAGTTACTGCTACTATACACTACCCAGTATTACAGCAGATGTATGCTCTGCGTCATCATTCCTCATTTTAATATTTTATGCAATCATTGACTCCCTGCACTTGACTCGGGCTGACATAAAGGAATTAGATGCATTTTTAAGCACCGCCTGCGTGCGGCGATAACGCGCCGGCTGGCACTCACTGGTGTACGTGATGTTGAAGCCGCGGCCAGTGTTGGAATGGTCAGACTGGAATTCCAGTCGCATGATGTGTCCGTTGCTGGCGATCTGAGACGGCACGTCCTTTCCGGAGAAGGTGCCGAAGGCGGTGGGCTCGGGTACGCCGTCGTCCTTCACTGTCAGGTAGTCGAACTGCGGCTCCACATCGAAGTCGCTGAAGAGAAGGTGAATGCGGCTACCCGGCTCGGCGATGATCAGCCACACGCAGTTCATGTTGTTTCCGTACTCGTCCGGGTAGTTCGGGGACAGGATGATGCCAGAGGGAGCCGTGAAGTTGAAGAAGCAGGAGACTTCAGAAAAACGTGAGCAGGTCTGATGTGAGATGTTGCCCAAACTCAATCTGGGCATCATGCTCGGAATTAGCCGGCAATCTGGATAGTTTTTTAGCTCCCAGTTAATCAGCTAAGTGACCCCCACCAGCTATGAAACAAGATTAGCAGCCCAGAGCTACTGCAAAACAATGGCAGAGAGGGGGGTTAATGACCCAAAAAAGGGCACAATTTAAGAGCCAATCTGGATCCTGCTTTACCCTGCGTGACACACCTACAGAAAATTAATGCAGGTATCCACCTTAACAAGGACCATTAAGGGGCCTGTCTGATGGGCCATCTGCTCTAAACACTCTGAGAATGCTGTCACATGCCTGGGCCCTGTCCTGTTCGGTTTGTAAGTAAGGCTTACAGACACAGCTGGGCTTGTTCCCGGACCACTGGTTGTTCTGCTGGCAGGAGATGGCCCGCTCGCCCACCAGCTCGAAGGCCGCCTGACACTCAAAGGTCAGCACGTCCCCATGCAGGAAGCGTGTCCCCGTCCGCTTGCCGTACGCTGGCACGCCGGGGTCTCCACAACCGCCCTTGTCGATCTCTGGAAAAAAGAACAAATGCGCCGGCTCGGTTTCTTCAATCAGAAAGCAATGCCTCATCCGTTCATGAACATACTACAGAAAATACCTTACAATTCACCCGTAAGTCCATGTATATTAGGTGATTTTTTTATGGTTCGACTAACGAGCTAGCTCCCATTTTCTGACTCTACTAAGTTTTTGTAAAATTGGGGGGTGGGGTTAAGGTTAGCCCAAAGTGATTTGCTGAGTGAGGCACACCTACCCCCTCTCCAATCAGCAGTTGGCATCACCAGCTCATTAGCATAAGCTAGCCCCTCTGCTAACCAACTCCTCCGTTTAGCTAGTCAACATGTGTGGTTATGGGCTGCATCTCAGGACATCCCACCTCTGGAGGGCTGAGCCTTCAAAATAACCACCCCTTAACGATAATCAAAGCCCACACATACACTATATTTCCAAAAGCATTGGGACACCTGTCTTTACACACATATAAACATTAATGACATCCCATTCTTGAGACATAGGTTTTAATATGTAGTTGGCCCATCCTTTGCAGCTATAACAGCTTCAACTCATCTTGGAAAGGTGTCCACGAGGTTTAAGAGTGTGTTCGTGGGAAATTTGACCATTCTTCCAGGAGAACATTTGTGAGGTCAAGCAGTGGTGTTGGATGAGAAGGCACTCCACCAAACTTTACACTTGGCACATTGCAGTCAGGCAAGTACCGTTGTCCTGGCCAATGCCAATCCCAGACTCGGCTGTCGGATTGCGAGACAGAGAAGCGTGATTCCTCACTCCAGAGAACACGTCTCCACTGCTCTAGAGTCCAGTGGCAGTGTGCTTTACACCACTGCATCTGACGCTTTGCATTTGGTGATGTAAGACTTGGATGCAACTGCTCAGTCATGGAAACCCTTTCCATGAAGTTCTCTACCAACATAAAGATTGGAGGTCTGCAGCTATTGAACCTGCAGGTGGCTGCTCACTTCTGCACACTGTCAGCCTCAGCATGCGTCGTCCCCGCTCGGTGATTTTACATGGCCTACAACTTCATGGCCGAGTTGCTGTTGTTCCCAATTGCTTCTACTTCATTATAATACCAGTAATAATGCACCGTGGAATATTTAGCAGCGAAGAAATTTCACGAATGGACTTATTGCACAGGTGGCATCCTATCAGGGTACCACACTTGAATTCACCGAGCTCCTGAGAGAGACCCTTTCTTTTGCAAATATTTGTAGAAGCAGTCTGCATGCCTAGTGCTTCATTTTATATATCCGTGGCTATGGAAGCGATTGGAACACCTGAGTTCAGTGATTTGGAGGGGGGTCCCGTTACTTTCGGTAATATAGTGTTGATGGTTTCCCCCCCCCATTAGCTGGACGAGCCAATCAACACGCACGTCTTGTTATGTTACGTAGAGGCCCCATCACTGGCATTTAAAGACTGCTGAGGCCTTCTAATATATTCCAAAAAATATGCAGAACACTTTTAGAAATAACAATTTAATGAGCAGAGAAATCCGGTGATTCCCACACTCAACTTCCATTCATTTGAGCTGATTTATTCATTAATATATTCAGTCCAGAAGTGTTCAAATTAAACTCTCAGGAAACACAATAATCTTGTCCATGGACAATTTCAGATAAACTATTTAAAAGCGATTTATACTTTCCAAATAGCATGTTAATCATTCATTTCTGAATTTAAATAAAACACATCAGATGACAACGAGATCACCCAAGACAACGAGATCACCCAAGGCAACGAGATCACCCAAGGCAACGAGATCACCCAAGGCTCGAGCTTCCTGACGTCACTGCAAAAACGAACCTCGACCCTGAAAAATGGTAGCGCCAGAGGCTGTGGTAGGTCATGACAGGCAGGATCACAGTGGGGGGTCACAGCTGAAGAACCATCACCTTGGCAACACTGGAGACTGATCACACCTGCTAAGCTTGTGCCATAAATGAATGACAGAGAACACTGTTAACAGCAGGTGGATGTTTTTGACTTTCACAGAACCGTGTCAATGAAGGTCCGGTATGGTTCTGCCGCCATGGCCTCATGAAAGGTCCCTCACTGAATGGTCTGAACTTACATCTGCTCACACGAATGGGTGATATGTGGTACCTGAGGGGGGCAGGCCACCGTGGGGAGGCGTTTTTGCCGATTACAGGTTGGCTTAATTCATTCAGGGACTTTGATTTCATATGGCTGGGTTCTCCTCCTAAGTCCTCATGGGGCCGGAACACGGAGTTTGAAAAATCAGTGTTTGCTGAGTGCTGCATACAGATGTGCATGAGCAGCACAGCCCGAACCTACTGCTGAAGGAGAACCCCATGCAGCCTCCCAGAGAAGCGGACGCCACCAGCCAATTCGCCAGCGGAACGTAAGACCTCCGGCCCATTTCTCCCGCTTCGGGGAGACGAGTGAAGCCCAACATCCAGCATCCCCGCTGGTTGAACAGCTTCTTGCTGTACCCAGAAAGTACTGTTTTCCCCTCAGAGTGAAGAAAAAATTTTAAAACAGAGAGCAGCCAGAACAGATGCTCTAAAATTGAACCGGAGATTGAATCCAAACCCAGCTTGGTGAAAAATATTTGCACTGATGGCTCAATTCATGAGTGTGTTTCGTACCTCGCTGTCTAGCCAGGAGGACCCGGGAAAAGGCCTTTCGGATAGCACGGCACAGACGGAGGCGCTCTGGATTTAGGGGATTTAAGAGGATATCCTGACACTTTCCTCATTCTGAAATGATAGATTCCATGCAGGGTAGCTTATTAGCGGCGATAGCTTTATAGCCTTCGCTCTCCCTAATTTACCGCGTGACAGGCAGGACAGCACCCAGTCCATTATGAAGATTCCTCATCCATCTCGCAGCCATATGTCGTCTCTGTCAGCGCCTTCTGATTCTCCCTCGACCGGATCTGGCCCAAGCTAGATACGCTGCTCTTGGTGGGGAGGACAGAGGCCCCTGAGAGACACCGTGGCTCCCAGGCGAGCAGGCTGACGCTTTTAGCGCTCCATCCCACCAAGCGGGCCGAACCCACCGATGTTGCTGTCAAAACATGACAATGCCATGTCACACCCGAAGAAGTGTGGGAATGGAGGGGGGTCGCGGCTGATTCACTGGCCCGCGTCCAACCAGCGCAGAAACTTTAATGGAGTGTTTTTGGATGCATTTTAATTTTGCCATGTTCACATCATTGGAAGAATAAGAAATGGCATTAGCCCCTGGATGTGGCTGGAAAAAACACAGCTGAAAAGACCCAAGTCTATACAGTATAATGTGTTTTTACAATCATAAATGTATTGATTTTTGTGTAATTGTAGTAATAAAAGAAAGGAGAATTTAAGCAACCATGTGCATGCAGGAATGTTATGACCAATAGCGTGTATTTAGCATCACTGGGCAATAAACCAGTGCCTAAGTTAGGGGCATTAGCATTACTGAGCTATACATTGGTGCCCAGTCTAGGGGGAAGGATTAGCATTGCCAGGCAACAAACTGGTACCCGGACTAGGGAGTAGAGTTAGTATTACTGGGCTATAAACCAGTGCACAGGCTGGGGGAAGGGTTAGCATTAGCAGGCTAGGGACAGGCTGGGGGAAGGGTTAGCATTAGCAGGCTAGGGACAGGCTCATCCGAGGACGAGCCACTATCACTCTCAGGAGTTTATTGCTTTCTGCTGACTGAGATGCAAAGTGAGCATTGGGAGGTAACGCCCATGGAACCGTGAACTTGACCTTATCGACAGGGGAGGCAACCATGCTAGAGCGAGGAGGGGAGCCCAGTAAATACAACCGCAGTGCTTGTTCATCAGTTAGGCAGGATGCGTATCGCCACCCGATGGCCGCAATGGGGTAGCGAGGATGCTGTCTAAGCACATCCTGCATATTAGCCTTTATTAGAGCAGATGGTGAGATGCACTCAGACTCTCCACCTCATGCTTTTTATCTCATGTGTTTCTGACTATAGCCTGTTGTCAAGATGGAAAATGTATACGACACACCAGCAATGGGGCAACTGTATGTGCGGACATGTGGGGAGAAATCCTCAATTCTGGATTATTTTGATATCACATAATAACGAATACAATGGTTATTTACACTGGATATAAGGCACCGTTGTGGCCTTTATTGGATGACAACCTGTTTGAGTGGGCAGCTAAAGATGTAGAGGGGTAATAGATGATGGTGCCTTTAATATTCATAGTGGACTGAATTATGGTATATGGCGGGGGGGGGGTGGCTGTAAGGCTATAGCAGCATTACAGTCAACCCCCCCAGTGCCCCCAAGTCCTCCTATGGTCTCAAGCATGTGCAGGAACCTTAACTGATGTGCTGGCTGCCCACATTATTCTGGAAGCACCTGCTCTCTCTCTCTCTCTCTCTCTCTCTCTCTGTCTCTCTCTCTCTCATTCTCTCTCTCTGTCTCTCTCTTCTCTATCTCCTCTCTCTCTCTCTGTCTCTCTCATTCTCTCTCTCTGTCTCTCTCATTCACTCTCTTCTCTATCTCCTCCCTCTCTCTTCTCTATCTCCTCCCTCTCTCTCTCTCTGTCTCTCTCTCATTCTCTCTCTTCTTTATCTCCTCCCTCTCTCTTCTCTATCTTCTCCCTCTCTCTCTCTCTCTCTCTCATTCTCTCTCTTCTCTATCTCTCTATCTCCTCCCTCTCTCTATCTCCTCTCTCTCTGTCTCTCTCTGTGTTTCATGTGCTTATCCACCTCCGCTGACCTTCATAGATGGCTTTGAAGCCCTGGGAGCCTATGGTGTCATCCGACTGGAGGTGAAGCCACATCTGGTTGCTCATGCTGACGATGAGGTCGGGGACGCTGGAGCCCGTGAGGCTGGAAGAGAGACGTGGGACACGCTCAGCTTGGCAAGACTCCGAATGTCTGGCTGGCACCAGATCGCATTGCCACACCGCGCCATCGCACTCACACATAGAGGACTCTGCGGGCATCCCCAATCTTCCCTCCATCACCAACGGTCAGCGTGTCATAGCCGCGCTCCAGCTCGAACTCCTCGAAGGCCAGCTTGATCACCTGCTCGGGCAAAGGACACAGACCAGGGCAGTCAACATCGCAGGCTGCCATATGCAGCAGGACCTAGGACCGAGGGATCGATCCACGTGGATGTGCCGGGTACATGCTGCTTAGTCATCTGAACTTTTAAGCCCAAAACAGAAAAAAACGGGCTTCTTTACAGGGCTACGACCCCAATCACGACAGCAGGAAAGTCAGCTTGCCCCGATTTGCAGGTGGAGGTGCACCACATGAACTGTGCAACTGACACACAACCCGCATCATCTGAGAAATGACATGCGAGTCCTCCGGTGTAAGCTGTACAGAAAGGAACGTGCTGGAAGTGTTTATTTATCCAGAGGCTGAGGAGATGTGCAGTAAGGCAGAAAGGCAGATTAATAAAGCTTAATTAACATGGAGGTATCAAGATCCTAACGCTCTGTCTCAGCTGGCTAATGAGATGGTCACGGCGTGCATCGTCAGAGAAACGCCACATTTCCGGCGAGATCTGTCTTCTCCGCAGCTCTCATTGAGTCAAGACTGGGGACACAATCCAAACAAGAAATAAATGTGTAATTACATGCTGGGCTGTCGGTTATAATTACAGCATGGAACGATAAGGATGCTTCCCAAACCTTCCCGGCCTGTAATGACTGGAAAATGAACTTTCCACCTCATTCCCACACTTAAATAAAAACGGACAGATACTCATTAGCGTCTCAGATTTAAATGAGTCTGACAGGCGGTGGCTGATTGCAAAGCACTTCCTTAAAGGCCAGTGAGAAGCAATCGGCCCAGACGAGGGAACAACGGCTTTAATCCAGGCCACCTCACCTGCAACCCCCCCGTCTCGCTGAGAGATGAGATGCAGCCCTTTTCCAGGGATTGGGGTGCAGACCAAACAGTTATTAGACCGATCAGTCTGTGAACTGTAAGTAAATTTAGCTAAACTATTTTAGTGCCAAGAACACTTAGTGCAGAGCCAAAAAATAGGAAAGGTACAAACATTTGTTTTAATTCACCGAGAGCACGCTTTTATTTGTGGTCCAGGGAAACGTATTTTACGGTACAGTAATTTAGTTAAATAGCTTAGAACTTTTTTGACATCTTAAATGAAATGTCAAACTTTGTTTAGTGTTAAACGCTCAAGAGTTTGGCCGCAATTTTAGATGAACGACCTAAAATATAAGTCCCGCAAATTACCTTGTCAGGCAAAGACGCGCTTTTTACAGAAGACTTAGCAAGAAGATAAAAACACCTTTTAGTCTGTATAAACACAATCACGGCATGACAATGTCTTGGCGAGCAGACCCTCGGTACAGCGTCTCAGCCATATTTCACTGCTATCGATTGCTTTTCTTTTAGTTAGGGCTGAAAAACCTGACAGCCGATTCTTTGTTACTGTTTTGTCTTTGTTGAAAAAGACACAGGGCATCTTTACCTTTTATCTGTGATTCTTTTGTTACTGGCGCCACATAATCCCTCTCAGCTCACAACCAATCATCTTCACATTTGAGGTGGAAAGCTTTTTATTCAAAATTCCATCAACCAAAGTCGATTGTTTGACATATTCCTGACACATTAATGCAAGGACGCCAAAATACAAATGTATTGGTTACCTATTGATAAATAAAAATAGTCAATAAACAAAAAGTTGAAAGTACAATTTGAATATCACACAATATTGCACTGTACTGCTTCAATGTACTCTGAAGCACAGAACTTTACAAGTGGACAGATCAGAATGGATGTATCCTAAAAGATGTGTTTAATACTTAATGTGTAGCATTCTATGATGAGGACAGGAGCAGAAGGAGTGGGGGGGGGCAGTGCACTTAGGCCTTGCAGAGCTGGGGGAGGCAGCTCAGGTCTGTGTCGAGGGACCGGGGGGGAGGGGGGGGAGTAATTCTGACAAAGATACAGAACCTACAGTATATATAACACATTACACCATGTTCCAAATTATTATGCAAATCAGATTTAAGTGTCATAAAGATTAAATATTTTGTTTTTCAATTAAACTCATGTATGGTATTGTGTCTCAGGGCTCTTTGG
>JAODKE010000068.1:404794-416670 GCA_026779605.1 Mormyrus hasselquistii
CGCGCGCGTTTGGGGGGGGGGCCTGCACAAAATTTTTAACACCCCCTCATTGTTTGTGGGGACGGAACCTGAAACCCCCCCCCCCCCCCCCCCCGCCCCTTCCCAACATGTATTATACACAGACCGTTTGGGAGCTATAGAAAATTATTAATGCAAACAAGTGAATAATATGAATATTTAATGCTAATTCATAACTAAAAGCTGAAATTAGTTAAAAGCGAAAAATGGGTGAGTATTGAATACTTCAGAGCACCAGTACAAGCCTCGTGTGTCTGGTATCTGAACGCCATGCCTGTGCTGCAGTCACACGGCACAAACTGCAACATCTGAAAGGGAACAAAACTCAAAAATACAGACAGCCCTCAGGTTAAGAACGCCCGACTTATGAACTGCCATAAATCCTGTTATATTAAAAATTCAGATTAAATACAACGGTTCATAATAATGAAGGCATGGATTAGTTTGTGACGCTCGTGAAAACATTGTGCGGATTCAGTGTTTCGTGAAAGTGAGATACATCACGCCGCCATATGTAGTCACTTTTATTATTACTGTATAATGATTATTATTTTGTACTGTACTGTTACTTTTCCAACTTACCTAAAGTTACCTAAATTCAACTGAAAGACAGACTTAAGGAACAGATCTCATTCGTAACCTGGGGACTGCCTGTAATCGTGAAAATAGGACGCCGGCATCAGTGCATTAAGCGTGGCTCCACTGAGCAATGCAATTCTGAAGCCCTTAAGGCTGCCATGTACAGTCTCACGGAGGCCTACAAAACAGCCTTCTGGACTTTGATCTGATTTAACATGCCAGTTCTTACGGGTCAGAGAAACAATACTTACGGACTGCATTTTTGTGGCTTGTGTCTTTGTTTGGAAGCATTTTGACGCCCCTAGACTTCAGCTCGATGGCCTTTTTCACTAGCAGGAAAAAGAAGGAGTGCGAATTTCAATTGGCTCATGCAATTAGCATATTAGCATGTAAAGTACAGTAATCAGATGACATGGTTTCACTCTTCTTCTTTGCACCCGAGTGGTACAAATGTCAGTGAAATAATGGCAGCTGGCAGTCCTGAACATCCTCGGAGGCCGCATTAGCCAAGCGATCTCTCCTTTTGAGAACCTCCCGTGGGCAGCCAGCGGGAATGAGGACCTGGATTTTGGATCCCTCGACGGCGATTATGGCGCAGTCGCCAGCTCCCAGGCAACGAGGGACCGGCCCTAAACGGTTTTGCCTACACAATCAGCTCACGCACTGTGGCTCTGCTCCCAGCAGGCAGCTCTCCAGACCAGTCTTCTACCCCTGCATCAACTATGAGCAATTTGGCCGCTGCTATCACAGGTGAAATTTTCTCGTTTTAGCACAGCTGAGGGGAGCACCAATCGGGATTGATGGATTTCTGGGAAACTGTGACGTAGATGCCGGCAGAGAGCAGGTACACGGCAAGATGAACTCTGACTGCCGTGTTTAAACTCGTAATGGGAATGATTCGGCACGTTGGCATTAGCATTTAGGATGTGGCCTTGCTGTACGCAGGCGAGTGATAAATATGATTACCATGCACCCCGGTCACCAAGCCATTTCGTCATTACAGTATAATATAGGACTGTAGCGTTTCTGCCGTCTTTGAATACAGCCAGCAGATACATTCAGCCAGTGGATGCTTTTAAACACACTTTCTAAATCAAGGGAATTATATGTTCCTGGGCTACTTCTTCAACCGAGGAATACATGTTAAAATTATTCAAGCAGATTGAGGGTTTTTGCCTCTTAGTGAGATAGTTGGTTTTTCAGATATGAGCATGTTGACTTACAAACAGAGGAGAACAGAAAACCAAAATACTTCTGCTAAGTAAAATCTGAGTGCATAAATAATAGCCTATATAGCTCCTTTCTATATCTCCCAGCACTGTTTAAGTGCACATTTTAAAACAGCAGATAAGTAAAGATACATATAATAGAAATATATAAAACAAGATGCTCACGGGAGCGAAGGGGGGGGCACCCTGCCACCCTTACCTTGGTACTGGGCACTGAAGCCTTTCCGTCGATGGTTGCTGTCAGATGTGAAGTGGAGCCTCAGCCAGTTCTTGCTGCTTATGACAGGTGAAGGCAGGTTCATACCAGTCAGCCTGGAGCGACAGGGGAGAGGTTGCAGGGTTAGGGTTAGGGTTAGGTTAGGTTAGGTTAGGTTAGGGTTAGGGTTACGGGTTAGGTTAGGGTTGGGGTTGGTCAAGTCAGCCTGGAGTGGTGGAGAAGGCAGCAGTTCCAAAGATCTCTTCCCACCAAAGCACATGGTCAAATGTGTCTGAGTGTCATTTTACCAGATTACAGAAGGATGTGTTCCCCCACACAGAAAGAGTTTGCCATTTTTCTCTTGCCGTGGTCTGTGTCAGGATGTCAGGAAAGGCCAGACTGAAAAGAAGGCAGAGCCCCTGCTATATAAAAATAAATATAATAAGGCACGTTTTAATAAATTTTTTAAAAATGTGCATTTTAGGAAACCAAATAAAATTCTTTCCTTTTTGTCCTGTAACACTGGTCTCTCTATCTCTTCTAAACATTTTTTTTCTATCCAGTTACTCAACTCAAAACAAAAAGTCAAATTTCACCGACCCAAGAAAAGGCTGTGTGATTAGCCAAGTCTTACAAGCATTTTTAAAATATTAACATGCTTGCTGGCAAAATTCATGCATTATTTATAAAATCCCGAGCATGCGCGTAAATTAAGCTTCGATTGCAGAGCGTCTGTGTAATTCCCGCACTCTTATTATGATTAACGTTCATGCTGTTATGGCTGTGAGGGGGTCCTCCATTAATGTAAACTAATGCTCCAGGCATCCCACCGTTTCGTTAAACGGTAATATGAGGAAACGTTTTATTCAATCTTAGTGATGCAGGGAAGCACAGAGGACTGCGAAGAGAGGATTCACAGGACACAGTAAAATACCATAACGGTCTTCATACCTTTAATGCTATCAAGAGGCACTGGTACTCTCTATGACCCCCATGTTTCAGGAAACTAGTTCAAAAAACAGGAGAGGCTTCAGTAGATTACAGATGTGCAGACTGGGGCCAGATGTGTTGTCCATTTAAAGCAGTGAATCACTGGAGGCCTCCAGGCGGAGTGTCAGTTCCAGGAGCCTGGATGGGGCCTGCCAGAGGCAGTCCTATTGATGAGTGATGACCAAAGCATCAAGAAGTAAGCATAAGGGAGTCTAAACAGCGATCACACGACTTATCAGTCCAGGTCCCAGGCCGAGTTGATCATTTCTGGCTTACAACACCTCCAAATCAGCAGCTCCATGTGGTTGCCCCTACGCCTTCATCCCACCTACACACACTCTGGTGACTCCAGGCCACCTCCCCCAGACAGGCACGGGTTTTTGTTTCTAAGGCTCCACTCAAAAAGTGACCTCACCCCTCCAGCCCCCGAGGGGCCCCCATCACATGAATGGCAAGTGATTGGATGGCACCGTAGCCAAATTATACACAATGCCTTTTCAGGACCCGTCTCTAGGAGGCGCCCCAAACCCCATGGATCAATCCAATTACCACCAGAACGCATCCATATCCAATGTCGCAAAATGCAACAGGGAACATCCCACAGCCACCCTGCGGCGATCCACACTGCCGTCTACTTGATATTAGGGCGTGCTGTTCGCACCAGTGACGCGCCACTTCTTTTCCTGCATGTCAGTGCTGAGCCCACAAGCTGAGAAAGAACAGCCCTCCTCCTCTTTGTGTTTATTTTCCAGAATATTTCTCGCATTTTTACACACCTCAGACCTAAAGAACAGTCTTGGTTTGACCCCTCCCCCCTTTCTTTCCTTTAAACCCTTTTCCCTCCTAATCCTGCCCAACCTCCTCATTACTAACTGGAGTCTCAGTCCATGTCAGATCTCCACAGGGTCAGTCGTTCTCCCTGCTGCTGTCAAAACACCCCTCCTGGCCGGTCCAAGGATTCCTTTTCTGGTGCTAGTCCACTTACCATCTCTCTTGCAGGAATTCACCATCTCAGTGCCCAGTATTGTACCCCAAGGCTTTATTCCAAGGCCGTTGCCCATTCTACTCAGTTGCACTTCCGGTGTTCCTTCAGGATGCTGAGAAGATACTTTCCTCTATGCCAGCATGCTGTACCTACTACAGATTTTTTTAATGGCCTCTACTTCATATAAAACCCTGACTGCCTTAGCAAACACACTACTGTTGTTCTGCATGAAGCCAGGCGACACCCTATCCAGTATTCAGACTAACAGAATTTCTTCATACAGTATCTGAGGCAACATATCACTCCTTCGGAAACATTACATATCACTCCTTCTGAAACATTACATATCACTCCTTCTGAAAGCAGATGTTCTTTTCAAACTATGTTTTTCCTATTACAAAGAGCTTTGTGACTGGTATATGTAACCAATGTAACAGTGTCAGGGTTCATATGGTTTAAGTAGCACTAGACTCCCTTTATATGAACACTTGGAGGGCAAATGCAGTGGTTTCCATGGCGCTGCACCCAAACAATCATTCGCACAGAATGCATAATTGAAAGCTTCGGGACCATACAGATTTACAGAGATCCTCACAGGCCGTGCCATCACTTGACAGTAACAATTATTATCCACTGGATGGCGCTGAAGACGATACTCAGTTGTATTCCCCTGTGTCCTCCCTGACACGGACACAGGTCTGTGTGGTGGGACTATGGACTCAGAGCAGGACTTGGGGCTTGAGCTGAATTATGTGCATTTCATCAAAGTCCCAACCTCACGGCTCCTGTTCAATCAACTTCACCTCCAGAGAGTCAGAAATCAACTGTGTTTGCTGTAGGTCCACTTTATATTGACACCTGAGGATAAGATGTTAAAGGTAACATAAATATTGTGACATTTATTTTCACAGCAATAATATACCTTGGCACTCTTAATCCCCTTAGATAGACAGAAACATCAAACATGGGTGGAGTTTACAATACCACTGATCCAAATGAACTATGAGCTTTTTCAGAGCTATTACAGGCCGTAAATATTTCATTCTTTATAAATAAAGTACCTACATATATATTGCATATGCAGTTATAGACTCCTTACATAACATATTTATAACATATTTATGGCATTAAATGAACCTGTCTCACTGTCTAAGTCTAAAATGATGCCTGATTCTTTCACAGTCATTGTAATTACTAGATCTTGTTACCACATTAGCTCAGCTGTTGGAGTCGACCCCAGACAGCATAGGGCAGAGTTACACGCTGGATGGGATGCCAGTCTATTATAGGGTACAGACACTCTCTCTCTCTCTCTCTCTCTCTCTCTCTCTCACACACACTCACATGATAATACACTATAAGCAATTTAAAAATGCCAATTACCCTAACTACATGTCTTTATTCTGCTAGAGATAGTCCACAAAACACAGGGAGAACCCAAGAGGTGTAGGGCAACAAGCATAATCAGCAAGCCTGTTTATAAAACGCATACCAAAAACATCAGAAAATATTAATGACTTCCCTCCTGTCTGCACAGTCTAAACCACAGGTGACCGCATCGGCGCTCTGCCACAACCTTTATTTCATGCTGCCCATACTCAAACTTTAGATATTTGCTTTTAGAAAAAGTTTCATAGTCAGAAAGCTCCAGGGATCCCTTAATAGAAACAGGCTTCCAAAACGTGGGACATTGATCAATGCCACGCGCCAACAGAACGGTGAAAAATTTCCAACAGATTTTTTTTAAACCTTGATGGATTGCTTTCAAAACGGTATGTACAGTCTTTTGGCTAAAATAAATATATCAGCTTAACTTTAGATTCTAAACAAGGAAAGCTGCTTCACTAAATTCAGCACTGAATCGAGGGTATGGTGCTATCAAAGTCCATTGTCTGACATTCTCATGCAAAAACACACCCCGGTTTCTCACAGATCACAATAAACATGCTCACAAATAAATATCCAGTTTTACAGCCGATGCACGTTATTTTGTGCCTGCCACAGTTCCCATTGTGTTGATTGGTTTATATTTAAATTACAGATCTTTTAGTGTGTTTTACATCTCACAGGACCCGCTATCATAATGTGAACCTGTATTCTGCATTTTGGGGTTCTGTTCAGCAGTAGGACCGCTGCAGGCCCTCTCAAACCCGGTTCTGTCACCTTCCCGTCTCTCCCCGGGCCCCTTGCTGGTGCCTCCCTGCCACAGATGGCCTCCCTTATGCCACCTGCTCGCTATAATTTCATTTCTCTTGCCTTATCCAGACAAAACAACTTATATTACTTGTTTACTGTGGTATTATTGTTTATTGTGGTTACAATCAAACCTTAAGGTTAACAACCTCCTGTGAAACGTTGCAAATGTGGGTTACTACTTTATCATTCAAATGTGACAGCACTGCTTTTCTTTTCAACAACGCTCGTTTGTGCAAAAAGTCACCTTCAGTCACAAGAAGTGATTAATTTTCCTGGATAATACATTTGACACTTTGTTGAAGTCATTCTGCTTCAATATTTTTCCTATTCTGTCTTCTTTTCATTCCTATAATGTGACAGTTAGCTTCATACTTGACACTGTCACATCTGGAAATGATATGTTATCAAACCATAAGTAATAGCAGCATAAGTAACAGCATAAGTAATCAGAAGTCAGCAAATTTTCAATATTCACTGTTGTGATTACGTCACGGGAGCTGATCTGTGGCAGGGGGCAGCTTGGACCACAACATCTCCCATTGCTGACTCAGCCGACACCTCCATTGTCCGATAACCACACAGCACTCCAGGCATCGGTGGGAGGGAGACGCCCTCGTCAGCTGCCAACGTCTAAATAACTGCGCCGTTGTCACCTCACCTCCATGCCTGGGTGACTTTTCAGCGTTTGGCAGGCAGGCCACCCCTCTGCTGTCTTAGTGCATTAAGAGCTCCCCATGTGGACTCTGACGGTACCCTCATACCCTTTCTGGGGGGATAAATAGTTGGGGTCCTGGAGACGGACGCAGTGCATAATGGCAGTGAGAGGGTGTGAGTGAACGAGCGGTGGTTCGTTAAACAGACTGTGTGGATGCAGCAGCCACTTGCGTTATTGGTTATTGAAAACACCAAAGTGCTATCCGTTCCCTGATGGGCAGTGAACAATACTGACTTCTCTCGCCATTAAAACACTCAAAGTTACTTTTAATCTGTTTATTTTTTTATGGGTGATGCATATTGGTGAATTCAGAGAAGTACTTTAACTCTTACATGACTCTGTGAATGTCCCGCTAAACCAGTAGCTATACAATTATTTAAAAAATACTGTTGTTTTAGAGACCTGACATTACCCGTCTTTTGTTGAACGTCTGTCAAGTGTTCCCTCCATTTTTGAATAATACCTCACCAAGTGTCTAAAGCAACGAAGGATTTCTGCTTAATAGGAGACAAGGCATCAAGATGTGACTGTCACCTTCCTTCAGACATGAATATTATATGCGGGATATTACCGTGTGGAATAAATGCACATATTTAATGCATTAAAGCCGAAAGTCACATTTTAAAATATTTAAATATGTTTAAATATGTGTAAGAAATGGTTTATTGTGGGTTATGAATATGAATTATGGGTCATATTTCAGTATAAGATAATCATATATTTTTGTAAGATATATTAAGTCTGTCATGTCAGCACATTAGAGCCATTTAAAGTTAAAGTTTACCTGGTCATCCCGATTCTGACAGCTCTTAGTGCATTACAAACATGATATATGCTCTATAATAAAATAACATATAGAGCTTAGATTATCAAACCACATTTCTGCTACTTATGTGCGACTGATATATTGCACATAATAAGATTGTCAGCAATGAATTAACTTGCGATTAATATGAAGCCATTTAGCATGTTAATGCTGACAGTCCTTAAAATTTTATATATTTAAATATAAACTTATCTTGGTTGTTAAGCCATCAGTCGCCGTATGAAACTGTGTGGTGATTCAGAGCTCAGAGACTCTGAAAAATGTCCTTTTTGGGACTGAAAACCATGTGATAACAAGAGCCGCAGCATCCTTTTGCATCGCATCCCTGCTATTTATCCCTGTTGACTGTGTACAGAGAAACAGCCAGAACCGCCTGTAAACAATATTGGCATGATGGAGAACTTGATGAGAGGCTTGTGGGTGTTTTCCTCCAATGTTCTTCGAGACGATCTCCTTCATCTGTTTGATTTTAATCCAGGCCAGAGTGTGTCGATTATACGGAATCATGGTTCCCGTGTCGCAGAGATCAAAGCACAGGATCTTTACTTTGACCAGAGGGCTCAGCAATGAAATGAGCATGTTTATCGTTCACTGCATCCTGACGTCCGGTTAAGATGGGAAAAGCCCTTATTTTTAAAGCACCTGGCCTGCCCATACCTAAGGGGTGTGGGGACGTCTGCGAGTGTAGGAACTGCGGGTAGGAAATCACTTCAATAAAGTCCACCTCCACGGGAAAAGGAGGTAAACCAGGAATCAGCATAGCCTGTCAGCTGTCAATGTTTCCATGAGGCGCATTCCCTAACATCTCTAAAACATGACTCAGGTTTTTGTTTTCCTGCTGCTGGCATCTGCAAATGCCAGGTAGGTGCTAGTAAGTGGAGGAGGCCTTGCCCTCCAGGGCTGATAAAGTCAGTAAAAAAAGGGGCAGTTTGCGGAACAGGCCTGAAGTGGAGGGTCTCTGTGTTTCGGACGCCCCGACTTTGTAGTAGCTCCCAAAGCTCCACGTCAGATCACCGTGTTCCTCTTGAATCGATAGCGGGGCCTTTCTTACTCACCGAGGGTATCGATAATCAAATTCAGACTCTGAAACACCATTCCTGTGACAATAGCCATAATCCTCACTCTGTCTGAAAAGAACAGCCATCGATATGAAGACAATTGAACCTCAATCCTCAAACGCTGTATTTTCTGCCTGCTAAACAGCTCAAGAAAAGTTTATTAAATGTCAATTTGCCATTAATGCCTTAATTGCAGTTCAGGCGCTTTTTCATTTCACAACAAGGTTCCTCCTATCGACAGGAGGGCCATGCTTCTTAGTTTCTCAGATCTGGAAAGTTTTTCTAAGCTGGGGGGCTCCAATAAGTTAGGACGCAGAAAAAATTACAAACTCCATTCAGTGGATTTCAGAAAGTGACACCCTTCACTGACGTCCTTTGTTATTGTAAAGTATCACCTATTGCCAAAATAATGATGCAGATCAACATCAGCTTTGTATTACAAGAGTTATTCTCAAACCTAGCAAGGCTGTGATCTCTCTCCCAGGCTCATTTCTGTTCTTTCAATGTGACTCGCTTTGAACAAGGAAAGGTGTATATCTGAAAATCCAAATAATCAGCAGTGCAAGACACAAAAATAATTATATATTGATGAACAATAATCAAGAAATAACCCATTTTGTGTTCTGAAAAATGGTAAATAAAGGAGCCATTGATATATCAATATCATTCCTAAGCAGTATAAATTGCACAGTGGCGGTAATTATAAAATCAGTTTTGAGGAGCGGCTCTGATGCCGGCCCAGGAGACCGTGCGTCGGGCCAGTACTGCCAAGGACCCGTGGCACCTGTGCTGTGGACAGACATAAAACCTGTCTGCCACCCTTTGCACCACCTCACACTTCAGGGACGTATCCCACCTTTTGCCTGGAAAAAGCCCACCCGATTTTCAATTCTTCTTTTAGTTCCCTCTCTCATTTCCCATTTCCTTATAGAATGAAATGTTTTTATATAAAATAAAATCTTTCACAAAACTGGCATGGCAGCTGTTTGAGGGAAAATATTTATGCTGAATTTTTTATGAATTTCAACAAGGCTGGCATTTACTTAGACCACACAAAAAAATAAACTCCATGCCCAACGGTCAGTGCTACCCATCGGCAGAGGGATGATGTTGCAGAAAGAGTACCAAATTGTTCAATATTTTAGTATATTTACTTTTTTGTGTGTATTTCTACAACTACAATAAAATCCCAAACTGTGATATCTGAAGGCCATGGGTTGTTAAAAAGGACTCTAACTGCTGTTTAAAGAGAAGTGAAGGAAATGCCCTATGGGTATGTATGTATGGATGGATGGATGGATGGATGGATGGATGGATAGATAGATAGATAGATATCCTAATGTTGCCTCTTACAGCACGAGTGACACACGACTGGGAAGAAGAGACTGAGGCAATCCTACCTCCTCCTGCCTGCTTCTCACAGCACAAACTTGGGGACCAGTGACCATGCCGAAGACCAATAACGGAGGGGAGAATTTGGGGTTAGGACCCCCTGAGTCTGGAAGCTCCCCCCGCCCCCGAAAAGCAGAGAGAGGGAGGGAGAGAGAAACAGGGAGGAATGGAGATAGCGACAGGTGGAGGGAGGGAGAGAGGGAGGGAGGCACAGGCACTGTGAGCTTCGGAGCAGCAGTGATCCGGCAGGCCCTAAAATTTTGATTTTATCATCCTCTTTTTCTCTTTACCTTGAGCTAATAAACCTGGGTGCTGGGACCAGAATCAGACAGGCCATGTGCAGCCATTGATGGCTATGCCAGCCAGAGAGACAGCAAGACACAGACACATGCAGGCACAAACACAAACCGATAGACAGACACACAGACACAAATGCATTTCATTCAGTGCAGTATTCATTCACTCTCTACCCACCATCCATACCCGCCTTCTCTACCCGCCATCCTTACCCGCCTTCTCTACCCAGCATCCTTACCCGCCTTCTCTACCCGCCATCCATACCCACCTTCTCTACCCGCCATCCATACCCACCTTCTCTACCCGCCATCCATACCCACCTTGTCTACCCGCCATCCTTACCCGCCTTCTCTACCTGCCATCCTTATCCATCTTCTCTACCCGCCATCCTTACCCGCGATCCTTACCTGCCTTCTCTACCCGCCATCCTTATCCATCTTCTCTACCCGCCATCCATACCCGCCTTCTCTACCCGCCATCCTTACTGCCTTCTCTACCCAGCATCCTTACCCGCCTTCTCTACCCACCATCCTTACCCACCTTCTCTACCCGCCATCCTTATCCATCTTCTCTACCCGCCATCCATACCCGCCTTCTCTGCCCGCCATCCTTACCCGCCTTCTCTACCCACCATCCTTACCCGCCTTCTCTTCCCACCATCCTTACCCGCCTTCTCTACCCAGCATCCTTATCCATCTTCTCTACCCGCCATCCTTACCCGCCTTCTCTACCCGCCATCCTTACCCGCCTTCTCTACCCGCCATCCATACCCGCCTTCTCTGCCTGCCATCCTTACCCGCCTTTTCTACCCACCCTCCTTACCTGCTTTCTTTACCCTCCTTCCTTGCATGCCCTCTGCATCTCACACCTGAAAGCTAACCATCTGCCAATCTGCACACTGGCCCCTCAGAGCCATTAAGCACACCTGTGTCTGGAAATTCAAATGGGTATGGGCATATCCCAACCCCCTCCCCCAGCCCAGATGTCACAGATGTGCCCTTGTGTTTATGTACCGCACAAAAGGATGATAAAACCAGCCGCATGGATCAGCATCAGAGACCTGCACAGTGCCCACCATCCAGTCGTCCACCGTCTCGACACTGCGGTGGCAAAAAGCCAATCTACGGCAACGTTTATGCACATTCCCCTAGGGGCCATAGATTTGACCAATCACAAGCTGGGAGCACATGCAAACAGAGGATAGCTCTCTTAGCATTTCAACAAATATGGACATCTATATTCACTCAACAAACATTTTTATATGTCTGTCAAGCACTGTGAGGTTTGAGAAAACACAGTGTGAACACTGGAATGGTTCTGTCTGTTAATGAAAAGGTCGCGTTAGCCCCCCCAACCCCCCCCCCCCCCCCCCCCCCCCGCCCCCCCCCAGCCACG
>JAODKE010000068.1:447328-459709 GCA_026779605.1 Mormyrus hasselquistii
GAGACATTCCCCTATTTCACGCGTTAAGGCCGCTGAAGGTTACCAAAGAGACATTCCCCTATTTCACACGTTAAGGCCGGTGAAGGTTACCGAAGAGACATTCCCCAATTTCACGCGTTAAGGCCGGTGAAGGTTACCAAAGAGACATTCCTCTTTTTCTTATGTTAAGGCCAGTGAAGGTTACCATAGAGACCTTGCCCCTTTTCCACACACATTTGACATTTTAATTCAGTCACTGATAAAAACAGTAAGTGTAATTATTTTCTGGTCGCCCTGGTTGAGGAAGTGTAATATTTTGAATGAAACTTTTGAGCAAAAAAGTTCTTCTGTAGCAAGAAATCAGAGAAGGGACAGAGAAGTTATTGAATTGACATACTGAAAATCCCGTGACATATGGTGACATATGGTTAACGTTATTACAATATTCTTACAATGAAAGATTTACCTGTAGGATTGGTTATATTATCTAGCCAACTGGAACTAATTGCTTAATTGTCTGTCCTGTAATCCTTTGTAAGTCTTTTCAACCAAGCAACATTTGGGGTTATTATGGGTCATTTCAGCTGACAGAAGACATGGGATCTGGTGACATCTATAACAAGAAGGTGTCTTCTTAAATGCCAGATAATTTGGTGAACCTTGCCCATTTTGACCTGACAGATTTTTCGGTCCCTGCCCAAAGCCTAAGTGCTTAAAGCACATAAATGGGATCATAAAGTCTTGCCCCCCCCCCCCCCCCCCAGAGTTGGGGAGGGGGGATTTCTTTTGCGCAGGGAAACACGGCCAGCTTTTTGTCTGTTAGTGGGGGCCTGTCCTTCATCTCCTCTGTGACAGAGGAAGCCAAACTAACTGTTTAGTTCACTCAGGCCCCATAAAGGCAGATGACTATTTCCATTATGTCAGTATGAATAATATCTGCAGGGACGAAGCTCCTGTGCTTTTCATACTAATGTTCCCTCTGGGGACACAGACACCATTTATCAGTCCTGGGCTCAGTACAGACGGAAAGTTTCCTCTCCATTCCGTTCGCCCTAAAATTCGAAATCATTACCGACATCTCGGACTCGACGGCAGCAACACCTGACAGCATTACCCGAACTGAGGCATTATTAACAAAGTCACTGCGCCAGTATAATGCCAAGAGCCAGTAAGGAAGTTAATAAAGGAGGATTCTGCTTAATTACGTGGCTTGAAATGAGTCGCAAATCATTAGAATGAGGAATCTTATGTTCTGAGTAAGAAATAATACAAAAGGATATTCTTACGCATGCACGAATCTCACCAAGCACAAGTGGGCTAGTAAATCCTAATATAGGAGGGAAATGAACTTAAAGGACATGTAAGTAAACACTATTCCAGCCCAGAGTCTCAGTGATGCCCCTGGGGCTTGGATCCCATCCCTGTGCCCTTTATGTGGGATTTGCAGGTTTGCCCTGTGTTTGTGTGGATTTTTGGAGTCCCCAAGTAGGAACATTTGCCCCTAAGCCATTGGGAATTGGCACACACAGCCTGTCCTTCCTGAGCTGCCCGGTAGCGCAGCCTGTTAAATCGACGTGTGCTATCGGAATGAAGGGATGCAAAAACAAGTTCACTGCCCTGCAACTCTGGCCAAATGGGAGCAGCAGCCACATAGATGCTGTGCACAACATCCACAGCATCAGTGAGACGAAAATAAATCCTGTTTCAGATTAACACGACAGGACTTTAATCCCATTTTGTTGCTATGGAAATATGGAAACATCTGATTGTTTTATTATCTTGCCAAAATCGTAAGTGGATTAACTTGCTGAAGATCAAAAACCAACATAACCACAGAGGTTCATTCATTCTGCTTAATATAGTAGGTCGTCATTAAAGTCTCCGTGTGATGGCCATTTTTAATTACATCAAAGTGACAGACCTGTTTAAAAATGTACTTCCCCACAGCATATAAATGAATAACACTGAATTAACAGCGACAGTTATGTAATCAAAACATGCCTGAAATCATAATCAGTCCACTCATTCTATTGTGATCGCAGCGTCTGTAGGACTCACAATGAGGTGGACCGACTTGAATGATGACCAGGTTAAGTCTAACGTCTTACTGCACTGAATCTCCCACCTGAGATAAGCATCACGTCCTAATCGAAAGCGCAGAGGACAATGACACGCGGCTGTTTACATCTAAGCATATCTGCTGCAGGAGACGTGCTCTGTTCCTCTTTGACTCTGAAAGGTTGACTTGAAATGGTTGTTAGCCCGAGAACGGGGCCAGACATGGTTCTATTTTTAGTAAATACAGAAGCCAGGGTCCTTAAGACACGCAATCGAACACAGTTGGTACATAGATGTGATCAAACATTGGCTCTAACAAATGTACTCGGAGCCAAGTAAAAAAAAGAGCAGGAAATAACCAGTGAATGTTGCCCTTTTTTTTAGATTCAGCCTATATTTCTACAGCCTGCGTTTTGACATTAAACCGTCTAGAGACACATCATTTGCATGCATCAGTATACAACATGTAATTTGAATACATCACTATAGAGTAGAACGTGTAGAATGACTGATAAGGCAAACATCATGATAATCAGGCAGAAATCCGGAGGAATCTCTAAGGAGGTGTTTACGACTGCCGTTTCTTAGCGTTAAATGATAGACTTTCGAGATGAATGTGTTTCAGTGCAAGCAAATACAAGCAGCTCATTGGCCAGGCACATTTTGTACTGTCCCATAGGAGAACAGTATGTCGTTTGTCACTGCGCACGTCAAATCAAATGCAAATCCTGTAAACAAATCCCCAGGAAGGTCCCATGAATTTCTGAACAGGGTGAACGCAATTTCAGAAGTTAGTGGCAGAGGGTATTACAGAAGGCCAGGAAAAAATTTCCGTTCCAATCAGCCATAATGAAGGCGTTTGGAACTCAAAACAGTGCCGGTTGACGTCTGTATTTCAACACAGAAGCATATCTGTTGTGGGATGGAAATTTGGCGTGATACGAATACTTCAGACATATTCATAATGAAATAAGCCTCTGCCTCGGTGTGCTAGAGTAGCTCAAGCAACGTGAGGTGGGGCCTGTTGACATGAGTCACAGTTACGGGATAGAGACGGAGCGGCTTATCCAGAAAATGCCGGACGGAAAATCGAGAAGCAAGTCGGAATCTGGCTGGCTAAACAATAGCGAGTGAAGCTGCATGCTTGCCCTGCGAGAACAGATCAGGACGCGATGTTGATGTGAAACGTGATTCAACAGAACAGTGATCTTAATACGTGAGCCAAAGAACAGCAAGCCAGTCATGCGTTTTTCTTTTTTCAGAAATTAAAAGTAGATTAACCTCCGCATGGTTTATTTACTGCTCTCCAGCATAAAAGTATCACGCGACCCTGGGGCACCCTTGATTGGCTGTGTGCTTGATATGTTTTCTGTGTAGATGGATTTTAATTAATTGACCATCTATCCCAGATTAGTGTTCCGCTAATTTCCTCTTGAGAGACCTCGTAAGGGAATTCTTGCGTATTCCGCAGTGTCGCAACCTGACGGCAAAAACTAATTATGTTCGGTATGGTGACACACACACACCACACTAAATAAGGTGTTGCTGGCTTTGCAGCCACCACACTATAAGGGCAGGGAGTACCCCCCCCCCCACCCTCCCCTTTGTGAGGTTGCCTTTTCAGGAATCTTAAGGTCACATCCCACTAGAAAAGGCGTCTATGGAGACCTGGTCTGTTGCCAGCCACGTGTCCGACACTATGGGCTGTTTGATTTTCCGGAGGTCGAGTTCATTGACGACAGTTATTTCACACTAATCCAGGCAGAGCGCTGTAGAAACATTCGATGTCCAGAGACAAAGACGGCTGAGTGTATCAGTGCTCTTATTAAGCCCGTAATAGAAAAAAAAATTAAAAAAGAGACTGAGGGTTTAATGTTTCTGTGCACATTCATTGAGAAATAATCTATATGTTCTTTGTGTATTCATTAAAAAATTATGACGCCAATGCATCACTGGCACATCTCTTTAATTTCACTAATGTATGCAAATTTGCTGCAATTGAGAGTTGACACGTTATTGCGATATGTGAAATATTAAGGAAAAGTGGAAAAACATTGCGCACATAAGCACACATCTCCTCGTGAAAAGCACTCAAAAGATGCGTGTCTGGGGAAGCAGCTGTGTAAAATGCATCATAATCACACAGAGATGCGAGTTTATTAGGCAACTGGCAAATTAGGATCAAGTTATCTTTTAAAACAATGCTTCGGATCTTGAATTGCGATACTATTACTGCAAAAACATGACCAGGCATCTGGTCAGTTCAGGATGTGGCCTTTTTATGTTGTATCTAGTGGTAAAATGTATTTGATCAAAATTATTAGTGTACCTAAAAAGTAGCATGAGGCTAATCGTGCCGGTACCATAACCGTGACTGCAGAAACCATGGAAACGAAGAGGTCAGGAGTCATCCGACAGCCATGATGGGAGATTCAGAATTGGAGAAAAGGAACAATGACAGCAAGTGAAGGCCAGAATGACAGTCCTGATCTGATCCCATTTGACCTCCCGATCCCCTGGAAGGAGGTGAATGAGGAGGACAATGAAAAGCATGAGGTAAATATGCAGGAAAAGTAATGATCTGAGCAGAGGCCACGTAAGCGCAGGACGGGAATAGATTACTCTCAGGATAGTTCACTTTTAGAAGGCCAGAGACAGAGGCGACTATGAAACTGTAAGAGCTGACAGCCTGTGAGCAGAGTCCCGTGGGGTCTTGCCACCGCAAACATGCGGCTGCGTAACCAGGTCTCCGGCCAGCTATGGGCGAAATAACTACCCAAACAAATGGCTGCGGACCACACAGCCTTCAGCGGCGCTAAAAGTTCATTCGTGTAGGCGGAAGGTGAAATATGAGTCGACGCATTTAACCACCTCAAGGAAAAAGTACAAATTAGTATGAGAGAATTAGGATTAATCAGTCATTCAATTAGTTTGTCCAGTTATTCTGGGGCTGTCCACTATTAAGTATTCCAGACAGTTAAATATTTAATTGACGATTATTACATTCTGCATTGCATTTTTAATTGGAAGGACAGGAATGAAATATCTTTTCTACATTTTTATCAGCAAACACACCTCTGAGATGATTTCTGGAAAGGAGCGCGGTGATGGACAGGGATATTCCCAACACCAACGATGGGGAAGCGGGGCAGGATATACTGGGCTTCCAGCAGCACTGCAGGTCCAGTGGTGTCCCTTGGGGCCAGGGACAACACTGCAGGCCAAACAGTGTCTCTCAAGGTCAGGGGCAGCACTGCAGCCAAAGGGTGTCTCTCAGGGTCAGGGACGACACTGCAGGCCCAGAGGGGGAAGAGGACAGGCTGAAAGGTGCCGGCACATCGCCTCCCTGGATACCATGGGTTCAACTCCATTTATTTTTTTATAGCGCCTTTTACAGCATCGTGTAGTTGCCCCAAGGTGCTCAACAAGAGCGTGTGGTGACACATTATTAGTTTGTTTATACAAAATGGTGCCGCAAATAGGGGAAAGGGGGAACAGGGAAGTTAAGTATGCCAGGCGACAGCAGAAGAGAGGAACCAAAAACTCCCCAGTGAGGATTACCTTCCAATCCGTGACTTCAGATACCTGGAGAAGTGCCGCTTCTCCTTTTTTATACATATAGATAAACAATAGTAATCATAACACAAAGAAGTACAATTCAATAACACGCATCATTTCTATTTTATAAATAGCGCTTGCGCTGGCAGAATGTGCAAGTCCAAATTTTCAGTATATATAATAAAGGCCTGATAAGGATTTCCTTAAAGATGCTGCATGTTATTTTTTATATTTTAACGAGCATCTAATATTCTGATCTGCATTTTGTCAGTTCTGTATTTATTTTCTTATTCATATGCCCTAAGTAACTGCGTACTACTGCCATAATGACATGTGGAAGTACTCAGCAACTGTCAATCTCACTGACTGAACATCCCCTAAAACACATTAAGGTCATGCACCAGTATGTGTCATTAAGAACAGCAGCATTACCGCATTCTCAAACACCCCGGAAGCAGGGCGAAAGGCTGATATAGTCCCAGTGCTTTGATGAGTACAGACTAGCTCCCAATAAACGCTGTAATGGCCACTGAATTGAGTAAAGCATCGGAAGCTTGGTGAGCTGACAGGATGAGCTTTGTGTGATCACTGTCCAGGTGAGACTCCGCTTACGTGGAGCCACTCAGCTGCATCCCAAACCCGAACAAGAGGCTACCGTCCTTGGAGAGACGGGCCTGTCATGGCAACTGCTACTGTCGTGCCATTTGCTTATGTTAGACTTCAGTGCTTTTTCTCATCTCCTGCGCTGAGATCTTCTCCCTCATATTGTGGTCTTTGTTCCTCACGTCTTCGGCAAGGATCTAATCACTACGATAAAGAGGATATTAAACACTGATCTGGGGATCCACCATCTCCTTGGGCTGCCGTTACGTGCTTGTAAACTACCCACAATTACTGCGTTTGTACACTAGGGGTCACCTGGATTCACACAAGTCAAAGACTGTGTTCAAAATGATACACTATGCACTTAAATGAGGAAAAAGTACAAATTAGGGCAGCGGTCACTTAGTGTGATTCCTACAGAATTTCATACACTTGTCAGATGCACTACGTTACCTTTGTCACTGCTGGACTTTTTATGCACTAAGCAATGCAGACATACTATTATGTCTCATGTACTATTTTGGTGCAAACTGTCTACCAGCATTCACTGGATGGGTGCAGAGTGTCTTACCTTGAGGGCTGTCAGGTGACACACATTTATGAGTTCTGATTGGCTAGGGAGTCTGCTGGATGGCCTTCGCTTTAACACATTAAAAGTGACACAGAAAGGGGAAAAACGGCTGTGCCGCTACCAGTTTAATCTGAGGACTGATCAGACAGAACCTCCTTTGTGCGATAGTGAAGCCACTCACGGTTACACTCGCAAACGCAGGAGACAGCCCAAACCAGCTCCATGATGATTTTACACATGGCATGATTTACATTCAGAATACTTCATTACCACGTTGTGACAGACTGGCATCCTGTCCAGGGATGTACTCCTCCCTAGGTTGCCTGGGATAGGCTCCTGGCCCCACACGACCCCCAACAGGATAGCAGATTAGAGGATGGCTGGAATAGTTCATCATGCTGTTTATCATAAATAGTTACTATCTTTGGTTAGTTAGCTGACATTTTACCAGAAGCAGCTTACAATTTGTACCCATTAAAAGAGCTTGAAACATACAGGAATGGGTCTAGTACCCGTCTCACAGAGAGGGAGACCCCCCCCCCCAGCACACTTATCTATGCTTGGGGGTCTTTAGGTCAGGAGCTTAACAAATACTCTTCCTATGTTTGGATTTATGCAAAAGATCAACTAACTTCTCACATTTGTTAAATGGCTGTGAAAATGATTATACTTCAGAATAAATGAACAGCGTGGTGGCAGAGCATGCAGTAGCAGCAGTTAGCAGTTAGTGGTATCAGCAATGAGCAGCACCGGCAGATAGTGGTACCAGGAGATAGCGGCACTGGCAGGTAGCGGCACCTACAGATAGCTGCACCGGCAGATAGCGGTACTGGCAGATAACATCACCGGCAGATAGAGGCACTGGCAGATTGCGGCATCGGCAGATAGCGGTACTGGCAGATAACATCACCGGCAGATAGAGGCACTGGCAGATTGCGGCATCGGCAGATAGCGGTACTGGCAGATAACATCACCGGCAGATAGAGGCACTGGCAGATCGCGGCATCGCCGGATTGCGGCACCGGCAGATAGCGGCATGGGCGGATAGCGGCAGCGGCAGATAGCAGCACCGGCAGAGAGCCGTAGCAGCAATCAGCAGTAGCAGCAGTTAGCAGTAGGACCATATAGCATTACTAATAGGTAGCAGCAGTTAGCAGTAGCAGCAGATCATAGCAAGAAGCATAATGGCCCAGTGTATTTCCTGCGTGCTGGTCCACTGAAAAAAGATTATGCTGGTAAAAGGAACAAAAGAATTGCTTTCCACTTCAAACTGCCGCGAGAGGGGGTGAGTTCAGTGACCCAGAGTTTACACTGGATCTTAATAGGGGGGCTCCAGTTGGGTCATTCTCACACTTTGGAGCGTGCAAGGAAGCAACCAGCATCCATTGAATCAAATGAAGGACCGGCTAGCTCGTACCTGGGCTTGACATGGCAGCCCCACCCCCCCTTATCACACACAGCCTCCGTCTGCTCTCCATTGAAGACAATAGACTGTAAAGACAGACCATTAAAGGATCAAGGGCTGTCGAAAGACAACTCCCATGCAAACATGTAAATGCGGCGGGTGCTGGGCCGGCGGGGGCCAACGCCATCGCACTGGGAGTTGCTCTCATGCCCCCCATTTTCCTGGGTTAACCAGGACACTGCTCAGTCTCAGCGGGAGACACATAATCTAATACCGAGGCATTAACGTGCAGTTAAGTCTCCGCATTCACACATCGCCATGGTTACTATGATTCAATTATAATAATGTGAAATGCACACACATTTGGGGCAGTTTGGTAGGGCGTTATGAATAAATGACACGCACATCCTTTTTCAAAATGCAAATTGTCTTACGATACACAAATCGCAAGGACTGTAATTTCGCAATCACTCTGCAATTTTTCTCTCCATACAAGCGTAATTCCCCCAGTCGTGTCCCGCTGTGGACGAACCACTTTCATGGAATCAATTATTTTAACAAATGCAGGTGCGTGAATGTTTGCCAGGTGCTTCCAGGGCCAGCGTAGGTCGGGCCCGCCCGGGGTCTCCCCTAGAATCGGAGCACCGCCCTGCTAGGGGTTACGAACCTCGGGGGATTTCTGACACGCGTGGTTAAACCAGCAAGCAAGAGGCAGGCTGATTAAATGCAAGCTCACAGAAAAGCGGCCTCCCAAGTCTGCTTAACGGGATTTAAAAAGACCTGTCTATGCTCAGAAATGAAAACAAAAAACAACCTTTTTGGGGTTTTGGCTGGTAAAGTAGTGAAGCGGACTGACCTTAAATCTGAGCACGGCGTACTCACTGCACAAGAGTCAACACATACTGCACTGTGCAGGTATTTCTGCACCGAAGCACGACATGGTCTGTGAGCAAAGTGTGCATTTTATGCTGGTGGTTTAATATTTCATGCTACAACGGCATAATCTGCCAACTTGCAGGCTGCCCAAATAGCCTCACTGTATCTCTTTATAAGTGCTCTACAGGGAAACAATGTATAACCAAGTAAGCGAGAGTATTCATCCAGAAGCTTCTCCTGATTCGTAATTTTGGGAGAGTTCTAACACCCGCCCCTCAAACACACACACACACACACATATCAGCTCCCAGAGGGCATCTGGGGGACTGTCACATAGTTAAAATTCCCCAGACATGTTTAACCTCACCTGAAATCCAGCCTTCATACCAACGATCAACGATTAAGAGTAACCTAGCAGCCAGGCATCGGCAGGGGAGCCAGGGTTTGAGGTTGTCCCTTAAAGCAACACATCTGCATGAGATCTTAGGAATTTAATAGCACAGTGGAAATGAAAACAGAAAGAGCGACTCACAAAGCCTTAAGAGCCGTCCAGCTAAATCTAAATATTACTTTTAGTAGAATTACTGCATTGTTTAATGACCTCTTCCTCTCTAATAAATTAATTTCTGCTTCATGCTATAAACCAGAAATGGCAGAATGCTGTGTTGCTCTATAAAGTGTTCGATGATTGGAACAGAGAATCCTGAGAGCTCTACATGCAACACGAGGTGCATGGAGTGGCAGAGCCATGTGCACCCTTCTGAAGTGGAGGGTTTACCCACAACTTCCTGCTCCCAGCACGCTGACTCATCACCCAGGAGGAAATCTCCACCCTCCACATTCCGTCCCAAGCTGGCATAACCTGGGAATGGCAGGTTATCTGCAAAACTTTCTACCAGAGCTTTGGATGACACAGGGCTTCTGCAGATCCCTGAGAACAGTGATGGTTCTCACAACAAAAAACATTTGGATGGCCAAACAAAAGATTACCCAGTTTTAGTCAGTACCAACATAAGATAAGAAACCTTGTAGTAAGCCTGACCTTTAAAAAATTAACGACAAAAAGCTTAAGAATGGAAAAAAATGAGTAATAAATGTCCTAAAATCAAAATTATGACCATTTTTTGTGGAAGGAAGTCTATAAACATTGTTGCGATATCTAAATTAATCCCCAATGAACATTTAGCACCCAAAAAAACTGAATTAAATGATTAATTCAGAAGATAAACTGACATCAGAGATAAAATTTCATTTCAGAGCTAACAGGCTTTAAGGCCTGAAATGTCACCCGTGCTCTCATTAGGCCGTCACCGACTGACAGGGGCCCCTGAAACAGCAAAGTGGCCCCTGAGCCTCATGACGGTGTCAGCTGGGATCCCCCCTCTGTGACCGTGGCCCCCCCACACAGACCGTCACCGACTGAAAGGGGCCCCTGCTCAGCACTACATAAACACATTGATTGGAATGAAGAAATGTCTCAGCGGACAATGAAGTCTGTAAAAATGTGTGGGGGTGGGGAGGTGATCTACTTACGTAAAAAATAAAATAAAGTAAAAAATCAACATGTTCAGACTGCTAATGACTTTTCAAACTGCACAGCAGGACGGTTGCCATGCAACTGATAAAGAACACCAGTCAGAGCAGAGTGGGATGGGGGGGGGGGGTTGGGTCACAACGGATGCTTAGCCCAATTTCAACGCAAATGCCCCCCGGCAGGACAATGGCGGTGCCCCAGTCCTGGCCTCTGGCAACTTCCCACCCTTTGTCAGATATCGCAATCTGAAGATGGTGGGGGCTGATCTGAGGCCGTTCCCTCAGTGGGGTTTATCAAAGACAGACGGAGAGCGTCAGTGCGGAAAGAGCGGAAGAGCAGATCCAGGGAGCGTCTTCTCCTCTGCTGCCATCAGGAGGTGCACGGGATACAGAGGACCCCCCTGCAGAGGAGCAGTGGTGTCATGCAACACCGCCCAACCCACCCTCCCCCCCCCCCACACACACACACACACAAAAAACGGAGGGACACCCAACACGGCACAGCCGGAATCCGCCGCACCAGCTCTGCTCGACAAATCGGCAGTCTGAGAAAATAACAGTATCACTTGCTCCAGAAATGTCAATGGCGACTCAGCTGTTTGGCATGCAGACCATCTTCCTGGTCTGAGAAAACTGGAACTGAGAAAAGAAAGAGAGCAACAGAGGAAGGGAGGGAGCAAGAGAGACAGGAGCCGCACTTCTCCCTTTTCATCTCCAGAGGGCGACTCTCCATAGAAATTCTACTAGCTGAGAAAATATCCACTCAGCTTCCTCTCTTGTTCCCTTTTTGTTCACACAACAAAACTCATAATAATCCTTAACAGATGCTTCATTTCTCCCCAGCGTGCAGAGTATGCTAAACGAGGGCATCCGTGCCGGTCTGAGTGATAAGCGTCGTACCCACGTTGAGCCTGCCCCCCCGCCTGCCCCTGCCTCACCCCGCTGAGCCGCGCCCCCTCCTGCTTCCACCCTGCCCCCAAGCCACCTCCACTGCACGCCCCTTACTGTCCACGCCTGGCCCCCCTGGGAGTCCTGGATACAGCCCCGCAGTGCCCTCTGTCAGCCCACTGCCTGGAGAGACTCACTGCGTCTTGCAGGAAGTGTGTGTGACCAGTGCCCGTGTGAGGCATTTCCATGTGAAAGAGGGATCCGCTGCATTTGCAAAGCCTCCAAACATCAAAGACGGGGGCTCCCCCCACCTCTAGTGTTACTGCAGTATAAAAGAATCATAAAGAAAGAAAGTAAATAAAGGCACCAACACCGGCGAGCACATCAGAGGTGTTTGTGCATCGTCCTGTCACGTACCGCCCTAACTCTCATTTCCATGGCAAAGGGGTACAATCGTGGAGCATTTAAGCAGGATGCTGAAACGGTTCATGGCTCTGATCTGGCCCTCAGTCTTGAACCTGGGCTCTAGGCCCCACCTAGAACAGCACGTGGATCCCCATAGCAGCCGCTGGCCTTGCCTTAATGATGCGCACGGCTTTAATATGCACTAAACCTGGGCTCCAGACCCCACCTAGAACGGCGTATGGGTCCCCATAGCAGCCGCTGGCCCTGCCTTAATGATGCGCATGACTTTAATATGCACTAAACCTGGGCTCCAGACCCCAGAACAGCATATGGGTCCCCATAGCAGCCGCCGGCCCTGACTTAATGATGCACACGACTTTAATATGCATTAAACCTGGGCTCCAGACCCCAGAACGGTGCATGGGTCCCCATAGCAGCCGCTGGCCCTGCCTTAATGATGCGCATGACTTTAATATGCACTAAACCTGGGCTCCAGACCCCACCT
>JAODKE010000068.1:465144-479089 GCA_026779605.1 Mormyrus hasselquistii
TCTCATATTAACATCAGTAGAGCCTCCCAAGTCACTGATGGCAGCTACGTGATACTGTGTAGATCCCGGAATTACCCCCCCCCCTCCCCCCCCACCAAAAAAATGCAGGTTGTGATATTTCCAAAAGCCTTGTGCTGCATTGGATGCCTTCATACTGGGTGTTGAACAAAGAGACTGTTTGCTTCCTGTTTAATTACAAACATGGTGAATGAAACCAGCAGAAAGTTTCTCGCATCCAGACTAATTCCAGCCGGTACTTTGGATATAAAATTTGAAAACAGCCTTTAATGCACTGCCACCATCTGAAAGTGATGTTTCAGACCAGAAACCTCTTCTGCATTCACTCTATCGCTGTGATGATGAAAAAGAGTAATTAAAGCGCTCTGCTGCTACACGATCTCCAGCCTGCCTCATTTGCTCTCTTGTATTTAATCTAAAAAAAGCAGAGGTGGGGAAAACGTGGTAATCGTCATGTAAACACGACAGCAGCTCTTCCTGAATGGTCGCTTCTCTCCAAGAACCAGCACTGGGTTTTTTTTTCTTTACGTCACGTTTCTCAAGATAATTATGGTTATGATTATGACAGGGAAAGGAAGGTAAACTGATGTAAATAATAGCAGAGGTAAAGTAGCCGTGAATATAGGACGTGCAGTTCTTCAGAATGACACTGCCCTGCCCTCCCCCAGGCAGCTTAAGCAAGACCCTCAGGCAACCTCAGCAAGAACCACAGTCAGCCTTAGCAAGACCCCCAGGCAGCCTCAGCAAGACCCCCAGGCAGTCTCAACAAGACCCCCAGGCAGCCTCAGCAAGAACCACAGTCAGCCTCAGCAAGACCCCCAGGCAGTCTCAACAAGACCCCCAGGCAGCCTCAGCAAGAACCGCAGGCAGCCTCAGCAAGAACCCTAGGCAGCCTCAGAAAGAACCACAGTCAGCCTCAGCAAGACCCCCACTGAGCTGCAGCTCCCAAGCAGCCTCAGACTTTGGGAATGTTAGGGAACATTAAGACTTTGGGAATGCTAGGGAACGTTAAGATTTTCGGAACATTAGTCCAGATGAAGTCATTGCGAGAGATAGGCTGCATTAAGACTTCAAGACTTTAGATATGCTGCAGTACACCTGCTGACTATTTACAGAAGAGTTTAATTACATATTAGAGGTACAGTAACTTTTAGCACCATGTGAAGAGTGAATATATGAGCTGCTGACAGTGTCATTTGCCTGAAATGGGCCTTGCATCCTTATAGGATTTGCAAAATTTGGCATGTTGACGGTGTGGTGGGATCCAGACTTACCACGCCCGTCTCCAGCGGAGCAGCTCGGATTACAGCCAGTCGGCCGAGAATGGAAAGTCGTTTAGGTACCATCGTTCAGAAAGATTTCAAAAGTGGGTCAGATTTGGCATGGCTGGCTGGTTTTATCACGACCTGGACCTTCAGCGGAGATCCAAAGGCCGTCCCGAGTCAGTAAGGACAATGCTGAACATTAAGGGGTCTGCAAAAGCATTTCTGTTCCCCTTTTGCATCAAAGAGCAGAGAGAGGAAGTGAAGTGGTTGTAACTTTACATAAAGTGGTGCTAACTTTAAATTAGGAAACCACAAAAGTTGATGGTAGGAGATGAGCCCTTCCGGAGTTTCTAGCAAAACGCTTGTTTCAATCAAAGCGCACTAATGCCATTCTCTTTCTGCGGCCGCTCGCTCGAGCTCCGCTGTAGTGAAACGTGCTCCAGTGACCCGCCTGAATGGTTTCCCTCCAAAACCATCCTCCTGCTCAAATTGCATGCCTTAGACTATGACCCAGATTTCTTTTTTCATTTCCAAGCGAAGGGTTCTAGCTCCCCCATATTTGTCTGCCACCAGCAAGGACCTGTGGTGGGCGGGGCTTGGTGGGTGCGGTGAAGCACGTACGTCCTGTTATTTTGGATGAAGAATCACCTTCATGGATATCAGCCGCTTGAATTTGCAGTCTCAAAATGTAGGACGTTGGTTGCAGAGACAAAAGCTGATGGAGAATTTTAGAGGCCATTTATGTTAAAGGCTGTCGTGACATGGAGAACCTTGGGTGTGAACGGCAGCTAAACGAAGGAAGGCCATGGTTATGGAACGGGAATTACATCCTAAAGACTGTGTTATTTGGAACAGAAACCGATCCCAAAACATTCAGCGTTTATTCCTGTACAATGCGTGTGACAGCTACAAGCTTCCAGATAACTATTACATTGGCCACACCAGGATGGAAATTTCATGGTGTTTCGATCATACTTAGAGTATGCGCAATGTCCTGTGCTGAATGCAGAACCCCCCCCACACTGCAGTGTGACCAGGGGTGGTTCTGGGGGGGCAGTGCCCCTGCGACAACATCCCCATAATACTGTATGTATGCTGCTTAGGCCTGAAAGAAATGCATTAATACTATTACTAGTATTTTTTACGTGTTATATGTGGGTTAAAATTTTGTGAGCTCGGAACTGGCGAAATGTAAATGTAAGCAGAATTTCTTGACACTTAATGCTGGTGTGCTGGGTGGTCAAGTCACTTCAGTTGGTGAAAAGCGGAGTTAACAACTAATAATCACGCTTGTGAAATAAAGTCTAAACAAGAAATCATAGTGAGTTACATATTTGTAAAAACTGTAAAATGTGACTGCAAGGCATTGCAACTATGACTTAGCATCTTTCAAAACAGTATTTTGCGTATTAATGCTGAAATTCTAGTGTGAGTAACACTTAGAGGGCTTTAAGGTCAAATGCATCTGGGCCTCCCAACAGAACGGGCTGCAGTATTCCCCCCTCCCCAAGTTGAAATGGTGGCCAGTGGGTGTGAACAAAAAAAAACAAAAAGCTTAACCAAAGTAGCATTATGATATTCAGTCAAATCATGTGACTTAGCAGCCATTTTATGTCAGTTTTTTACACACACGGTAAAATAATATTCAACATATTACACTCAGGCAAAATAAAAGCACTTATCCCTGTGGTGCCAGATCCCCTATAAATAATGCTCAGCAAACAAAACCCTCCATCCACACCGCTGATGTACGGCGCCTCGATGGGAGCTGCCGTAATTCTTAGCATAAACACGGAGAAATGCTCATTCTTCAGAAATACAACAGCCAATTAGCAAATGAGAACAGTGGTAAATAGGAACGACAGGGGAGCTCTGCGGGCACACTGCAAGGAGGGGGCGGGCAGAATGGAGCAGAAAGAAAAGAACCAGGGGAACCCCCTGATGATATAGGGAGAACATGCAAACTCCACTCACACAGGCCGGTGGGCGGAGACTCGAACCCTGGTCTCTAGAGGTGTCAGGTGAGTGCGCTAACCTCTGCCCTATAAAATTAATACTGATGGGTTTGGAGCCACTCCCACGTACATGTGGGAAATGCTGAGCCTGGATGTCATTTACAATGCTAATGTAGCACATACAGCAAGTTTTAACAGGTGAAAACCCTGAAAAACACGCCTTCGGAAAATAACGCGTTCCCGTGCTTATTTAGAGAGATGATACTTGATCTGAAGAAGCCTGGATTGTTTTAATTATATGAAGATTAACATGGAACAATCTGTTGCCATGGTACCCTGTTCTCGGAGTAGAAACATCTAGACATCTCCAAACAAAGGAATTACAGAATTTGCAATTCATCACCCTTCATACTGTCAGAAGATTCTTGTGTACATTACCGCCCCCTACGTGTCTGTATCACACCCACGCTGGCGTGTCTGCATGCTTGGCTTGGGATTCTGCACCAGTGTTCATTGTATCACTGATTCAAGAACAAAAGCCTTCTCATTTACATAGGAAGGTCATGACACACAATCACAGCACCAAAACGCAGAATTATGAAGACAGCGGATTGGTGAAACTTGATGATTGGTCATACCAAGTAAACACTTCACCATAACTTTATCCCACATTCTCCACGTCAAGCAAGAGTTGGCAGCATCAAAACTCTAACCTGCTAATCATTTCTATATGTAGAATTTTTTACTTAATTTCCTCTGTCAATAGCCTAGCTACCAATCGGCATCATCTTATGACCATATAAACACAGACACCATAACTTGTAAGAGTTCAGGCTCTTCAGGAATATTCCATGCACCTCAGCCAATGCTGATGAAAAAAAGACACCCAAGCAAGATATTGAACGACGACACATGATACCAAGACCAAAATAAAAAGGCACAGCTTACAATACCTGATACTTTGGAGCTCACATATACTGTATTTATGGAAATATACTGGCACATGTAATCATGTCAGTGTTATTTTTTTGTCGTAACAGTTAAAATGTAGCATTCTGTTTAGTATATATATATAGTATGGAATCTGAAATTGACCAGATACCCCCTTAGTTACCATAGTAATACATGCTGTCTTAAATTACAGCTTGAAATAAGATGTCACTAGATCCAGGGAACGTGCTCCCCGCTCGTCACTCCTAACGAGGTGGAGGCTTTAATTAGCCAGCGATGCGTGGCGTTGGCCGCAGGAAGCCGGTGGACCCCCTCCCACATGCCTTTGCGTGGAGCTGTCGGGGGGTGGTGTCACTCACTGCGGGAACGAGGGATTAACGTGTCGGGGCCACGGTGCAGCAGACTGGCTGGGCCAGGATCAGCAATGTAGGAGCTGCAGCATGAGAGGCCAAAGGCACAGAGGAATGAGGATGGAACTTAACCCCCAATGCGGAGGTGCTGGGGGGAAGCCTTTTAGGTGATTACCCCCACGTATGACTGGACTGGGCACGGGGGGGCTCAGCGGGCTAGGATGCCTCGCCCATTATCAGAAGGTCGCTAGTTCAAATCCCAGTGTTGGCAGAGTGGTGCCACTTAACCCCAATTGTTCCAGGGACTGGCTGACCTCAATGCTGAATTAATAAAATATAAATATGCAGGCCTGCCACACTGTCCCCTAAACCTCATAAAAGGACGCTTCTCAAAGCGTTAAGGATGAGGCAGATTATATGAAGCAGACAAACATAATTTTCAAATATGAAATTTGTGCGTATATGCATTTGTTGAATTTTGCCTTGCCTGATGCAGAGATTTTCATTGACAATCTTAAGGAAAGAAAAACAAAACACAGCACCAATTATAAAATCTATCTATGAACCGTCATCATACATTAATTACACTGCGTTCACTACACAGTCGAATTAAGACTTCAGCTTCTCGTTCTGCTACTATAATTATATTTTCTATCAGGTGTTATCAGCAACCACATTTGCATTTTGATAACAATAGGGCGTTTTGTCTAAAATCTAACGATTTACACGTGTTGGGAGGTGATGAGATTACAGTCAGTCCTAATGAGCTATAGGCTATTTAAAACATCCATTATCACTCTTCCCTGTTCATTCCCAGACTAATCTGGGATGTTTAGTGTGGGACTGTCGCTAGAGCAGCTGTAATTACCATAAGAATACAAAAGACGCAAACTGCAAACACAGCGCTACCTTGACCTTTGTTGCAGTCACAAAACGCGCCCTGCCTGTCCCACCTTCCTCGAAAGGCACATGATTAAAAGTCATTAATCTCGGCTTTAATGAGGGACGTTGCAGTTTTCTCACAGTTTCCAGGGCAGTCAGCATCAGCATTTATGACTTGCATCCCATTGTGCTGAGCTGCGTCTAAAAGCCTGAGACTGAAACCTTTGCTTTGTCTGCAAGGGTCTGTTTGGGGGATGACGGTATCTTCTATCCCAGGTCATTTTATCTGGCTGCTACTTGAGAAAAGTGGCCTGAAACTGGATGGTTAATGACCATGGCTGCTGACTGCACATGGAGAAACAGCTTTAAAAAATCATGAATTTCAAAGTATAGATGTGGCTCTGTGCATGTCTGTGCGGTATGCAAACAGCCGCAACCGCTCATGGAGATCAACAAGTGGTCGTTGTTTTTTGTAGGGTCAGGATAAAACAATATGCGTGGTGATGCACAGCCAAATGGGCTGCGACCCAAACAGGCCTGCGACCCAAAAGGTAAACAGAGAGCTGATGTGACTCGATGGTACAGACTGGATGGTGCCTCATGCCCTGGGCAGACCAGGGACCAGGGTGATCAGGAGGAGTGCTCCAATGAGAATGTCTAGGCAAACCCACTCTACACAGAGCTCTGGCCATAAACCTGCTGTCAATTGCTCCTTCAGGAGGAAGCCTACTGTACATATGGATCAGTCTTCACAGAGCTGTTGGAGACCAGACCTGAAGACTCCTACTCCCTCAAACAGTCCAGACCTTCTTGGCTCCTGGACAAAAGGAAGTAATATGTTGGCCACCAGACAACAGCACAAACCATCTCAGCCCATGGACAACTGGATGGACCATCTTGGCCACCAATCAACAGAATGGACCATCTTAACGCCCAGGTGATAGGACAGGCCATCTCAGCCCCCGGGCCTTAGACCAGACCATCCTGGCCAACAAACAACAGGATGGACCATCTCAACCCCCAGACAAGAGAATGGACCATCTTCTCCCACAGACAACAGGATAGGCCATCTCAGCCCCTAGGCGACAGGACAGATCATCTCGACCTCCAGACAACAGGGTGGACCATCTCGACCTCAGACAGCATTCAGCCTTACAGCAGCGCCATCATAAATTATATTAAAGTCTGTGGTCTGAGTGTCAATCTGCTGCATGGGAAATTGCATCAGCTGCATAATATGGGCTGTCTGTTCAGCACCTCGGCTGCTTCTATACTATTTGTTCTAAGTACCATTTAGAAACACTTTTATTTTTAATATTTTCAACCCACACAGCAAAACTTATCACTGCTTTTAGCATAGAGGGCTTTTGTCCTGGGGTAATCAATCAGCCATTGTGCATATTCATAGCTGTGTAATTTTGCACACAACATACACAAATTAAAATTATAGATATGCATGTGTATAAAAGCCTTTTTCCTGACAAATCACTTTGAAAGCTCAGAATATATTTGGTTGACAAGCTGCTCCATTAAATCGCTCATTTTTCTTGTTTTCACTCATGCCCAGATGCCCAGAATAGTCAAAGAGAGAAGGATAAGAGATGAGATTTGGGAAAAAAAAAAAAAACATCAGTAATTAAAAAATAATTAAACGACAATCGCAATTAATTGTTCAGTGGCAAGATAAATTAACAATGTGCCGAGTTCAAAAGTAAGTATGAGTTGATCTAATTAATACGGGCCCTCGAAAATTATGCACAAGACGATATTTAAGAGAAATGAACGAGCTGAACTTTAAGTGAAATTTAAAGTGTAATTAACGGGAAGTGTGAGGCTGGGAAATGACAGCGATGAAGGCTGATGTAGAATCACACATAAACCCATTCACACACACACATACACACACACACACACAAACAGATTAGGTATCTATATCTTTGTGGGAACTCTCCATTCATTTCTATGAGAAAAACCCTAATTCCAACATTGTCACCCATAACACCTACTCAGCCATAACCTTAACCATAAATACCCTAACAAAATACAAGGCTTTCAGTATTTGTAGGGTTTTAATTGCATTCACAGATTTTTATGAAAAATTGCATTTACTCTTGTGGGAACTGAATAACAGCTGTGTATCACATTTGGTTTTATTTGGCACCTCTCCGCACGATTCACACACCATGACCTGTCGAAGTCACATCACAACAGAACAATATTACTAATACCAACACCCAGATCCGCAACACACATCACTAATATAACTGCTGTAGTCGCTTACCTGACAGCCGAAGTCACATCACAAAAGAACAATATTACTAATACCAACACCCAGATCCGCAACACACATCACTAATATAACTGCTGCAGCCACTTACCTGACAGCCGAAGTCACATCACAACAGAACAATATTACTAATACCAACACCCAGATCCGCAACACACATCACTAATATAACTGCTGCAGCCGCTTACCTGACAGCCGAAGTCACATCACAACAGAACAATATTACTAATACCAACACCAATAACCGATGCCGCTAACCAATTACCAGTGGCCCATAGCAATAACCGACTAGTCTCTGAACTCCAAAAATCTTTTGTGAAACTGACTTTGATTATGTTACTTCTTAAAGTCCCATGAGTTTGTGTAGTGACATCATACAACACGTGGTCAGGAACAGATGTCAGAAAGCAGCACCGACTTGAGCCAACAAAATCACTCATTCTCCACTAGGTAAATGGTGGATAGTCCAATGCAATCATCTCCATTATTTTAGCATTATCTATTTATTAGCTCTGGTGCTGCTAACTTTGAATTTTGATTATAGTCTAAATATGGGCTGCAATATCAACCAAGACCTGCTTATCCTATTGTCACCAATCAATTTCATAAATTTGTAAGTTCACATTAGTCTCATTGTCCAGCACGGACAGCTCGAAAACATTTTTTCCAGAAGATCCTTCATTTGAACAACTTTTTTCAGGTGCCAGAGCAGATGGCCGTATTCCTAGAAATGATCTGTGAGGTTCCGCTGCTGTTAACCCCTTGATGAGTGAGTCTGGCCCCCATTTACGCCCAGGAGCTCAAAGACACTCACTGATGTTCTCTCTGATGTTGCCTTTTCCTACCTTTGTCGCTCTTTCATCTGGCAGGAGTACAATTACTCAGAGAACAAAAAAAAAGACAATAACCCGGGTTTGCTGTTTCCTCATGCCTGATGGAAACAGAAAGGGGAAATGAATCCTGATCACTGTTCCCTACTTACTCAATCTTGGTAAATCAATGGCCTTAACCGTGACTCCTCATCTGCCCGGAAGGCCAGTCGCCCACTGGGGATGGTCACCAGGATCAGCAGATGCCAGAGGTCACCATTAGCATGAGGACTGTGAACGTCAGAGGAGGAAGTGTAGAAAGCGGCCTCCAACTAATGCCCCTCTGGCAATGGTTTACATGCCAAGGGTCTGATCACCGTATGCACTTATACCTCTAAGCGCTAAAATAAGTCCCTTTGTGACAGTCGAGGCGTCAGTCGCCATGACGGACTCCATTATTCGCAAATGGGCTGTGATACATTCTGATGACAGGGAGTTCTCTCTGGTCGCGTGTCTGACATCAACACAGCATCATCGCAGCACAGGGAAGGATGGCAATCTGTGTGTCTATGTGGTTGCCAGGACAACGGTGTGTTAGTATCAGAGCCGACGGATAATTCTGGCTGCAGCCGGCACAGATAAACGCTTCCGACCTCACCGGCATATCCCAGATTTCCTGAATCCGGCTCTGGCCCAGTGTCTTGGCAAAACTGTCCCCTTTTCATGAAAAGATGCTAATAAGCTGCTAAACCATTTTGCCCATTTAGTGGAAAGGCCAGTTAAAAGGGCCCCCACAATGCGGTGGTAGCGGCTTACAGCTTCCTGCCCTGCTGCATGATGGGATAATTCCCAGACATCTCTGGCCTCCGCATGGAGGGGTCCAGGCAAAGGGGGATCCATGTTCCTCCACGCAGATGAAGATCAGGAAGACAAAGCAAAGCCATGAAGGAACGGTCTGGAAGCCGTAAGTGATGCCAGGCAGACTGGATGCCACAGTTACTCCGATCGGCAGACTCCCCCAGGTAGTGTCAGCACTCCAGCTTGCTCAACATCCGTTCAAAGGCGATCGACGGGTCTATTTTCAAGACGTACCTAGTTAATGGCGGCAATCTGAATGTCACCTTGATGTCCGCTCTCCTAGTCACCAAAATCCACGAAGGGGGATGCCCCCCCCCCAGTCAAGAGTGACCCCTCAGGCAGCGACATTTCCGTAGCTCCCTAGATTATTTTCTTTGTAAAGGCACACGGCAAAAAAGGGTGGGAGACCACTGCACTACAGAAACTGCACAGTTCACCTGGAACCTATCCCTGCTGTTATACCGAACGTCAGTTTTATAAACATAACAATGACACCCCATCCCGACAACTATTAAATTGTTGCTTCCTTGTTTTATAAGCAACGTGCTTGCAATAATAGCTATGTAACGTTCCAGAACAATCTGCCAAAGTACTAATTAATGTAAATGTGAAGCATTGTCATCGTCCAATTACTTGATTAGCAGACAGTGAGTGAAAACGGAAAGCATATTTTATGGATTACTGGAAGGTCTAGCAGGATGCGGTTCTGAGCACATGATTCCCAGCTGAGCCCAGAGAAGGGCCTGATACCAGCTAAACCTATGAACAAACTGCCGTAACCAACAGCGAGCGGTTATGAGCGATCTTGTGCTCGCCTCATGCCCCATTTTGCTTTGCATCGTCTGTTGAAAGCGATTTCATTTCCACCAGAGAAGCGCAGAGGCATGAAGGACTGCAGCCACAGGGAATGGAGAAGTGTCCGTCGGCACGTTTCCATGGATTAGTGGAGAAAAGCTGGAGACACAGACCTGGGAATAATATCGTGCCCAGCTGGTGGGGAGCTAAGTGAGACCAAAGTGAAAGTGGGAGGGTCTGTGGCTCTGGAGGTGTGGCATGGAGCAAAAGCAGGAAGGTGTGCGGTCCTGGGGGTGCGGGATGGAGTGAAAGATGGAGGGTGTGCGGTCCTGGGGGTGCGGGTCGAAGCGAAAGCAAGAAGGTACCTGATCCCGGGTGTGTAGCCCTAAGAGGGATTGGGAGGTGTCTACCTGGACAAGCGTCTGCTGCAGGTGCGAGCCTCATGTCAGATGTTTAACGGGCTCCGACAGCCCGTGACCATGCCTGCCGACATGATGGGAGTTCAGAGGCAAGCTGCCAGGAGAGAGAGGCAGTGCAAAGCTCCTATACGGCATCACTGCCAGGGCAGCTGCTGCCAGAACAGAGCAGCATGACCTCATGGCTTGAGGGCAATATGGACTCAGGAAAGCGGAGGCAGGGAGGCAGAACTTGTTCTTGCGTTGACACAACTGAGAATACACATCGAAAACCGAGGATATTATCAAAGATGTGCAGATATTCCAGGCATCCATCTTTCGGCCAGGAGTCTATCCCAAACAGCTTGGGGAGCGAGGCCACACCATGGGTGGGAGCAATGACATAATAACACATAATAGCTCCTCACTGACCCAGCACGCCACCAAACATATAGCTTTGCTGAGACAGAATGACTTATTATTCCATTGCAGAGAAAAATGTTGCTTATCATTATTATTATTTGCCATAACTAATGGGAAGTGTCTGTGTAATATATGAGGCGTTTAAGCAGCACGTGGTGGGAGGCGTTTGCCGCTTCGGCCAGACTACACCCACTACCTTTCAATTAACTACAGCCAGTCACCAGGCAAAAGCCTCAAAGTCTGCAAAGTCGCTTCAACCTCATCACTTCAGCTCACTTCCTGGGACCCACCCGCCACCATCGCCATCGCTCCACACCCCCACGCTGTCTCTCGGATAAAGTTCCATTTGAATCTTTTTGATGGGTCACCTTCAGAAATATCAAAAGCTGGTGCGTTTTTACTTCCCAGGAAATTAACGACATGAGACCCCGGCACATCAAAGACCGGACCTGCACAGGAGACCGACGTGGGTTTGAAGTGTCAGCATTGGGGAGATTCAGTTACAGGTTCGTTACGGCCTGGTGAATCCTTCCATTGGGCAAACTGGCCTAGGACCCCCTCCCCCCCCCAAAATTAAGCAGACGCGGTATCTTCAAGTGAGAACCATTGAATGGAGAGGGAATGTAGCCAATCCAGCTGTAATAATAAGGTAACGTCAGTGAGTATGAGAAAATACTGCGCTCTGCCCTTGGTGAGTTTTATTATGACACAGGAATGCTCAAAGGCGAAGTCATCAAACCTGTGTGGAGCCTCTTAACTCAGAGGGCTTCTGGCAATTACCAGGAATACAAACACGAGTGTGAATATCAGTGTCCAGTCAGGCAGCCCCCCAGAGTAAAGATTATGACACGCCCTGCGGCTGGAGGCTCTCAGAAGGCCCAAAGGCAACTGGTGCCCTGGGGGGGTTCAGGACAAACAGTTGACAAGCATAAGCAAATATACCAAAGTTTCTTGGTATATCACCACTCTTATGCTCAGCTGTCTTCATCTCCCTGTTTGTTAATTGCATGTTTCAGACTGGCGACGTTTGGGATTCAATCCCCATTTACTTTTGGAAAAACAGAAGCAAAGTACTATCTTATTTACATTCACTTCAGCATAACGTTACATAAGTGAGAAAAAAAGAGGTTAAATCTCATTGTTAAGGATAAAGGTCTGAATGTTGTGAACTGGAACACAGCTGCAGAGATTAAATGCCATGGTTTGATAATTTATCTGCTTTTTGGAATCTTGTTATTCTGAGTTCTTTCAAAACGAAATCCTCTCCCTCCCTCTCTCTCTCTCTCTCTCTCTCTTTCTCTGCTGGAACAATTGGGGTCTCTGAGTGTGATATTGTGCAAAATCATACAGCACTGGCAGGGAACGGATTAGAAAAAGTGTCTTCATGAAAAGTCTATTTCAGTGACACTTTCATTTTTCATTAATGATTTATACAAGCAAGTGGTCCCTGTATGTATCAAGGGATGTGTTTCAGAAAATGCGGAAATACAATGTTCTAAGTAGTCAGCAGGAAAATGAAAACTGCTGACTTTGACAATAAGATATTTCAAGTGCCCGAGATATGATAATCACACGGGTGTCATGCTGAGGGGGGCATCACCAGAGTTTTACGCCCAGAATATCACAGCGAATTAAAGTATAGCATGTTATACACAAAATCACAAATCAGGAAAATGAACAGATATCTTGTAAACGGTGTAAAAGAGGGGTTCCCAGAGTTTTGGGAGGCTGGAGTTAATTTCCAGATTAACTACATATTTTCAAGCCTTTTTCTCTTCCTTTTTACAACCATGACACTCACACATTCTGATCTGATCTGAACCAAATGTAAATGACTGAATAGCAATAGTAAGCAGAAGTTAATGGAAAGCAGTCAGCAAACTGAATCTGACAATATTCTCCTGTTGCTCCTGTGCAATCCTCTGTGCAAAATGCACATGTGGGTCCGCGTTGGGAGCCACTACTGTAAACGATACCCAATAGGCCATTAGGTTGTACCAAATCCCCTAAATGCCCCCAAATTAACATAATCACCAACCACCATTCCCTGTTATTCTAATTAAACTGATTAATATGCTGCTGTACTAAAAAGGACAAGCTGGTACCCCGGAATCCACGAAGGATACATTCTAAGACCTACCCCAATAGCTGAAACTGCCAGCAGTAGCAAACACCATATTCTTTGTGTACATACATACCTAAGATACTGTTTCATTTATAAATTACACACATAGCTAATCATAAATACTAACAGTAAAATAACACAATTGCTTTTTCAGCCCCCAACTGCCATCCATCCATGTAAAAGATAAAATGTGCACGCTTTTCTTACAACTAGTGCTCAGCTCTGAAACACCATGCACACTCTTGCCCGACTTAAACCTTGTATTATTATTCATTATTGTTTAAGATTACAAGCCCGGAATCATTAAGCTGTTAATTGTAGCAGATGCTGTCAAAGCCACGAACACAGACCTTTGTTGTAATGAAATAAACGTTTATTAGGCGGCTGTGTAACGGTGAAAACTGAACCGTCTCCACGGCGACTCCGTCTCTGAACCGTGTCCCTGTCTCTACAGATACCCCCTCCCCGAACCACATCCCCAACTCTACGGTGACTCCCCCTGTACCGTATCCCCGTCTCCATGGTGACTCCCAAAACCGTGTCCCCATCTCCATGGAAACCAACCCACCCCCCCCCAAACAAGATCTCCATCCTAATGGCAAACCCCCTAAAACCATGTCCCTGACTCCATGGTAGACCCTCCCTCCCGGAAACCAAGTCCCCAGCTGCCTGCCAATGCCCCCCCTCCCAAAGCTGATGTCCATGGCTTTATGGGGACCCCCCCCCCCCCCCCCCCCACACACCCCCCCCCTCCCCCCCGCCCCCCCCCCCCCCCAGATGCCCCCCCCCCCCTCCCCCCCCCCCCCCTCCACCCCCCCCCCCACCCCCCCCC
>JAODKE010000068.1:485323-498688 GCA_026779605.1 Mormyrus hasselquistii
AACTTTAACGCAGTTAAAGTTCAATTATTATTATTATTATTATTATTATTATTATTATTATTATTATTATTATTATTATTATTAATAATAGTAGTAGTAGTATTAAAAGACAGGGCTTACAGGTATAGAGAAAGGTGGGGGAAGGGGAGGGGCTTTCAGGTAAATTGGTGGGAGAAGGGGCAGGGCTTACAGGTAGACCGACAAGAGGGAGTGGGCTAAGTGCTTCCAAAGAGTGACCAGTAACAAGTTCAAATCAGCCAAGACCTCAGGTTTGGTGTGACCCTGTACCTAATGAGGTTACCTATGTCAGATCAGGGCGCAGTTGCCCATGTCAGATCAGGGTCGAGTTTATCTATGTCAGATAAGGGCGTGGTTGCCTATGTTTTATCAGGGTGTGGTTACCTATGTTTTATCAGGGCGGGTTTACCTATGTCAGTTCAGGGCGTGGTTACCTATGTCAGATCAGGGCACAGTTACCTATGTCAGATCAAGGCGAGGTTATCTATGTAAGGTCAGGGTGTGGTTGCCTATGTCAGATAAGGGCGTGGTTGCCTATGTTTTATCAGGGAGTGGTTACCTACTGTATGTCAGATCAGGGCGTGGTTACCTATGTCAGATCAGGGCGTGGTTACCTATGTCAGATCAGGGTGTGCTTACGTAAGTTATATCAAGGTGCAGTTACCTACCAAAGATCACCAGTCAGTCACTGAATTGTTATTGAGATGGCAGCAAAGAGAGGGCTTGAACATCGATCTCTCTACAATACGATCAGAGATAGACGGGCAACGTGTCAGCTTATTGGAGCGTTTGCTCCAGTGTCCGGAGGCGGCCTTTGACTTTGCGGCTTTAACTCCCCCCCATAACTAATATACACACATCATGGAATCTAGCAGCCCCAGCTGGATGGAGTCACATCCCATAATATTTGATAAATGTTAAAACCAGCTTGGAGAACATGAGAAAAACAGGCTTCGTCTCTTACCTTCATAAATCGCCTTAAATCCTTGAGCGCTTACGGCAAAATCGGTGGTGAACCACAATGCCAAGATTGATCCCGTGCTCACAATCGGAGAGGGTAACATGAATCCCGACAGCCTGAAAGGTAAACACACAACATGAAGACAAGGTGAGTTACAAGCACAGGCATTACAGGGAGACTGGCCTTTCCATTTAGGGCCGAAAAGATGCCCCTCTCGCCAAACCAGAGGTGGCAATTTCAGGTCCAGAAAGTTAAAATCCAGACCACGATTTCCTTTCAACCAACCAGTTGAACATAAAGTATCACAGTCACAGAATACTCAACTGGTTGGTTGAACCAGTTGGATTTTAACCTTCTGGACCTGAAATTACCACCTCTGGGCCAAACGATTATACCTTTATAAACTTTACCATCCAGCAGTTGCTCAAACTGGTATAAATGGTCAGATACACCATCTGGGTAGCTGATTATGTTCCTCATACAAACTGCAGTCAATGTGAAGAAACAACTGAAGTGAGTCCAGGAGAAAATGATGCTGCAGACTTTGATGCTGCAGTAGAGCTCAGAACGGCGAGAGACAGGGAGCAGGAGGGAGGGGGACACAGGGACGTTCATCTCGCTTTGCAGGAGAAAAGAACAAGAAAGCGAGAGAGCAGTCAGAAGAGTGGGGCGGCATTAAGCAGCAAGATGTTCAGGGCCGGTGGTAAATAAGCAAGAGACAGGATCGGGGGTTGGGGGGGGCGTAAGAATGAGGCGTTCATGGAGATTCGTCTTCACAGGGATTAATTCTCCTTTTTGGCTATATATAATTAAAGGCTTGGCAACATCAAAACACTGGGATAACTATGGACCAACCTCCAGATCCAGAATCTGAGCATAAAGGGAGAAAGGGGCCGTACATCAGCCATCTTTTAAATCTGCTGCCTTCATGGTTGATGTGACCTTCCGGAATGAGTAACAAATGACTCCAAGTGTGACAAACTGAGGTTTGGGCACCCCGTATTGGCCACAAACAGTCACTACACTGTGGGGAGGTTAGGGCCCCAAATGTAACAAAAATGCTCCTGACAGGGGCCCCAGTCCTGATTTTACCCCAGCTTCCAGAGAGCATAGTGGTTACAACGCAAGGGTTTAATCCACCATTCCCTGACCGCCACGCAGGCAACTCATTGGACAGCCACTCCTCCAATCAGCAAGGTCTTCATTCCAGCTGTGAGCAACCAATTGGCACCAAGAATGTGGTATGATAAGAGCACAGGCTGGCTACGTTTAATTCTCTGGTCAGTACGGGAACAAGTCCCAAGGTATGGAGTATCAGAGACAACCAAAGGCAGCTAAAGTGGAACAGAAATGCACCAAGCCAGGCTTACACGACTGTGGTGGCAGTCGGTTAATTAGATTGTAATTGTTGTCATTTGGAAAGTCCTTGAATAAACAGAAGTGTAGCAGAAGCATGACAGATCTTCAGCACAGGAAATGCAGTGTAATTACCCGTGTCAAGGGCGGCAGGCACATTTCAAACAGAGCAATAAGCGAAACAGTATTATGCTAATTCAATCATTCACACCAATAAGGAGATATGCAAATTAGGCAAAGGTCAAAGGTTAAAGAGATTCCCCTCTGCGTGTGCCTGATAAACATCCACTCAGAAGTATGGAGTAAGAGTCACGTTAGGAATGTTATGGATCAGAAATGAGCTGAGTAAACTTTCCATTGCACACTGCAAATGTTAATAGAATAGCTAACAGACAATGTCTATCTTTAATTGGTTCTCCTAGCTGTTAATTTTGACTAATTTTGTTTTGGCCATATGGTCACTGAATGTACTCTATTTCTAAGCAATTCCCCTCAGGAATGCCCAGCTTGGGAGATTAATTAAAAATGTGAAAAAAACTCAGAGCTCAGGACTAAAGTACTGAAACTTCAAGATAAGAATCCCAAAGCCTTCTCTAGCGGTGTTTCCTTTCGCCGGTGTGGAGAGAGGACATCCTTCCTGTGCACGTTTCCAATTTCACTGTCTGTCTTTAAATGGCTGTCAGAATCCACGGGACTCGCTGTCACTCCACCTTTTACAGGAAAACATGTTGCCACCTCGATTTGATGTGACGAACTGACATTATTATATGGTATCACATTCAATAAATCCAATAGATGCTTGGATTTAGTAACATTGTAAAGAATGGAGACTTTATGCAGGTCCAAAGGTGAACAGGATGTAACAAAATACTGTAAAAAAAAGCAGGATGACAGGCAGGCAGAAAGGACACCTGGTCTGGGAGCATGTCCTTATATAAGTGGTATTACAGTACAGGTGAAGTGAATGCATTTTGCAGTGTGTTTCCAGAGAACCGGCACAATAAACTTTGTGTCTTTTTATTTTTTAGCCTTTGTGCAAGACAACAAGGGTTTCTGCAGGTTGTCTGTCGAGATCCCATAGATCAGCTTCATCTAATACCACCTATTTCAGTCCTAGCTGCAGTGAACATAACCCTGTGATCCTTCACGGCGTAAATGCTATGCGACATTGTAATGTGAAAATAGAGGAAAGTAGATCACAGCCTGTGCTATCGGAGTGTAACAGAGATGGGTTTTAATTTCCAAAGGCCGGTTGCTGCTCCAAGATCAGTGTGGAGCGACAGTAGATCAGGTACTAAACAGAGTAGTGGGGGAGACCAAGCCAAGGGTCACAGGCTACAGGGTTCGAAAGCAAAACAAACCTGTAACTTGAGGAATAATGTAAGGACCCCAAGGGTCTAAGGATGTGACGATGTGACACAGGTCCCCCCCTTCCGGAATAGTACATTTAGTATTCAAGTGGGGGGGGGCAGGGTGGTTGGCAATTCTGTGTGGTTGAGTCAGGTCTGAGAAGCCATGGTGCTTGGTACATGCAGTAAAACAGTTAGAAATCAAAGAATATTGTCAGGATATGAGCTGAGAACTTCTTGAAAACCTGGTCAGATGCAACTCGTCTAATAAGAAAGAAGCAACTATAATGTATAATGACTGAGGGCTGCAGGCAGCTAATGGCCACGCGGCCCCCAGGTCCGGTCCCCCAGGTCTCCATCAACCGCTGTCTCTGAGAAGCAAACCTCCACCACCTTCACCAGCATCTTCCAGCATGTTCTGTATGCCTTTTCCTTGTAGCGGGCGTCTTTGAGCTTTAGAGATCTTCTTCGGCATGCCGCCGTCCTCCCCCCCAGCGGGGGGCGATGGGGGCATCACGGGAAAACCAGACACGCGGAAGTGGCGAAGACCCTGACATCCCATCGCACATTAAGTGTTAAACGATAAAGAAAAAGGAGATACCTTTTGTTCTGAGCAGCAAAAAGGTCTTTAATGCTCAACGATAAAAACGCAATGGCACGGAAAACAAACACACAGCAACTTTCAGGTCTTATTGAAAGTCGTAACTTTCCAAAAAAAAAGAGAAACCATTTAAATCCAGGTAGGCGACACTGGGGAGTTTAGAGCCAATGGACAAGTATTGTTTCAGTGGAATATGTTATTCTTTCTAATGGTGTGATAATGAATAAGTCATGTTTGTTCAGAAAACACTTTGCAATATTTCAGGTACAGTAGACAAAGAGCACTTTGGAGGCTTCAAGGCTGGACCACAACAAGGCCTGAGTGATTCCTAGGGCAGAAATGCACAACAGGGTTCAGCTATAGGACACGAAGCAGACAGATTTGGATCACAGATATACAGTTAGTTTACTATATTTTGCTATGTGGGAATCTAAAATGAACATCCTTCAGTAACAAAACAAGTGTCGCCAGTCTCCCAGTATTTTTTTTTTCATAGCATCAAGGCTTCACGGGAAACAAAAGATGAAAAATGGGATCAGGGTATGAGGGACCTTCCTTTATCGTTGAGGAAACTCTAAGAAGCTGCTCGCATACAGCTTCACACAGACAATAAGCCCACAGATCTGACGGCGCCTTAGTCACAGATATTTTTTAACTGAAGGAGTTAATGTGTAGTTAGGTACAGACTGGGCAAATGTGTGTATTGACACTTCATCTATATGCAATTCCTATCTGATAACTCACCCGCCGTATGTCACTTAATATAACGGCCTCAAAAAAACTAAATTGCGTGCCCGCCACGGCTAGAAAAACCACCCGTGCGGTTGCACGTCTACCATATCACCAATCTGCACTTATCTGTGCACCATTTCTCACCACAAATATTCTTCAAACTTAAATCTCTACAACAACAATCACTAATTCCTTGTCTGTACAGGACGGGTGCTGTAAAGGGGGTGAATGTTAGGATGGTTTCAAAATTTGGAACATAATTCAATTAGTCTGGAATGGGGCCAAATATGATGTGCCTTCATCAGGGCCAACATCTCTACAGTAATATGCTACTACCTGAGTGTGACTGGCTTTGAATCACAGAATCAGCGTAGTGACACGCTACACATCAGTGAACTTTGTAGGTGATACTCATAAAGCATAAACAGGCCACAAGTCCCCGGGCCGTGGCTCTCAGAGCATCTCATGAATGTGACCGATCCCTGGGGAGGTCCGAATGGGTGCTGAGCACAGAGGATTTCTCAAGTCGATCTCCTCAAAAAGTGCCTCTTTGTTTGGTGTGACACATCCCCCGCATGATGGAAGCACCCAGAATAATTGTGCCGCTGAACACAAATGGCCTGATTAGAGGACGTGACCCTGAAGTGGCTACTTCGCACACGCCGGAGTGTTCCTCCAAACTTGCCATCCTCTTTTCTCCTCGATGACAGGTGACGAAAGCCCCGCCTCTGAAAACCGCTAGCGTGAAGCTAATCAAATCACAAGCATGGCTGTAATCGGATTTGGCGAGGGGCTGTGTCTTTAGCTGGAGGAGAAAGGATGCAGGATTAATTATTCGAAAGAGGCGGTGTGAAGTCCATATTTTTCACATTCTGTTGTGTTTCGGGCTCTGGCTGATGGATCAGAGAGGATAGGACTGCAACACGGCGGACTTGTTTCACGGATTATTCCTTCACTGCTGATACTTGCGTCGCAAAATATCCATTTGCTACTGCCTCACTTGAGCTACCTTTGTCAAAACCTGTTACAAATTTGAACACCTACGTAGGCTTTGAAAGCGATTAGCTGGCCGGTAGCACGAGTTATTCCTGAACCTGGAAATCGCCAGGACTGCTGACAGACCTGTGGAATGATAACGATCCTCCTGCCAGACGGAGCAGGTGTTTCCTGCCATGCAAAACACCCAAAGCTACCTCTTATTGACCAGATAAGGGTCCAGTGTGTCTTTGGGGCAGCTCAATCCATCACAACTATAAAATTAATTTGAAACACAGAGAACACATCAAACAAATCTTATCATAAGTAGCCGTCATTCGCTAGGGTTTTTTTTTTTTAAAAGATAATGCAGCGAGTCTATAAATCATGCAACCTGTAGTTTGAAAAATCCACAAGTATAGAGCGACACCTGTTCCACAGCCAGGCCGCTCAATGGATCCCGGAAAACGGCACAAATCTCGAATGGCCTTGCAGCCGATTTCATCATGCCCACATATAAGTATTTTATCAGGCTTGTCTAAGTATTGTTTATTTTAACATTTGTTGGTTTTCGTCACGGTTTAAAGATTGATCACAAAAGGCTGGATATGTGAGATTGTGCTTTGAATGTCTCATGCTCCTGAATCTGATTGCCTGATAGATTTATTTAGTCTGATTTCGTAACGCCTGAAAAGTAGACATCTTTACAGAGGGATGGGTATAGCCTTAAGCACCGGTCTCCAAAAATGGCAGACGTGTACAGGGAGTGCCAATCCTGATAATGGTAAAATCATTGCGATATCTTGACAAGTGCATTTGGTCTCGTTTCAGAAGATCCAAACAGCCGGAAGATAAAAAAGCAAGGCTCATCTTCACCTCCTTCACCCCAAACAAGACAGTCTTCTGAGGACAAGATGATGAATAAGCCGACTCACTATTGGCTGCTCAAGGTTAAACTCCAGTCAGAGACATATACAGTAGACCATGGTACGGAAGAATGAGGAGAATGACAAAGATACACTCTACACACCAACTCAATTTTACAGCACCATTCAACCCCAACCTCTTCTGGTGGCCTCCTGACAGGAGACGTTGCACAATCGATGGTGCCCATGAGGCGAGGGCGGCAAAACATGCCGATTTCACTAAGATGGCCAGAACTTGCTGCAAAACGCCGATTATCTCACTCAGCATTGTCATGCAAATGGTCCTTGAGACACACTCAGTCCACAGCCCCATTAAAGTCACTCCATTCCCGTATGAAGTCCCATTTTCCATTCATCTGTTTGCTTTTCTAACCGGCCGACCCAAGAAGAGTCAACAGCATGCTAATGGATGCCTTTGTTTTTACCCATGTGTCCTTTCATTTGGGGATCATACTGACACAAGTGAAATAAACCCAACGGCCAGCTTTGTAGAGCCGCCGATTACGCAACGAGCTCTACAAATGAACAAATCAATCATAATAAACATCAAAAATGAAGAGCCACCCACAGATTTTCAAATTGTACATTCCTACTTACATGTTTACCACACTAAACACGTAGCAGCAGAGCCGCATGCAGTCATGCGTAGCTGTGTACTGCTTCTTACAGGAAACAAGACAATATAAATGTTCAGTGAGCTCTTAGCACACGGCATCAAATGCTGCTATTAGATCCAGGTCCAGCTTTGCCAGTGACATCACACTCCACTCAGCTGACAATTAATATTGTTACTACAAGTGGGAACACTTTGATCTCTCAAACGTTAGTAGTAAGACCCTACTAAAGAAACAAAAATGTTCAAAGTTAACTCTGGACTAGAGCAAAGACAGACCTTGTTTTCTACGTCTAAGCAGTGGTGGTGGGACAGGGATAGGATCCGTGAATATTCAGGGATGGGAGGGGTTTGAATGGATGTTTCCAAGGACACAGAGACAGCGCTACCCTCAACAATGACAGTGACGGTGGAAGCCTCTTGCAGCTCTGAAGGCTGCACCCCACCACACTGACACCCAGTATCTGTGGCGGGCTGGTGCTCAGTGATTTCTTCCTGAGTGACCGCTTTGGTTCATGGTTATTTCAAATATTTCTTTTGTGAATCAGGCTCCCAAATGCTAGTACGGTCTGATAGCTTCTGGAGAAACCAAAACAGACTCGCAAGAAGCCAAATGTAAGCTTGCCTGTGGCTGGTCTCTGTCACTCTCTGCAGTCTGTCATCAAAGCGCAAAAAGTGAAATGAACCTTCTGAATGATTTTTGGGCCCACTTGTCCAAGGTCACACAGCCAGGAAGAGCTTTTATAGACGATCCTCATTATAACATTTTGTCACTAGTACGATTTCCACAATGGCTTTCTCCTCCAGCGCTGGGCCTCTATTCACATATGGGGTCTATCGGGGTAGTGTTGTGTGAAATAGGGGACGTGAACACAAGAGGATTCTGTGCCAGGTTCAATCTCTGAAGAGACTGCTGTTGTACCCTTGAGTAACCATCTCTGCTCAAATCACTCCAGTAAAATATTCACTATGTAAATTGCACTGCATGTTGTCCAGGATGGAGCCGGACCTCATACCCTTTGCTGCCGGGGCTTGCCGCCAAACGGCTTCGCGGCATAAGCGGTCTGAAGATGGACGGATGACTGTAGGATGGGTGAACTGCTTGTTTGGAGAAAAGCACAAAGCAAATGAAGTATCTGTAAGTGTCGTTGTCAGGCAGCTGAAAAAGGACAGCCGAGGAGGACATGATGATTGAAAACTTGGAGTGAGTCATCGCTGTGCCGATCGCTGAGTTTCTGTCCATCTGCTCGGGAAGCTCTGGCATGTGGGGGCCACGTGCTCTTGTCTTCAAGGTGCTCCATCATGCTGCCGCCCCGAGGAGCATCTCCACAGCATGGCCCATCTGGCAAATGCGGCGGACAACTCCAGCGGGGTCCTGACGGCTGGGAGAGGCACCGCCAGCCATACTGGGCGGCCGACCCGAGAGGACGCCTCCTTCTGCATGTGCTGCACAATTTTAATGGAGAAACGCAAAATGCATCCAGAGAACGCCATAAAATTATATTTTTGTTATGCATCACGGCTTTGAGCCCATGTCAGGCCGTTAGATGAAAATCTCACAGCGAGCTGAAGGAGACCTTTTCTGAGGTTTTATAGCTCCCATCGTACTGCTTCACTGCAGCTAGGCTGACATGTATGTAATGAGCTTTGACTAAGATCTCAAATGCTAAGATTTGGGCCACCACCACATCTTTAGCGGTAATACTCAGAGAAACCAGTAGGGTGAGCCACAGAGAAGTCTGCAGTCCAAAGAAACGCGAGTTTAATAAATTGACCAGGCAATGTGTCATTTCTCATGGAAAATAAGTCTGCATGCGCGTCTGGGTTTTTAGGGCTAACCTGGCTTTTGTTTCTATTTCAAGGCCCACGGGTTTTCACATAATTCAGAGAAACTCAAATCTGATAGTATAATAGAATAATCAAGGTAACATATGTCGAGATACAAGCCAACGCGGTCACAGACAACGCGTCCAGACACCGCCACAGCTGTGCAACATGTGTTTATTTCTCAAAATTAAATTTTCAAAATTATTCTAAACAGAAAAAAAAAACAAATGGGTAAAACTAACTGGAGCCTACTGAGAATTGAACTTACTATGTGCGAAGTGATTTTATGCAGCTCAGTATAAGCACATTACTTTTATTTGCATTATTAATATTGACCTAAATGACAATCATCATTATTAAAATAATAACAGCAATCCCTGTGTGTGGTAAAACGAAACAAAGTATGCAGAAAACTTAATTGGGAAACGAAGTTTCTCTGAATAAGACGTATTAAATGAATTTAGTAAAATGGTACAAAAATGTATTGATTGTTGCTTTAAATATTTACAGAAATCTGACTTTACTGAAATGAAACACATCCTATTTTTTTACAAATCACTTAAAAAGAACGATTTGTTTTTTTTTGGCAGTTTGGCTTTTTTATCATTTATGTTTCTTGCAGAGTATAAAGGAAACAGGAGAACTGGAAGCGGATTCATGTCTATTTTAAACAGGGAAACGATAGTGGTTATAAGGTGGGAAAAATGGTTAACGGGGCGGAAATACGGAGCTACTTTCCTTACGTTACCATTTAATTCATCAAATTAATTTCACGCTTTCCTGCGGATATTATAATTGGCCGTGATTCCTGCAAACGAATCGAAAAGACATCTCCACAAAGGCCACCTGTTTTCCTGCAGCGTTACACGGCAGTAAAAAATGATGCAGGAAGCGCTGCCAAGAGTCACAAAAAAGACACAGACAAGCAGGGGCGGATATCCATCGTCTGTTACGGCTTTCATAATTCACCACGGCGTGATTTGTTTTATTCTGGGAATGTCCTGCCAAATGAAAGTGACCGTAAGAACGCTCTATGATCTAAAATATCAACGCATCGAAATTGTACGTGTGTTTTTAGCTATATATAAACTATTGAAACAAAGCAAACTCCACAACCACCTGGAAAAAAATACCTTGTCATTAAGGAATTAATAGTGACCCAGTTTCCTTTTATAATCATTGTGATCTGCGGTCTTTTATACATCTCCTCACTCCTCCCAGCTCTGGGTGTCAAGCTTGTTTTTTTTTTTTTTTTTTTTTTTTACTTGCAATATGTCCTCTTTTTTACCTAGTGAAGTATTTATACGGCTTTATTGTAGCTTCCCCAAACAAACCATAAACGGTTTCCACGTTTTAAGCAAACAAGCGAGCTTTAGTCGTTTGCCAAATCCTCCCTCCCACTGAGTTTGACGGCAGTCTGGAAGGTGACAGGGTCCAGAACGAATTAATGCCGTGGCTCCTAGTATTGACATAACATGTGGTGATTCAGCTTCACTGCAGAAGTCTATAAAGTGTGCCGCACGGGTCTGCCTGCCCTCCATTAATCGTCATAATAAATAGACAGGACAAATGCACAACAGAGCGACAACAGAGAGCAACAACAGCCAGGGTTGCTGCAGAAATCAGCCATTATTAAGGTACTTTAACAGTGAGTATTTTACATACAATAAGGCATAAATTCAAATGTGACTTGCAATTCACAAGACCTTAAAATAGGCCACATAATGTTTTATATCTCATCAAAGTGCTTTCTCCACAATGAAGATAAAAATTTACTACTGCAGTAGGTTCTAGCTTAGATTGGTCATACACGGAACCCATAAGTCCTTCTGATGCCTCTGATGACAGCAGCGAGGCTCGCTTGGGGTATCTGGTCCAGTGTGGGAGATACCGCTTGCTTGGAAAAGATCTGCGCATGTACGCGGCTCTCAACCAGTCTGGTTATCTGGCAAACAAACCCTTCCAGCAGCACTTAATCCGAGACCAAAACGGACGTTCTTCAGATAAACTAACACCCTGGTCACGCACCGTGAGACGAGAGAAGACAGGAAGTGAGAAAACTCTGCGCTGAGCTCTGGGCTTGCTTGCTCTTCTCATGCTCTTGAATGGTTATGTTCAGAATGGATTTGAAGTACCTACACGTTCAAGGGGATGAAAGAGGCAGCATATATCAAGAAAACATAACGCGCTTTCATACTGTAATTGCAACATTCCTGCTCAGACAATGGATACTTAACATGATTACCATACATAGGGTGCTCGAATTACCCCAGCCCTCACTAGCGACAGGCATGCGCTAGCAAGTGCAGGCAAGAGCGTCCCACCAAGATGTCAGCTCATGGCTCAGACGCCGCCTCACACATAATCTTATGAAGCTGCATGGAGGCTTCACACCTCTACGGCTGTGGGTCTGAGTCCTGCATCCGCTATGTGACTCACCCATTTCCCTAAGCTGGTTTGCATTTACTCCCCTTACCATGGTGATATCATGTCAGAATGGTTGTACTTGATTGCATGGTACATTTATGGTATGATGATGTACATAGAGTATATTTTCCTAGCATTTGAACAGTATTTTATTTTATACTATTCTACGTTGTTCTGGTACCATAGTATTCTGTTATGTCCCACGCTATTTATTTTCAACCTACACTGGTACTACGGTATTTAGCACGGGCATTGTTATGTTTGATCACTCGGGGCTACACTGGACTGCGATCATTTTAGTTTTACTGGATTCGGCGATGGAATCCGTGAATTTCATCTATGCAACTCACAGAAATCAGTAAGTATTTTTCAAATAAAGACACAATTAAAATGTGAACAGTTTTGTTTCTGTTTTTTGAACATGCATTTTGATAAAAGAAAGTTTCCTTCCTTAAGTGGTTAATTGGTTTTGATGCATGTAGCTATTAAATTGTTAAAGTTAACTGTTAAAAAGTCAAAACAGATGCATTTCATGCATGGTATAATTACATTTAATGTAATTATAATGTCTAATTTCAGTGCTATATCTTTAGAATGGTAAACATTACATAAATAATATTGAAAATAAGCTTAAATTACCAGTGTATAGCATATTTAAAAGCATGTTATTACCATGGTACAATTCAAAAAGCTTAACCAATTACCATTTTATTTTAACTGAAGATACGTTGTAAATTTGTAATACTATGTAGAATACCGTGGTATATAGGTGGTCAAATTACAGTGGTTTTACCATAGCAGTGCTTGATGGCAATACCATAATACCTTTTTATAAGGATCTCATGCTAGGAAGACCAACAGATTACAAACGACCCTTCTGGATTTCACAAGGAACCAGAGAACAAATCCATTTAGGCACCTAGGCTACTCTTAAAGCAAAACATAGGAAGACTCTCAATAAAACCAGTTTATGACTCATTTAAGTAATTATATGCATCAGGCTTTGCATATTGTGAGGTTATAATTATGATTAAAAGCTACTAATTAACTACAAAGAAGGCCATACAATAGCACCCATGCTTATTGGAAAATGATATATTATTTGACACTTATTTGAAATTCACAGGAAGGGATGAATAGTAAGTGATCATTTCTCTGTCGATATGTGGCACTGAAATGCCCCGGACTGCACCTTGTAAAACAATATCTTTGTGGATGGCAGGGGGCATTACTCAAGTGAAAGGACGGCAAGCGGATGCTGGCGTGCTGGATGGGGGTGTGGGAGTGCAGGTTTGACTAGGGAGAGGGCTTCTCCTGGCACGACCTACAGAGCCTGGTCTGGGACGGCATCAACACGGCACAGTGAGGAAAATTCCAGAGCCAAGCATGTCATTTTGGCAAGATGCGAGAACAATTACCTTTGGATATGTCCTTTGGGAATTATGAAAACCAAAATGGAAGCCAGGTTGGATTTATTGGGAGCCAAAAAATGACACTATGACATCTTACCTTCCATGATGAACACACAGAGAACCCCATCACCTGCCTGACCAAAAATGTTACCCCCACTCTTGTCTGCC
>JAODKE010000068.1:507922-523103 GCA_026779605.1 Mormyrus hasselquistii
CCGTATCTGTACACTTAGGGCTAGAATCTTCTAGACAGGTATCCTTCAGCAAAGAGCTGGTCCAAGGCAATAAACAAGTGTGTGTGTGTGTGTGTGTGTGTGTGTCTGTGTGTCTGTGTGTTTGCATGCAGATAGATAGATAGATAGATAGATAGATAGATAGATAGATAGATAGATAGATAGATAGATTATATGCATCCATTATTCAGAAGATGCTGAAGCAGCATGTGTTGCTAGTTAGCTAGCTACCGTCTTCTGACTCTTTATTTAGTCACTTTTAGCGTGAGACCCCAAACACAACCAGCCCAGCCACTGACCATGTGACTCTTTCACACATTTTCTGGGAACTGCCCACACTTGAAAAAATCATATTTATGCCAGCAAAGGACTTACAAATAAATGCAGGCTAAAGTGCTACCATAATCAATCATTTTTGATAAACGATTATCTTATAATAAGTCCTGTAACATTGTGTTATTAGCTGGTAAGGCTTTAAACAATGAAATGGGCACTGACTATTAATCCACCCCACAAAATGAGTTTAGCTTTTGCATTACTAGTGTCTAACTATGCACTATAGCAATCGCACTACAACAAACTATTCAGAGAAGCCTTGGGAGGCTTCCTGCACAAAGGTCAGCTGTAACTACCCACAAATCTGGGCAGAGGATGATTAGCCATCCCTGGAGCTCCGGCCTAGTGAATTCTGGGGGAAAAATGTCATGTGAAGCCAAGGAAGGATGACCTTGTCTAGTCACACATATTCTAAAATGACAAGGCAGGCACTCACAGCCAGGTTTTAGCATTCATGTGACGTGTGCAGTAATCCCAGCCCTGTAATTTCAGTCCTCAGTGCACATTCATGGCTGTCAGTCCGCTGATATTTCACCTCTAAAGGATGTCATTCACAAACCTGCTTCATCAAACCAACTGAAAAGTGTATTCTGGGTAAAAAGGTACACACCCTGAAGTAATTGTGATGTTTGAGATTAGATCCAAAATAAACTGTGTGATTCAAAAGGGCAAAAATATTTTAGGTAACAATTTTCGCGAATAAGCATCATAGCGTGTCTTTAAGCTGCTAAATAACTACCGAGCTAAGATACCGTAGCCTGGCGCTAATGTATCCCGCTCTATCCTACCTCGCCATTACGCTCATGGGGGCTTCACTGCGATTATTACCGCAATATCGCTGCTCCCATCTGCCGTTTCAGGAAATGAAAGCCGCAGCGACCGGCTCGCGCGTTCGCGGGGCGTTCCCACACCGTCTCTGGCGGTGACCAAAAAAATGCTAATTAATCGCTGAATTATCAGCGGTCTCAGGGTCCTGCACTATCCCCCCGACAAACACCAGGAAAGCGTAATGGAAACACGTAAGTCACACACAACATAAAGCCAGCAAAGTATATTCTTAATAAGAATGTCATTAAGATGTTAATCGCTGTCACTAGTGAAAGACAGTTCATCTACTATGCATTAATTAATCAATCAATCAACACATTTTTAAGATGTTTTAACTGCTCTGGGCTTCTGCCACAGTTTATTAATGGGTTAAGGCTGATAGAAAATGACAATTAGCATGTCGGACAACTTCAGCGCAGTAATGTATCAGTGCTCTCTAACTTAATTCATGCTGTTTCAGGAAATCTTACAAAATAAAATTCAAATTTACATTAAAAACAGAGTAGCACTGCACGACTGTTCAGTTTATCTGGATCTTTACCTTCTTGTAACGGAATACAGGGTAATTTTTCAAACATTTATCAATAATTTTCTCAAATTCCATTTAGCGTCTATCACATTAGGCTGTCTCCCTCCAAGGGCAGTCTGGTTTTTTGGTAAATATGCAGAGTTACAATAATAACAGAGTGCTTCTTCTAAGTGCCTTAAAATGCACGGCCCGCAGTCCTGAGTAATCCTCCAAGCCGGCGCCGTGAATATTTTAAGCAGAGCTGCTGGGCAGCAGGCACGAGCTGTGAGCTTCAGTGGGTCCTCACCACCTCTCCACGGCTCACATTTGCTCCCCCTCAATCGCTTTAATCTTTGCAGCTACTTAAGTAGAGTCCTCATACTCCATCACACATTTACATCACAGAACCATAAAGGTTCCCCATTATGGCTGTTTTGTATAACATACTGCTGCTATCTATCACCTAGTCACTTACTGTGCCACTTACTCAGACAGCCGTCTTTAAAGTTCGCCATATTTTCATGGGGACAATACGCTTCATCTTTTTTTCTTTTTCCTGCTGATGGATTTCATGTCAGACGAATTTACAAAAGTTGCCCGGATCCTGAGACTTTGGAGCTAATCCTATATTCTTCTGGTCAAAAGTCTATTACCTTCCCCAAAAGGCTTGCAGCATCATTAGATTTTGTTATCAAAAAATCAGTTTCTTGGAACATAGTTATTGATCAGCACATCACATGGCAGACAGTGACCTTCTTTACAGGATTCTCCTCCTTGTTTTGTTTTACACATCCCTAAGACACACTCCCAACGCCTCCCTGTCTTGTTGTTCCAGATGTTGCACTACCTTGCTGCATTTTCACTGCATCCGAGAGTTAAAATCTTTCAAGAACAATAGTTTTGAAAGAAAATGTTGGCTGGAATTTCCAGGTAGATCACCTCTTTACAGATATCAGCCAGTCTTTTCAGGCGAGGTTCGTGCAGGACTTAATTAACAGGGAATCAGCCCACGGCACTCAGATCAGATTGAATAAGATTAGCATCTCCTCCATTTTACTGTATCCAAGAAGACACAGCTTACAGTTCTGAACATAGTGTCTTGGAACATTTATCTCAATGCTTACCATCTGTCTTTATTAATTCATTCCGGGTTTACAGCTGGAAACCATAATTACCTGTCCATTTTGCTGAGGCTAAGCGGTACCCTTAACGTGGTGATGTGCCTTCCGGACAGATGAAGCACCCACACTCACTGACACGGAGGTGTCACACACATCAGCACGACTGTTGGCTGTGAGATCTTTGAGAAACACCATCGATGTTAGGAACCCTCCCCCCCCCCCATTTCAGAGAGGCTGGGGGGTTGGCATGTAACATGGCATCACACCTTTCCTTTGTCATTATGAAATATAACCTTGGCCTCTCTTCAACCCTCATGCCATTTTTTTTATTTCAGTGGTAGTGGGGGAAGGGGCATCAAACAGCACAGACACTGTCTCTGGGGAAAATTAGGAAAAATGGCCCTTGAGAATAAACATCAACCTGCACACGGTGAACTCAGATCATGCCCAGAACACCAATGGCTGCCGATGGAGTAAAGTAAAACCTGGCAAACGTGAATGTTAAATCAAGATACAAAAGAACTGTTTAGATAATATGGTGATCCAGTGAGTAGCTCGGTCCCTCCAAAGCATGGGGTTGGTATCCTGTCTGTGTGCAGTCTGCAAGTTCTCACTGTTGAGTGCAGTGTGCATGTCATCCCTGTTGTATGCAGTTTGCATGCTCTTTGTGTGTTGCATGCAGCTTGTACCTCCTCCTTGTGTTATGTGCAGTCTGCATGTTCTCCATGTGTTGTGTGCAGTTTGTATAACCTCCCTGTGTTGTGTGCAGTCTGCAAGTTCTCCCTGTGTTGTGTGCAGTTTGCACATTCCCCCTGTGTTGTGTGCAGTTTGCACATTCCCCCTGTGTTGTGTGCAGTTTGCACATCATCCTGTGTTGTGTGCAGTTTGCACATCATCCTGTGTTGTGTGCAGTTTGCACATTCCCCCTGTGTTGTGTGCAGTTTGCACATCATCCTGTGTTGTGTGCAGTTTGCACATTCTCCCTGTGTTGTGTGGCTTTCCCCCTGTATTTCGATTTCCTCCTGCTGTCCAAAGACAGACAGGTCAACTAATTGGCATGTCTGAATTACCTGTAGTGTGTTTATGTCCCTGTGATGGACTGGCACTCCATTCGGGGTGTTACCCCAGCCTTCCTGGGACAGGATCCAGGCCCATCACAACCCTGTCCAGGATGAGCAGTTAGAAGATGGATGGATATTTAGCAGCCTTTAGTACAATTAAGAATCACAAAGCTAAATGTATTCTCTGTTTCTGCGTTTACAGTAAGCCAAGATGCATAATCACCAGTACTGTATCTATTGATCCTCAAGTACAGGAGATTTTATGCATTTAGAAAATATTTCTCCCCCTGGACAGTTTATTGTATAACAAATCCAAGTTTGCATAATAACTGGACTGGGAAAAAGTGAGATTTTGTATTATAAACATAAACAATGCATAATATTCTCCTAGTAAATTGAATAACTGTCTCGAAGCACGGAGAAATTCTTACAAATGTACATAAAAGCCTCTGCATACAGCAATTTGCAGAATTAATGGCCCGCATTCAGAACAATGTTACATTTAATAAGCAGTATGACCACTTGATGAGTGACAGACAGTGATGTCACCAAGTGTCTTGATTTACTGTGCTTATTAAGAGATAGCACAGGTTTTACTACAAATGCAAGCCCTCCATTTTAAAGGTCACATTTCCCTATAGGATGTAACACACTACATTTTTGGCATTAAACAGCACATTCCCATGTGATCCATTTCCCATTACTGTTAATCTTTTGTTCAAAAGTATGAAAATTAATACACAGGCATACATAATCTGCTAAATAGAATACCGATCAAGTTCAACGGCATGTTCAAACTTCAGCATTAGAAACAAGAGCATCAGCTATCATCCGCTAACTCAGGTCGTTACTTCCCAAGAAATGCTGCAGAATCAATCAGCCAATGCATCGTCCCTTTTCCATGCACGTGGTGCTAGTTTGTGTCACATGGATCCATAGTGATGCTAATTAATTGCTAACATGGCCTGGGATTCATTCTCCGCTTGATTTGTCTACGGCTAAATTCCATTAAGGGCCTCTGAGCTGAGATCATTGGTAATTAATTTGATCTCAATTATAAAACAATGATGTCAGAAGACTGATCTTGCTCCTACATACTAAAAAGTCCCAAATCTGCATCTACAGAGGAAAGCGTCCCCCCCCCCCAATGCATAGATGCAGTGTTCCGCATTGACCCGCATGACATGCCTCGCATAGCGAGCAACTCATTATCTACAGGAAGTTTAACTGTCTTTTGTGTCGCAATTAGCAGCTATGACTAGTACTTTACCAGCCTTGCTCACTCTGTGGCTTTTGATCAGGCAGACAGAAGCTCTGTCTTCATTCTCGCTTTGATAGAAGCACAATCGCGCCGATACTACAAAATGTTCTGCTTCAGAAGTGAAGGCGCCATCAGTCGCAGCGTCCGTGCTTCACTGGAGGGCGAGACCTGCAGCACAGCTTCACTAGCCAGCGAACGACCGTCGCCTCTGTTGGAATCTGATGTGAGAACATCGGGGTGCAGACACTCATGCAGTTGATATAAGTGATTCTCTTACTTCAGTCGTTTTAATACAGAGTGTCAGGACTGGTGCAGTTGTCATTGAGAGCCAGGTAACTCTACAGTCCCATTCCACAGAGTCAGTGAAGAGCCAACAGGGTAAAACAAAGTATGTACCCTGTTTAATCAATTGACTTGCACTTATCTGCACAATCCCTTACGTACTGACCTGTATGGGTTTAAGTTGGATTTCATTACAACAAATAAATGGTCCCACACAAGCGGGCAATCGATAGACGTTAGAGATGCATAATAAGAACATGACTACAGAAACAGAGCATAAGAGGTTCAGACCCAAACCGACCTCTGGCCACTCAGAACCTGTGCTGTTTGCTAATCGCCACCACGCTGTCCAGAGGTCCGTCCGTAAGCCTCTTAGAAGCCACATCTCTACCCCATGTGCGACATTTTAGCCAGCATATATGCCAAGCAGGGGGGGCAATCGGGACACGGACACCTGGCAGATTTAGGGGCCTAAGCACTTTACAGGGACCCATGAATACATAACTCTATCAAATTATATACTAGGTGTGCGATCCAAGGTGGCATTTTCTCAGGGGATCCAGAATTTCTAGCTCTACCCTGGACACCAACATTTGTGTCACTAAACATCTCGTCGCATTATTGGCATTTTACTTGGAACCGGGTTCAACGTTTATGTTAAATCAGAAGCTCTATGCAAAACTGGAATCTCCAGAGAATTAAGAATTCCACACAACCGGAGACACAAAGACTGCTGACATGATCTTTATAGCGCGTGGGAATGATAACGTCACACAAAGAGTGAAGGTGGCGACTTCATTCAGCTTGATAGAGTTCATTTCAAACCGACTGAATCATATTTATTATATACAATCAAACACCTTATTCAACAGCTGGAAGATCATTCAATCAGGGACAGGAGAAAACAGACACAACCATGGACTTTGACCATATTTAAGTGTCCAGATCTTACTTTCTTTCATTATTCATTTATCTGCCTTGTAAATAAGCTAATAAAACATCCGTTTACAAAATTACTTAAACACCTCATGAAATTAGTTTCACTTATTCACAAAATGAAAAGAAAACCTCGTGATGTCACCTGAACACAAGGCGTAGAAATTCCTGTCTTGTATAGACACCGAGTCATCCTCTTCCACCGCATTTCACGCATCATCCAGAACATTCTTTCATATTTTGTCAGGAGCGGAAAATGAGAATAGCTCATTACCTTTCCATTAACTGATGTGCTGAGCTCTAAATTAGACAGCTTTCATAGGCATAAGAGCATATATGGCTTAGTCATGCACTCAGCCAGGGCTAAACTGAGGATTCCAGTCAGTCATTAACTGCTGGGTCAGTTATGCTGAGCTGGACACTGAGATCAGCGATGGGGGAGATGGTTACCTCGACACATTAAGGATCACACACATCCACACCCGCCGTTCCAGGCCAGTGGCCTAACAGCAAGCCCCAGTCGCACTTACCAGCTCCAGCTGCATCGATTAGCCCTTTGTTACTGCGAAACACCACGCCTGGGATATCGAACAGTAATCTAACCAGCGCGGATCCCAGGGCGACTCCAGGCAGCAAAGCCTAGGCTGACGCGCACCGTGTTTCATTTTTCAACACACCACCTTTTTGTCCCAGTGTTGTTTCCGTACCTCCTGCCTGACTTCTGGACGACGCAGCCGTGGCAATGCATAGCGACGCATGAAGAGAAATAGCAGTGAGACTTATCTTTATTTTATTTAGCTCTCGTCCAGAGTGACGTAAGTGTGGGCACATTACAGACGTACAGCTAGCCACGAGTGATCCAGGCTGAGCTTCCAGTGATTGTCCAAGCACAGGTGACGGCAGCATTGGAGGAGGTGACAAAAGCAAGCAAGATCAAATTAAGGAAGATCCTAATAAGATGGAGTGCTGCTCATGGAGGGACTGTATGATGTTTCAGATGGAGAGAGCGACGCTTCCTAGGCCCTGCAGATGGCGCCATGTGAAGCCCCCGGGGCGTGACTTGGAGCAGGCTGTGCCAGGTGGGTGTAGGTGCCTCAGTTGCAGGTGTAGCCCCACTGCATGCTGAAGTGTGGGTCCACTGGAGACCCCCTGACTCATGCTAGTGGGTGTCCTCGTGAAAAGGCGATCCTGACACTGGCAGCTTCCTGCCCACCAGCATCACTCGGGATGAGCGCGGGCCTTCTCACATGGGGTCAGACGCTGTTATGACGCAGCGCTTCTGCGCGGTGTTCACATGCATCTTTACATAATCCCACCACCAAGACAAGTGTGTCCAAAAGCGAGAGAGCCATTTTGCTGGTTTAGTCATATTCTGTCAGTACTTTCATCTGCAGAATCGTGCTTAAAGACACAAAAACGAGACGATGGAAGTGAAAATAAACCTTCGACCCAGAGAACCATGGCATCAGAAAGGCAATATCGCTGGTGTCCTCTAGGGGGACCGAGTCGGACACCTTCACCTCCTGCCTCGTTTTATTTTTATAAATTTGGGAGAATTTATACATCAACGGTTTCTGAAGAAAATGGCATTTTCTGATGATCTCAAACTGCATGAATTTCCATGTGTGTTTGCGTTTGTGTGTGTGTATATGTATATACTGTACTGTATGTGTGTGTGTGTCTGTGTACGTGTGAATGTGTTTGTGTGCATGCGTGTGTCTCTATATGCGTATGTACATGTATGTGATTGTGTGTGTATGTCTGTGTGTGTATGCCTGTCTGTGTGTCTGTGAGTGATTATGTCTGTGTGTGTATGTCGATGCATGTGTGTACGTGTGTGTGTGTGTCTGTGTATTTCTGTGTCTGTCGATGCGTGTGTCTGTCTGTGAGTGATCATGTCTGTGTGTGTATGTCTGCCTCTGTTTGCGACGCACACACACATACGCCATTTAATGGTCCACACTGCTCCAGCACCCCCCCCCCCCCCAGGGTGAGAATTGTGAAAATAGACACCCAGTTGGATGGACGGATAGATGGATGTTTTCATTTCGTGGTTCTTGCTTGCCCAGGGTAATGCGGGCATTGCATTATATGAATGTGAATACATTAGCTGAATGTGGCAGCTGTGTCCAGAAGCTGTACATTTCATCTCATTATCAAGTTAAACGGGACAGAGGGAGACAATATTATCCATTTTTCTAGAAAGGGGTGCAGGGAGCGAAGCTGGTGGATCTCTGGCTTTCTGCAGTCACCTGATCTGCAGGGGCGTTCCTCCCATAGTGTATGCTGAGCAGAGCAGAGGACAATCTGCTATCATTACTGACCATCTTTGCAGGAGGTCCCATTTGTTAGCACACTGTGACGCAGACTCATATGGAGCAGAGCGTCATGTTGAGGAAAAGCCGCTCTGCATTTATGACCCGATGTCGATAAAACCAAGAAAAAGTGTCCTACAGAGCCGGAAGATCTGGACACTTAAGGGCACGGGGACTGCAAACGAAGAAATAAACAAAACATAACTCCAGTGTTTAGCCAGTGCCATGGTGGCTATCTGCTACATTCATCGGATCTCACCTAATCGCATCCTGCCCACGATGACTCAGAGCCACACAGTCATATCGCAAGGGAGTGCACCACCCCGGCAGTGCACTGCGTTATCTCATAGTGTTTGATGCAGTTCTAGCGTACAGTCACAACGGATGTTTCCAGGGAATAACCTCCCGTATGTGTGTCCCATGCCAGTACCTCCCATCTTTGCACTGACACAGATGTGTCTCCAGTGTTTTTCCATTCAGACTTGCCTGGCAGTGATCACATGACCTACAGGCCAGCTGATGATTGGACAGGCCCTTGCTGGCTACTTGTATGGCCAGCTCCCTTTGCATCAGGATGGCAGGGTACAGAACCCGCGTGAACCATCAGCATTGTGAGAGCACTGATCTCCTCCTTGCGGACTCCCCACTTCCTGTACCTCAACCAGCTCAGGGTTAAGGGAATGTACTGTGGAACTGCTTGTGCACGTATGTTTATCCTTTAGGTGAGTATTTAACCATATAACGTACATATAAGGTTCGCAAGAAGGCCTAAGAAAAAAGGGAAGGACTAAGAGAAACAGGCAGGCCTAACCGGAACATGAAGGTCTAACAAGAACAGGAAGGCCTAACAGGAACAGTCAGGCCTAACCGGAACATGAAGGTCTAACAAGAACAGGAAGGCCTAACAGGAACAGGCAGGCATAACCGGAACATGAAGGTCTAACAAGAACAGGAAGGCCTAACAAGGAGTGTCGCTGCGTCTCTCATCCTTCTGGTTACTTTCAGACCTCGGTCCTGCCACGTTAATTTCCACCTTAGCTAATGGTGTTTACCATGCACCTTCATGGAGGGACTGCTGGCTGCTTGGGGGACACTTTTATCCACAGCGACATGCACACAGCTTGTGATTTTACAGCTGTTTGGAGTCCAGTGTTTAACAGATTCACCAAACTCCCCATGTCGCTGTGGATAAAATGCGCAGTAGCTCGTCCCTTCTCAGGATGTGAGCATATTTTTTTGGGTCCTGTGCATCTAACCATCGTGAATAAGATTTTTGAATTAAGACTCTTTACTATATGACAAAACTATACTGCAAGTTATACTGCCCTCTACTTATCCTTAACCTATGCCGGGGAGAGGGAAGTCTGGGTTTCCCTGCTGTAACTGCTGCTCCCGCGACCCGACCTCGGATCCAGGGGGAGATAATGGATGGATGGATGGATGGATGAATGGACAGTTATACTGCCTGCATTACATAAAATCACCCAGCAAGCACATCCTAAAATGCTGAAATTGAAGCTTAGCAGGTTGGCGATCTCTCAAAGCTCTTCAATAGAAAGCCAACTCTGACTCAAGGAAGGTCACAACTAAACCCGTTTTTCTTCGTAATAGCAAAAAAATAAATGTTCCCCAAAGACTTTTGCAAGATGACAGGGCGTTATACCATGTCCTCCACACTCAAAAAGATTAGCAGAAGTACATCTCACTTAAAAGCCCCATAATACGTTTCAGTTATCAAGAACTGAGGCAATCTCAAGACTGCTATTGTGTGATATTGTGTCGACTGACTGGTGAAAAAAACTACGCCCATTTACAAAGTCTGACATTGACTTCAGAAAAGTTATTGTACATTTATAAGCAGCTGAGGGACAAAGCACACTTCGACTTTCACTTAGGATGTCAGCTGACTGCATGTTCTGAACTATCGATTGGACTTTCCTGGATGTTGATGAGTTTCCAGAATGCAGATTTATGGGCTACAGCTCTGTTATGACTGAACAGAGTAGCATTTGTGTGCCATTTGGTTAATGGATGCCGTCTCAGCGGCTCCAGAAAGACGGCCAGCCCTCAGACACAGTGTTACCCTCCGAAGTTAGCAGAGGGCCAATCAGAAAGCAGATAGAAAATTAGAATCTTAGTGAAGTCTGTTCACTTTCTAACGGGTGCTTGACTCATTACACATCCATGTTCTGCCATGATCTAAGATAGGCAGGCCAGATAATCCATGTCAGGGAGGACACTTTGAGCTACTGTACTTCAGGTTTTACAAAATAGGCTCTTGCGCTTGGCTAAATAGTTCAGTTCTTTTTGTTCTTTGACTGGTTTGTTTCTTTGATTGAAAGACTCATCCACCTGATTCACATTAACATTAGTGGCACAAGCATGGTTATACGAGACTGACCAATCATCACACAACAAGAACTAAGTGCTTAATTGAAGTCCGGGTCCTTTTGATTAAAATGGTAGTTTACAAATTCTGTCCAGGCTCAGTGTCCTCATTGACATGGATTATCTGGTCACCGCAGCAACCAGGACTCAAGTTCTCATGGGATGCATGTGGGTTCCATTCTTCTGTGGTAAAAAAAAGGAAAACAATCCCAAAAACCAAAATTTACCACCCCAGGCTGTGCAATCCCCCCCCCAAGCCATAATTTAGCACCCCAGACATGCCAACCTCTTCACCCCCCCTGCGGTCCAGTAGGAGGTTTTGTGGCATCAAAACACTGGTGACCACATCCAAGGACGACGGTTTCCCCAAGTCATTCGCATTTCCAACATACACACTTCCTGCTATGTCCATGGAACCTGTATCTGATAGCAGTGACATTGCACTTCATCGGCACATTGTCCAGCTTTTGCACGGTTCTGTATTGTCTTGCACTGTCTGACCATGTTGTACCGCCTGTATCGTTTCACAGTTTCTATTGCTTTGTCCTGACTGGTTTTATTTTGGACCATCTTTATTAGTGCACACCATCTTCTATCGTTTGGCACCATCTGTATTGTTCTGCACCACCTATATTGCGTGTTGTTTTGCACCATCTTGTATTATTTTACAGTATGTTGTATTGCTTTGCACCATCTGCACTGTCTTGCACCGTCTTGTATTGTTTCACACTGTCCTGACTTGTTTTGCGCCATCTTGTATTGTTTGGTATCTTCTAATGTTTTGCACTGCATTGTTTTGCACTACCCTGTTGTTTTGCACCACCTGTAATGTTTCACACCATCCTGTATTGTTTATACCATTTTGTAATGTTTTGCACCTTCATGTATTGTTTTGCACTGTTTTCTATTGTTCTGCACCATCCTGTAGTCTTTTGCACCGTTTTGTATTGTTCTGCACCATCCTGTATTGTTTATACCATTTTGTAATGTTTTGCACCTTCATGTATTGTTTTGCACTATTTTCTATTGTTTTGCACCATCTTGTATTGTTTTGCACCGTTTTGTATTGTTTTGCACCATCCTGTATTGTTTTGCACCGTTTTGTATTGTTTTGCACCATCCTGTATTGTTTTGCACCGTTTTGTATTGTTTTGCACCGTTTTGTATTGTTTTGCACCATCCTGTATTGTTTTGCACCGTTTTGTATTGTTTTGCACTTGTAATGTTTCTCACTGTACTGTTTTGTTTGTTTTGTACTGAGCATGACTGAACAAGCAGGGATCCCAATGCATATGTTGTACACAGTTAATAAAGATCTTAAATCTTGAATCATTCACATTCTGCACTTCCTCAACCTAAGGTGAACAGTGGATAGCTTTATTTAGGAAGCACCCAGCAATCAGTGGTGTGCCCTACACCACTCTCCCTTGCACATCATGCCCCAGAGATCCTAAATCAATTAGCACCTTTCTGTGGAGGGCTTCCGTGCCGGAGATGAAACACCTCATAGCGATGTCACTTTGCAGTGTGCTTCTATCTACTCTCTCCCTTTGTTTTTAGTCTTTATAAATCCATCACAGGACAAAGGGAAACCGCTGCAATCGAGCCAGTCATTAAAGGAACACGCACTTCTCAATACCGACTTATTTGACTAACTATCCTGCATCCTCTAATTCATTTAAGATTGTCTGTTGTCTTTTGCTTAGAGATTCTTTTGAGTGCAGCATTTCTGGGAAACAGGACATTTGGTTCTTATGTCGTACTGCTTTTCAATATGGTGCCCAGAAACCACTTCAGTCATTAACTTTACAAGGAGGAGAGAGCCGAACGGCAACATCACAAACCTTCATAACGGTGCTTAAGGTTACAGGATTCACAACTTTTTTGGTTTCGGGCGGAGTAAACACACCCATAGAGATATGCCCAAAGTCTAAACCATTTTTGACCATATTGGAAGGAACTACTGTTATCCATACATCTTTAAAAGCTCCTCTCTTCCTACTGGATGAAGTTTTCTGGTCAGCAGAGTATTAGATGCTGCGGTCATTGTCAGTGCTACTGTAAGCAAAAAGAGATCTCACAACAGGATTTGTCACAGTAACCGGTTTAAGTCTAACTTTAACTGGTTTAGGACTAACCCTAACCCTTCCCCAATGGACTAAACCAATCAGCTCTTTATGAGTCTGTTCTCTGCATTTGGCCTCATGGTAGAAGGAAAAGCAAAGCAGACCCGTGAAGCCCCATTCTCACCACATTCACACCCCATCTAGGAGGAGGGCACTGAACCACGGGGCTGCAAATCAGCAGCTTCATATTTAATAGCGGGCAAACTGAGCAACTTCCCACCCAATGTTCTGTAAACGGTATATCTCAGGCAGATCCTCAGACAGCCGCCAGCGAGGACCCCACTTGTCTTTTTGTGACCTCTCGCCTCCACTACAAACGTTGCACACCTTAGGGAGGGATCGATGAAATTCGCTAAGCACGCCAACTCTGAGGGTCAAACTTCAGATCAGCCTTCATGAAGCTTCTATTGGCGTATCGAAAATATGTAGCACCGCAAAGTGACGACATTCATCGTAAATCACAACCGATCAATGTAACCAAACACTACTGACAACATGATTTATATCAACAAATATGGCCTGTCTGTGGCACACAGGAGATCCTTCTGTAAGGACAGCTGAATGCCTGATGACCAAGAGGCCTATCATGTACATGTGAAATTATAATGCTAAATAATGATAACATTTATCAGTCCAAACAGGCATCCTACCCAGGGAGCCTCTTGACTTTTGATTTGTGCTTCCTGGAAAAATCCAGAATAATCACAGCTGGATGGATGGATGGATGGATGGATGGATGGATGGATGGATCACAAACACACACAAACCAGCTTCAGTCTGTAGATGCTAATGGCTGTCCCAAAGGCAGTTGTTAAGGTAGTAAATCCGAGTCTCCATTAGGAAGCCGGGCCTCACGTTTGAAGATTAGTCTTAGAGTCTTGAAATCCTCCATGTCAGTGTTTCCCGACCTGCTCCTTGAGGACCCCAGGTAGTCCAAATTTTTGCCTGGGAGAGAGCAGAAACCTGTCCTGTTTGGGAATACCTGACGACCTGCTTGGGAAACATTGGTCAAAGTTACCTGAACAAATGCTTGCTTAGTTCCTGGGGCCCATTCCCAGGTCTTATTTAGAGGAGATATCCTCTATGTTCAACAGAGCTTTAAAGACAGGACCCCCACTGGATATGTACCAACATACGCTGTCGACAATGCTTGTAATTACAGCCTTGCCATTGTTAAGATCATTCAGACGGTAAAATACTACTTTACTTGTCACAACCGTATTGTTAATAGGAACATTTTCAGAACATCGTATCTCGGAGGGTTTTAGGCTTGTAGAGCGTAACGCTAACTGGGAGCCAGTGAGTCAGCCGCCGCAGGATATGCGATGAGGCCATGTTACGACAACGTGTGTCATTAAACGCATTTCTGTCTGCACATCTTATCAATGTGCAATCTTTGAAACATGGAGTTTTGTTCAAAAACCTTTTTGTCAGATGATGCAAATATCATCATTATTCAAAATTCAATTGCGCATGAAGAGCCTCACAGTAACACACACATCCATCGGTCTCACTGACCTTCTACCTCAGAGAACCTGCAGACAGCAGTGAGGCTACTTGGAACATGCAATTTCCACATTTCCCTTTAATTTGTGAAAACACAACGGAAAACATGAAATTGTAGCATCTACGTGTGTATTGGTCTGCAAGAATACCCATCTTCTGTTTGATATAATTCCACCATGCGAGAATTAATTAGCCAATTTTCCACACATACTTTGTTTATGGTAAATGCCTGCTTGTTTTAGTGACCGGTCAGAGTGATATTCACACCAAGGCGACTCTGCGATCCAGACATAGCCCAAACCTCAGCGTTTGTTCACTGACCACTAAGATTAGAATTTAGCATAGAAGCAGGCGATTAGTCAATCCACTTCTGTGTTGCACCGTGTTTCAAACATAAAGAGAATATCATTCCTTGGGTAAAAGATCAGTTTGACATGAGGCTACACTCAGAACCAAAACATGATGTTTTGTTTCTGGTCCAAAGTCAGAATGGAT
>JAODKE010000068.1:523203-547069 GCA_026779605.1 Mormyrus hasselquistii
CAAACCTCAGCGTTTGTTCACTGACCACTAAGATTAGAATTTAGCATAGAAGCAGGCGATTAGTCAATCCACTTCTGGAAGATCAGAAAAGATCAGTTTGACATGAGGCTACACTCAGAACCAAAACATGATGTTTTGTTTCTGGTCCAAAGTCAGAATGGATGAACAGGAGTAACTATCACTCTGTCAAGTATAACTTTAATAAAGCATTATTTTAAGGTGTGTATTTTTATCAATACAGGTTCCAGCTATTCCTGGTATTGCAGAAAATACTAAATATATTATTACACAATCCCCAATATACCAGCATATTCCTAATGTATTCAATAAAAGCAACACACAGTTTCAAAGAAAATAAACTACAACAAAACATATTACAAACTAATTATACGATAACAAACATACACAAATTAATCTCTCACTTTCGCTTAAGCAACTTGTGTGAGGCAAACAAAAATTCAGGGGCCTAATATAACAGATATTTTCTAGAGACGTTTTCTTCTGCTCACCAGATCTTCTGCTGTTCCCAGGAGCCATTCGCAATGTGGCAGTAACCGTCCATAAGTCTAATCATTTACATCTCAGCCACAGCAGTGTGTCTTTTAGAGAGGCAGCACCGCTGAAGCCTCTGGACTTCTGACCTCTCTTTGCACCGTCCTTGGCCGCGCATTAACTGCCGAGAGACAAGAAAGCCATAGACGGCAGGAGACGAAATGCACCTCAGTGTCACCGTGTTAAATACTCGCCTTCCTGGATGTCCTCACAATCTGCAGCTCTCATTGTTGTGTACATACCTGCATGCATGCGTGCACAGGTACGTGTTCACCTTAAATTTCACCCTTAGATACGTTTATCACAGATAAGGACATCTTTCCTTTGTACCTGAGTGTTAACTGCCAACACTTTGACACGCTTAAAATCACACGTGCTGCTGTTTGGACCATTGTGAGGGTGAGGCTTTTTATGCACTCAGGCCAATTAGAAAATACATCTGTATTCACGAGCAATTTAAGTCCAGTCCTTATTATGGAAATTTTTAACAACTCTCAGAACTCAGGAAACCTTTAAAACGGCAAATTAAATCATTCATTAAGCGCATGACATTTTGAGAGTAGTTAAATATAATAACTCCGTAATGCAGATTGTTCTTCAGTCTGCTTATGAAATTGGGTCTGGGTGGATTGCCGATGCAGAATGTGTGTGTGTGTGTGTGTCTGCACATGCATGGACAGGTTATTGTACTTATTAGGTTGTGGAAACTAAATTTCCCCACAATGTGATAAAACCTTTTTACCTTGTGGGGCATTTTCTTGGTTCCCTAAAGGATAAACCTCAATTACATAAAAATATGTGACTGCAATCAAAAAACTAAAAAGGCTATTTTGTTTGGGTCCTTATGGTTAAGGTTAGGTCTGAGTAGGGGTTAAGGACTTCATTGTAGGGATTACTGTAGGGTTTTTCCCATAGAAATGAATGGGGAATCCTCATAAAGATATAAATACAGTTGTGTGTGTGTGTGTTTGTGTGCAAGCGTGAGTTACACAGACAGCAACATTGAGTTATTGTTAAATACAAAAAGTCATTTTGACGTTTTGGCCGGTGGGGGTTGGGCAGGTTGTATACTCATATATGCAAGCAGACTTCAAAGAGCCCGACAGATCGCAGAGTCCAGATGTGTCCTCGGGAGGAATGGCGTGGGGAAACGGGCAAGAAAGGACTACCCTGCCCCCCCTTCCCCATCACCGGAACGTTCACATGTAAATGCTGGTTTGTTTTGCAAATCTGGGAGACTCATTGTAATTCCAGGCGTCCACCTGATACCACAGTTTTGTTTGAAAGCTGGAGGGAAGTAGCGCAAGATAGGACAGCAGAGAAGATGGCAGTGGTGATGACAGAGAGGACGGAAGCGGAGAACGGATAGAGGTTTGGATGGCAGGGAGCACCCGCCCGGCCTGCTCAACACACTCTGATGCACCGGCCTGATAGCAACAGGCATGCAAAAAGCGAAGCCAAATTTGCATTTTGACTTCATGTGCGCACAGACAGCCTAACCACACTGCTGGGCTATGGCTAAGAGCATGACACCCACATACACACACCTGGCTGCCTCATTATTTTCACACTGTTCAGTCTCTTCCTGAACCTCATGGGGCTCGAGACAGACAGACACACACTCACACATGCATACACACACACACACACACACAGACCTGTACTCATGTCTCTTAGGGGACCATCCATTCATTTCTATGGGCATAACCCTAATCCCAACAATGACACCCATAAACCTACCCAGCTCTGACCTTAACCATAAGTAAACAAACTTGCTAAAATACAAGACTTTCAGAATTTTTAGTTGTTTGATTACAGTCACAGATTTTTTGTAAAATTCCATTTCATGTTGTGGGGACGTAAAAAATGGCCCCCGCAGCGTCAACATAACAGGTGTTTTCTTACATTAAGGAGATATTTGTCAAGGAAGTTGGACCAGATTGACTTTCGCCATCTCACTGCTTCCTCAAACCCTGAAGCAGAACTCGGCTTGCAAACAGACAACCAGGAACCACTGCTGCTAACAAGGGTCCTGTAGTGGAAAAGCCTGGAGGTGTCCCCATATGGTGGTGAATGCTGATCGTGCACTGCAACTCTGGCTACAGGACCGACTCTGCATGCGACTCTAGCTACAGGACCGACCCCAGGTGAGACTCTGGCTACAGGACCGACTCCGCGTGCGACTCTGGCTATAGGACCGACTCCGCGTGCGACTCTGGCTGCAGGATCGACCCTGCGTGTGACTCTGGCTGCAGGATCACCGACCCTGCGTGCGACTCTGGCTGCAGGACCGACCCCAGGTGAGACTCTGGCTACAGGACCGACTCCGCGTGCGACTCTGGCTACAGGACCGACTCCGCGTGCGACTCTGGCTGCAGGATCGACCCCGCGTGTGACTCTGGCTGCAGGATCACCGACCCCGCGTGCGACTCTGGCTACAGGACCGACCCCAGGTGAGACTCTGGCTGCAGGACCGACCCCGCGTGCGACTCTGGCTGCAGGATCGACCCCGCGTGCGACTCTGGCTGCAGGACCAACCCCAGGTGAGACTCTGGCTGCAGGACCGACCCCAGGTGCAACTCTGGCTCCAGGACCGACCCCGCGTGCAGCTCTGGCTACAAGAAAGACCCCGCGTGCAGCTTTTCCCTGGATAGACAGGCCCATAAATTAGGCACATTCTGAATATATAAATTGCGTTCTAAAGTATGGAAACACCAGCCCCCAGTACACGGGGGTCATTCCCGTTCATTTAATGGCAAAGCGTGTCTTTTCGGGGTGCATGCTTCTGTGAATGGAGGCTGCAGGTCTGAGGTGAGAGTTTCTCTGCGCAGATAAACATTGACAAGAATTTACTTAGTAATAAGATTCTATCTGCTTGTAAATGAGCCTTTTGCAGACATGAACAGGAGAAATGGGGCCTTCTGCCTTACACAGTAGCTAAGGTGCTAATTGGGCCCCCACCTGCTGATGGGGGGACTTGAGCATTTTACACTAAGAAGATGAAGCTTTGGGCAGGCCAGCGCCTGCTGATTCATACACGTGCTGTGGAACACAGAGCTGCCGGCCTGCCCTGTAAGACATTATACCTGCAGACCGTAATAACAGCAGTGGGGTGTGCCATAGCAACAGCGCCATGACAAACACAAACACGTTAACAGCGCCATGATGAACACATGCACGATAACGGCACCATGACGAACACACACGGTAATGACGCCATGACTAACACAGACACGGTAACGGTGCTTTACAAACACATGCACGGTAATGGCGCCATGACAAACATACGTACGGTAACGACGCCATAATGAACACAGACACGATAACAGCGTCATGGCAAACACACGCACAGAAACAGTGCCATGACAAACACACACATAGTAACAGTTATTCACCAAAAAAGCACATACAGTAGTTAGACATTTAATTTATTCAGGAGACGCTTTCGTCCGTAGTGATACATATTTTTGGGGTTTTTTTTAACCAGAATCAGACAATCCGTGGAGCAGCTGTGGAAATGGTCTTGCTCAAGCATCCAACAGTGACCCTGGGATTTGAACCGCTGACCTTCTGAGTCACATAGCAGCCCACACAAAAGTTCCCTGTAAAAAACTTGTAGACAGACTGAAGTGAGCAGAGATTGTGTTGCTTTTATAACCACACACACACTACATCCACAGAGTCCACACACACCTCTAAGACGGCGAGCTTCTTGATAGATTCGAGTGCCACTGGCCTGCAGAGCTGCTGTATTCACATTTCTCTCCAACCAGAGACCTCCGGATGCGAGCGGCTTTCACGGCTGGGGGAGGGGCTGTGGTTGCACTGTGTGATGTTTGTCAGCAGCATATTCTTTATCAGGGAAGGGGAGTTCATTCTCATCTGCCTCTTTATTGCCCCTGCAGTGCAACTACTCTCCATTAGGAGACGCCGAAGAGCTTCGTAAAGCCTTTCCTGTTTTTCATTCTCTTTAAAATTATTAATATGAAAAGACCGACAGCAGAAGCATCTCCTCACGATGGGGCTTGGCGAGGCAGAATGCCGGTCTGGACACGCAGGCCAAAGTGAGAGTATTGTTGCGGGGGGCAAGGTTTGATACAAGAGGCCTCAGGACTTAGAGGGATATAACCAAAACGTAGACGGGGCCGCACGATGGCGAAGGTGGGCATAGGCAGACAGAGGGAGCCCGGGGCGGGGCAGAGTGAAAACTGCTCTCAACAGCAGCGAGAGGCAACTCATAAGGCGGCATTTACACAAGCATCCCGCTTCAGTTCATATTGATTAGGCAGTAACCACGGCATTAGCACACACCAACACTGCAAAGCGCCTGTAAATATTATCACACTCTGGAGCGCTTCAGCTTAATTGTTTAACATCCAGAAGAACATTATTGCCATTCTCTAGAAGGTTCTGATCCTGGGCGGAGTGGGGGGGGGGGGTGTACTGCTCTGTACTGCCTGACAGAAGCACTGAAGGCACTGAAACAGAAGATGGATGGATGGATGGATGGATGGATGGATGCACTCATGCATGAATGTTTGTTTTGAGTTGTGGGGGCTGGTATGTGTGAAAACTGTCAGTACCAGCAGCAAAACAGAAACCCCATTGTGGAAAAGCCCCATGGCTGGTACGGGGAGAGGAGGGAGATCGTAAAGCCATTATATAAGAGAGGGATGAGGAGCCACGCGCAGCATTCCAGAAGATGTGGAGGGAGCCTCGACCCGCTCGCATTCTGCTCAGTCGGCAGCGGACAGCAAGCAGCCCCATCTTTCATCCTAAAAACACAATTGTCTCCCACACCAACGCTGCACCCACCCTGTGCGTAAACATTCCTCATCATTCACTGACTGAAACCCAGGGAGATCAATGTCCCAGCATCAGTTCTCGGTTCTCGGCCCGGCCCGGTGCAGGCGTCTGCCAGAAATGGAACATCTTGGCCTCCATCAGGTGCCAAACCACCACCATCAGGGAGAAGAGGGCCTCAGCAACGCCATGGCAACCGCCTCCCAAATGAACCTCTGCATGTATGACAGTGCTGTGGCTGTGATTTGGTGACTGTGGATCAGCCTGAAAGGGGGGGGGGGACCCTGTACACAGTGAGCGGGTGTGGAAAACGGGTGTTATTTATAGAGAATCGAAATCAGAAAAAGCAAACAACAGAACAGAGACACCCAGCAAGAACCCCAGACTGTTATGTGACTTCAGGCACACGGCTGTGCTCATCTGACCTCTAGGGTTTCAGAGAGCACCAGGAAGCGGGGGGGCGACAGGCCAGCGTCACGAGAGGGAAAAGAGCACGGAATGTCATGGAATAGACTGGGTCCTTTCAGTGGGACTGATATTCCAAAACACATTCATTGACACATCGGCAATGAATTAAGATCAAATCAACATCCTTCTGAGATCAGAAGACACGCGCATGCTGGAGGGGATGCTCTTTCCCATCTCACCCTCACAGAGCCAGGCAGCTCTCGTTATCACTGTATACGCCTCCCTTTCTGGTGAATTTGCACAGAGGAGGGTAGCGTTTCGGATGCATCTTGGTTTAAAGCTTCCGGCAGAGCATTTATCCGACCGCCGTGGCATGTAAAAAGACGCACGTACTCCCACGCACGCACGCACACTCCTGCTTGCATGACATCACAGCTAGGCTAACTGGCCGTTAGCGGACGGTCTGCTCTGTTAGATAATGCACTTCCATCCGCAGTCCCTCAGAGCACACAGTCTCCCGAACACCTGGCGGTCCATACCCAGGCACATGGTCCGGGATGCCGGTGACCCCAGGGACGAGAGTGACGCAGCCAAGGTTTTCTTAATCCCTCTTTAAACAAACCTAGGGGTGTCTCAGTGCTGAAGCACCAATATGGAGGCCAAGCAACACAGGAACTTGAAAAGGTTTCACGGGAGCCATTTCTGTCTCACCCTCCAGCGGGTCATTTGAGCCAAACTCCTTCCAGAAGCATCTCTTCTCAAATGTGGTGAGCAACAGAGACAACCAAACCGCTCACAGCCTCCAGTCCATCCGCATGCCTCTCTCAGCCACCGAGGAGGTCTGTGCGGGTGACGGCCACCTCACATCCATCAGCGTCCTCTCTTCTGCTCGGTTTATAGTCTAGCTGGGAGGAACTCAGGGGACCATCGGGGGAAATGATGCCGCGTTCAGTGAGAGACACCACACAATGTCAGGGAGCATGAGAAGTAAATCAGCGACAACTTTGGTAACCTGCCAAAGTACCGGAGGAAAGAAAAAGTCTTAATACAAGAAATAATTACAATGACAGCAGACCAAGGGGACATCTTCAGCCTTTGGAGACACAAAAGGAAAAAAGCCTCTTAACAGACTTAATTTTGCACAGAGGTAGGAGCCCATTCTGTCTTCAGAGAGGCCAAAGTAGAGAGAAGAGGAGCGCTAAGGATGACGTCTGACAGTCACCGACTCCTGTGGACGCTCCCATCCCGGGAAAAGCCGTCAGAATCCATAGAGAGCCCCTCTGAAGGGAAAATAGAGCTCAAGAATGTTGGTGGGCCAAAGACACTGGAACTACATCTCACAGGAGCCCAGCACATACTGGCAGGCAGACAGACAGACATATACATAGGAGAGACAGGTAGGCAAGCAAACAGTACAGATAGATAGACTGGCATACAGACAAGCAGACAGATATGATCGGCAGGTAGGCAAGCTGACAGGACAGACAGACGGAGACAGATTGGATAGACAGACAGACAGGACAGGCAGGCAGTGTTACCTGAGGTGTTCAGAAAGAGCCAGCACTCACTGTGGGCCACCCAAATATCATGCAAGCGTTTCATGGATGGGCTTGAGATTTACCCTCCCAGCCTTACATGTCCCATGTGAGGAGACCCAACACCATTTTCATCTCCACACAGCACCTGGAGCAGAATGTTCTCACTGTGGCTGAGGGCCTTCAAATGCCCTACATTTACATTTGCGCATTTTAAATGACATTTTGAACAAATCAGCAGCCAAAATCATGGAACCACAGACCAGAACGATCCATCTGTACAGTGAGAAGGCGGTGATGTTCCCCACCAGAGATCAGTTAATCAGCACGCCAATCACAGCTAATAATTACCCATCTACGCAGATATTCTTTGTAAGTAAATACGCTTAATCAGGCTGGATTCTGAAAAAAACACGCTGCTTCTGGAATTAAATGACAGCTGTCCAGAGCAGTGACAGCCGTCCGGTGGAGTGACAGCCGTCTGGTGCAGTGGCAGAGGGAGGTCTCAGTCAAGCAGCTTTTGAGAAAAACTGAGAGAAAATGCCCACTGCCTTCAACAACATTCAGCACTATACATATACAATAAGAACTAATCCACAGGTAAATGATCATTTTATTCATTTTTAATTAAACTCACAAAGTAGAACACAATGCTGTACTATAGTATAATTTATACACAACACAAAAAATTCAAAATAACGAGATAGCTTTATGCTTTTAGGTTACAACCTGCCATAAGCTGGAGATGACATGCTTCCGTTTATCTCATCCGGGCAGGTCTAGCTAGCCGGCTGTCTGTTAGCCATCCCTCTACGTGGCTCAGGACCACATCCCGGTTGGTTTGGGCTTCAGCTGGAACGCCGGCCGTGTCGAAATCGCCGTAGCCAGAGGGTCGGCTAACCCAGAAACCGACTCGTCACCCGCCACCAGAGCCAGCTTAGCGTCACAAAGCAGCTCTGCGCTGCGCGCCCTGAGCCAGTGGCCGAAGCCTGCTTTGATATCGGCTATCACACCTTCTGCGCTGCCTGTCAGATATGAGTAAGCTTCCAGCTGAGTGCAAAAACTCAGAATAAGGAATAGGACAACGCCACAGACAGTCTTTATATACAACTGAATGGATCCGATCCGTACTGGAGGATGCCATTTTAACTAATCAAACTCTGATAAAAACAGCACCCAGAGAGGTGTATGAGCGTTACCAGGAAGTAGGATCCCCACCCTACCAGTACAGGGTGATGACATTGCAAGTGTCAACGGCCAGCAGGTGTCACTACCAACACTTCAAGACAGCATTTCTCAATCGGGTCCTCAGTCCACATTTTTGCTCGGGAACTGGGAGGGAGAAGAACTGAGGATTGTTTGGCAGGGAGCAATAATGTGGATCATCTTGGGTTTCTTCAGGAACTGGCTTGAGAAACACTGCCTTAAGATAGACTGAAAGGCAAAACCTTCTACTGTCTTGGTGGAGAGTTTGGTTGGCCGTGGTATGAATATTGTTTACATTTGATTTACTTAGCGAAGGCTTTTATGAAACGCAACATGCATTTTGAAAAAGAAGGGTAGCCAATTTCTGAAGCAATTGGGGGCTAAGGGCCCTTCTCAAGGGCCCAACAGTGAAACACATGTTTCAAACTCCTTTACCCTGAATGCATAAATCATATCAAATTACAGAAACCAAAGATGTATCTCAATGAACCACCTATGTTTCTGTTCCCCAAAACCAGATATAATCAGGTAAGGGCCCCAGAATCAGGCAACAGCCCCACAATCAGGCAGGGGCCCCACTATCAGGCAGCGACCGCACTATCAGGTAAGGGCCCCACAATCAGGCAGCAGCCCCACAATTAGACAGGGGCCCCACAATCAGGCAGCGAATCCACAATCAGGCAGGGACCCCACTATCAGGCAGTGGCCCCACAATCAGGCAGCGGCCCCACAATCCGGTATCTTGCACACAGCAGCTTCTCTTCAGCTTCTCCTTGAACATAATACATTAATGAAGCTGCAGAGGGCCGACTCTGAGGCCGCCTCCAGGAATCCTTAATCACTAGCACCGCTCAAGATTACTAATCCATTCTCAAAGACCGTAACCAGGTGCTGAGTTAATGAGACAGGGACTTAATACGTAACATAGCCTGTTTAAGCATCATTAATTTTTTACAGCCCTACTAGTTTAACTGGTAGTTTCATTTAAAAATATGGAATCTCTATTTGACAAGGGCCTAACTGGCTTTTTACACCAAGGCTTAGTAGGAGTTACAAAGTGATGAAAAGGAAGCCTTATTAGGAATTTTATTGCAAGTGATGTAATTGGTCAATTATCCCAGGTGATCAGGAGTGCAAGTTTAATAAAAGCACCAATCAATGAAAGCTTCCCTTACTGTACAGACCATGGAAAGATCCAGATGGAAACCAGCTGGTAACTCGAACAGCTGCAACATCCCCGGCCCAAGTGAACCCTCAGAGAAGGGAAAGTGCTTAACTCATGACACTGAGTTCATCAGTATCTTGGAATTAGATTAAACAATTGAACAAACATGTTTTCGGCAAAAAGTACAATATTTTGAAAGCACCAGATTTTATTGAAATGTGGGACAGTACATTTAAGCACTGTAAATCGTAGTGAAAAACTGAATAAAACTATCTGCCTGTAATGTACTGGTAATAGCTAATAGCCTACCATTAAAATGTACTTGTGATTAATGCAGTTCATATATAGCAAATAACTGTGTGACCTGAAGGTTTTAGGTTTGAATCCCATCCAAACAGTTGAGTACACTTATGTGACTGTGACTTTTTATACTGAAGTGGATGGTTGAAATAAAATCTTGGTTTGGATTTGTACTATTTATACTCTCTGGACCTGTAATCTCCACCTCTACATGACACAAAGTGAAATCCAGGACATTTCAGGCCTTTTCACATCCCTAAAAACAGGACAAGTGCGGGGAAAACAGGACATGCAGTCACTCAACCTAACCCTAACCTTAGCCTAACCCTAACCCTAACCCCAAAAGCATCCAACTGCTCCAGGGACTTGGTGACGCTGCTATCTTAAAATTGCATATTGCTTTTGATAAAAGTCACTAATGAAATAAACTCATCCAACAGCCAACCAAACTGTCCACCAAGATGCGGACAGCAGAACAAGACAGGGTCGCAGCTCGAGAAGGAAGCGGGAAGGGGCCAGGCCCCACCTGTCTGTAAAACTCCACCATTTCGCAGGTTTTTCGATTCCCTGGTCCTAGGAGAGGCGTGTTATACATCAAGGACAGTTAAAAGACACCAGACCAAAAGTTCTGCACACTGAGACTTCTGGCACTATCTAACGGCTCGATTCCGCTTTAATTAAATCAATTATATAATTAAGTGTGGCACTAGATGCAAGAGGTTCTGTCATTTGAATGTACCTGCTGCTCTTTATATGGGAATGCAGTCTATGAAATACCAACACGCAAGAACATCAGCAGACAATCTTAAGCCATTCATATCCTCTCTAGTCAAAGCACTTCAGACGGTTTAGTGACCGTCAGCTCTGAAAATGCTTACAAGGATTATACACTATCTTAAGCATGGCTGTTTTTCATCCATCCATCCATAATTCCATCTATCCATCTGGCCCCTTTTCCTTGTAAGGGTCAGGTGGGCCTGGAGCATAAGGCTGGCACAGGTTGGGTTGTCACAGATTATTTACATAATTTGTTAAATACCTGAAGGCTTTCATATTAAACTTAAGTTTAAGTATATGTTATAAAAATTAAGTAAGTTGTCTTGGAACGTCATACCTGAGTCCAGACTCCTCCCCTATCGAGGAGACGCACCTGGAAAATAGATGGATGGATGGATGGATGGATGGATGGATGGATGGATGGATGGATCGGTCTCATGCTCTGCTGTCTATTCTGCACAGTCTAGCCACCCCCACCCCCCGCCACACCTTTGAGCCCTTCCCACCTCGGGTCGCATTTCATTATAAAACAAGAGATCTCATCTGCGTGACGTTAAATCGGGTAACACTCCAGAGGACACACTACATCCATGACATGCGGTCAGCCCCCTTAATGAGGGCGGGTGGCTCTGTGATCACTTGGCATTTGCTCTGCGCTGAAAAGGTGAGCAGCTTAATGGGGACCACCTGACAATTAGGGGGCATTTCTCACGTCAGTGCTGGCAAGCCTCCCCAACACAGATTTATTCAGCACTCTCCCATCAGGTCCATGTCCGCAGTACGATGGCACTGTATTTAGCCCCCGTCAGACAGAAGCGTACCTAACCTCAAAAACCACCAACCCTAAACTCGGAACCCCGGTTTCACTTGTGTGTGACAGGAGATCCCTCAGCCCAGATGAGATATGCAAAAACTAAAGAACTCTCCTTGTTTCTGCATCATACAAATGGTACATTATCATCCTTACGCAAGGATGCAAGCTATCAAAATATCTGATTATGAGTAACAAAGTCAACATTTTGTTGATTTAAATAAACAAATGCCCAGTTCCAAAGACAGTTAACCCTGAACTGTATGAGAGATGGTGTCTGATATTTTGCAGACATGAAGATGAAATGATTCTACCTAAAAATAAATGAGTAACTGAATGTGTCAATAAGTTCTAAGCGGCTAAGATGCCACCTTTCTCCGTCTTTAAGCGCATGCGTGGTTTTTAAACAGGCTTCAGACCATCCTGAAAATGGCAATAAGCTGTTCATTAAGCTTATGTGAACAGGCTGTGAATAGAAAATTAATGAGTTGGAAGACACATAAAACTTAAGCAGAGGTTGGCATATTTTATGTATAAACAGCGGCACGGACACGCACGGAATATTAAATCCGCTTCCCGGAAACATTCCCGCTGCAGGACCCGGAATATACAGAGTGCTCCAGGTCGGCTCTGAATAGTTCGGCAGGCTCTTGACACGTGGCTGGTGATTAATGCTGAATCATGGCTCCACTTGACCTTGAAAGAGGTGCTTTAATTCGGGAGCGAATGCCAGCGCGATAGGGCCGCTGTTCCAGAAGATCTCTATCTGATAGGGGAGAAGCTCAGATATGCTAGTGCCGTATCCATGGCGATGCATCAATCCTTTTCTTACTGGCATGCTGTGTATCTGCCCCACTAATCGGGCGGGGCGGGGCAGGACAGGAACCCAAAGGCGGACCCCCAAGTGGGCATAGTTACTAAAGCAGTCCGCAGATGTGCTGGGATACAGCACAGGACTTGTGGTGGGGGGAGGGCGGCTGTCCGTCGTCGTTATCACACTTTCATAAACATCCCATAATAAAGCTCAGCACCACCGGCCTTGATTGACTCCTGTTACCTTCTGTGAGTCGGCTGATCAGGAATGAAGAGGCATGTTTGCCGTCACTCAGGATTACAGTGGTGAGTCTCCCCCATCCCTCACTTCCTCTCCATCCCTCTCTCCCTCCCTCCTTCCCATCCATGCCCATCCATCTCTTCCTCCCCCTTTCCCCATCCATGCCCATCCCTCTCTTCCTCTCCGTCCCTCGTTCCCTCTCTGCTTCCCCATTCCTCTTTCCCTCACCCCTGACACATTTCAGACCTCATCTCCTAAGTGCCATTTAATGTGAATTGCTCTGAAAGCCTAATGTCCTTTTTACAAGCTGCGCATTTAATCATTTGCGATTAGTAAACATTTTTTGCTCTTTTCCGCGCCTGTTTCTGTCTCCTTCAGTCAGACCGTCTTTATGCTAATGCCCATGCTAATCATTGGACACTTAAAGGCCGTCTACATCTCATTATGGGAGACGTTTCATTTTCGCCGTGCCACTCGAAGGGTGCCAGTCTGAGACCCAGGTGTGGTCCCACACTCCACTCGGCCCGGTGACGTCCGGTGCGGCACAGAAGCACGGACATCAACGTGCCCTCACTGAGTGTCCTTCCTCTCATCCCATGATGCCACCCATTTCACAATGCACTGGCATGCTGACTTGTCGCCTAGTTATAGTTGTGGGCTGAAGGGGGTCGCCCTCAGAAGATGAACAGCCACGACACCATCTGCAGCTGAGACCAAACTGCACGCAAAAAACAGCAAACTGGAGCTAAATTACACTCATATCCAGCAGACACAGGATCTCAAATGGAAACTTGATAGTCGGGATACATCCAGAGTTTACCCTGCTTGCCTGGGTGCCTTTGTAAACTTCCATTCCGCAAGCCAAGGTCACAGGGTGCAAGGAAATCCAGGCAACCCGGCTAACCTCTGCATGTTTTACCACAGAAGAATAAAGCCATTACCTCATTTTCAGGTTGCCAGGCTGAGGTTGCCCATCATAGATGGAGACAATGTCAAAGTCCTCCTCCAGGGCGAAGGTGTGAAATGACAGCTGTATCCTGTTCCTCTCCCCCGTGACGATGATCCAGGTGCAGTTGGCATAGTTGGGGTAACCATGTGGGAAGCCGGGGCTCTCTATCGTCCCATTCAGACCCTGCACCAAGCCACCACACGACTGACCTGGTAAAAAGAGGAGGAGGGTCGGACATCAACATTACTCAGAGCACAGCGACACAAACACAAAAAGGTTACTCAGAGCACAGCGACACAAAGATAACAGGGTTTCTCGGAGCACAGCTACACAAAGTCATCAAGGTTACTCAGAGAAAAATGACACAGAGATAACAAGGTCACTGCGCGTACAGCCCCACAAAGACATTAAAGTTACTCAGAACATAGGAACACAAAGACATAAAGGTTACGCAGAGCACAGCGACAAAAGATATCAAGATTACTCAGAGCACAGCAACACAGAGATAACAAGGTTACTCAGAGTACAGCGACACAAAGACATCAAGGTTACTCAGAACACAGAAAAACAAAGACATCAAGGTTACTCCTAGCATAGCAGCTCAAAAACATCAAGGTTACTCAGAGCACAGTGACACAAAAACATGGAAGTTACTCTGAGCACAGTGACACAAAGACATCGAGGTTACTCAGAGCACAGTGACACAAAGACATGGAAGTTACTCTGAGCACAGTGACACAAAGACATCGAGGTTACTCAGAACACAGCGACATTAAACCATGGAGGTTACTTGGAGCATAGCAACACACCGGCAATTGCAGTTTCAATATTTCAGGTGGAAGATCAAAGATCGCGGCAGCCTCTCTTATATGGATTAAACATCACAGAGTGATAGCAATGCAGCTAGTCAGCACGTTAAGCGCGTTAAGAACATTCCCACATTTGGTTTCAGCTGGGGGCACTGTAGGTATATATGGGCAGCTGCAGAAGGCTATATAGACATACTTCACAGGGCAGGGCATGTGTCAGCGGCTATTTAACTTGTAATGCTCATTAAAAACACAACCAATTCATAACTTCATGCCCAGGGTGCCGACTCATCGCGAAAGGCAGCTTTCCACTTAATTGCTCAGCTGACCGTCTTATCCAAAGCAAATTTATGTTTTTAACTCCTTTGTGAGACGGATCCATTGTCAGAACACTTCTGGGTAAATGTCCAGTTCTCGGGTACAACAGTGAAGTTGTAGCTCTGAGCCTCGCCTCCATGATTATTCATATACTGTATAAAGCAGGCAGGACAGCCCTGTACATGCACAGCATCATCAGGTAAAGAATAACTCCCACGTAGCCACTTGTCTATCCAGCCGTGTGATTACTGTACATACACTGGGGAGAAGAGGGCAGCACTTCAGGTCAGGGACTTCATATCTCAGAAAAAAACAGGGAACACCATCCACAATGGGTCCCAGATTTATTTTAAGAATCATACCATGAATTTCTCTGCGTTGGATGCCACTAGAGGGATCTGATTTATTACTGGTTTTAAGATTCTCACCAGTATTAATATTACCGTAATTGAAGCAGATCTAGGCAGCTGGGCAGTCCTGCGGGGTCCATCATGGGGCAGAGACACTAAATAGAGGCACCTAAATCACATGACTCAGAATCACATGACTCTTAAACTGTCTGGCAATGACAGTTTATTGACGCGGAGGGTGAATGGTCCTGCAAGGTCCGTCATGGGGCAGAGACACTAAACAGAGGCACGTAAATCACATGACTCAGAATCACATGACTCTTAAACTGTCTCACATGACAGTTTATTGAAGAGGAGGGGGAATGGTGCCTAAGAGTGCCAGCGCCGCACCATCTCGGGGGAAGGTCCCGGCCTTTAGTGCCAGTAGCCTAGTGGCTTAGGTGGTCTCAGCCTAGCTTGGTCAAGGCTGCACCAGATTGCCCTGCCTGCAATGCCTCCTGATTCAGCTTACTCTGACATCACGGCCCCGTCTCTTCCACAGACCGGCCTCATTCCCAGCCCTCCGCGACGCTGATGGCAAAAGGGCACAAAGTGAAGCGCCATTGCGGGTGCATGGGCCTCGCTGCTCTGTCACGAGGCCATTTTCACTTTTTATATCACACACAAAGAACAAATTACCAAAGTAGTGATCATGAAGGTGCCAATTAATTAGACAAACTGTAATGGCAGATGGAGAATAGCATGGTATAAAGAAGAAAATAACATGTACTGTTTATATGCAACCTAGCAAGACACAATATAGCTTTATTATGTAGGTAAGATGCTTTAAATCTAATATCCCTTAATGTATTTAGGGGAAGATGGTGGTGCTATCGTTTGGCAACCAGAGGGTTGCAGGTTCGAGCCCTGATTCTTCCTGACCCCATCAAAGTGTCCTTGAGCAAGACACTGAACCCCTAATTGCTCCCGGTGAGCAGGTTGGCGCCTTGCACGGCAGCCTCCGCCATCGGTGTGTGAATGTGAGTGTGCATGGGTGAATGTGAGGCATGTATCGTAAAGCGCTTTGAGTACTCGTAGGAGTAGAGAAGCGCTATATAAATACAGTCCATATTCCACTTAATTTGTGGGCAAGATTCTAGTTATTTTGGGCTTTAAAAGGGAATTAACTGACCATCCAGAGTTATGAATCCCGGATTAAGTTTATGCCGAGAAACAAATATAAACACGGTTCCAAAGGCATCTGACTCAGAGGCAGATGAAAGTACAATTACTGCACCGATCGCCAAGGGAAATAAGGCTGTGCAGGAAAAGTTGCATGCAGAGGATTCCCAGCCCAGAAGGAGACACAGGTGTGGGATGGACTTCTTATATAGCAGAGCAAAGACTGAAAAGTACAATCACACGCTTACGCACTGCAACTGAAGGCTGCTCACGCTGATAAGCGTCTCACCCATGAAATGAAAAATAAATATTTTGGGCCAGTTCATCCAAACGTGTGGCCATGCATTTCCACATAAAGAAGCCATGCTGCAGGATCCCTTTCAAGCAAACCACCAAATATCACTTCTTAAAGGCTCGGTGACTTTTCGTCACCCGTTTAGATGAATCAAAGCTAAATAAAAGGGTTTTTAAATAAAAGGGGGGGGGGGCTATCAGTAATGTCATATTTGTGTGTACTGCCCATGTGAAATATGGTTACACACGCTGCCCAACCCAACCCATACATTTCTCCTGCCTTAACCTGAATCTTCTCTCCAAGGCTTCTCTGCAGGAGGTCTGTACGCTCTCGCATTTACACGCCTCAGCTGAGGGAGCGTATTGCTTTGTCTAGGCGGCGTCTCATTCCAGAGGTGGAGAGATTACTTGATTGCCCTCGTGACCCCCGCGGCCCCTCTGTCCCGAATGAGCAGCTTGCCTGGTTTTTAAAGTTCCTCCCCAAACACCATTAACTCACGGTAAATAAAGCAGAAGTGTCTCCGCGTCGAAATGTGAAGCAGTGTCCGGAGGCGGCAGGCATGCTCAGGCGATCACAGATCGGATCCTGACGCTGCTATATTCCCAGATGTCAACACCCGGGGATAAACATTGACATGCCTTCAGTGTCCTAGGGAGCAGCGAAATACGAGTCGCCTGTATCACTGGGAAAAATAAAAATCTGCGCCATGTCAATGTCACCCAAGGAAGAGTGAAGCCATATTGTTTTTGTATATCTCATTACGAAAGTAATTATCAATTTAAATAGACACGGCATCCTCTGTCACCATTTACATCAAACGGCACCAGAAAAAGATAGGAAAAGTGGACATTTATCTACATGACAAAAAAATTTAATTTTTAAATGTGATCCGGGAGATGGGGGGGGGGGGGCTCGGCTATCAGCAGATGCTGTATAAAACATGTCAGGGACGTTGCAGGATGAGAGTGGCGTCTCCCTGGCGATAAAGAGCAGGGGGTCCAATGTCCCCAGTGTTTCTTCGTGTGAAGCTGGATCTGTCCGTTTCCCAGCACAACTGGGCCTATAAACCAGCGTGTCTGTCATTATCTCTAGCACTCTGCCGGTCAGGCCTTCGTGCCTGTGATCATAAGGTCGCTGGTTCGAACCCCATAATTAGCGATGGTCCCGAGACCCTTAACCCCCCCGGAAATGCTCCAGGGAATGCCAGATAAATGGCTGGTCCTGCTCTGACCCCAAGCTTCACTCTCATCTCTATATGTGTGTCTCACAGGAGAGCATGATAGGATATGAGAAGCACATCCCAATGTACTTGTGTGAATAGCAAATAAAGCACCCCCCCCCCCCCATTTCCTGAGATAGGAGCCTTTCTTGCTTGATTTTTTTCAGGAACACAGATTAATGTGCCAGTTTCTAGTGCGCCATATCATCCCTCAGACTGGTCTTAATAGTCCTGCCAATAGGAGCTGTCAGCTGGGCTGTGGTCCTCCTGGGATGTGAGATGCCCAGGGCCTGGATCGAAGCAGGTGGCCAAAGTGACAGCGGTGACATGCACCCCTATACCCCGTACGCCATCCATTCCCGGGGGGGCAAGCTCCAAGGTATTCGTTTTATGAACACGCGGCAGAAGGCTCGGGCAGCCTGCATCAGAGAGGATTCCTGGAAGCTGCAGAGGCCTCCTGGTCTGCAGAACAGCTACCCGGGCCTCACTCTGTTCTGGCGTAAAGCTGGTTCTACAGTGCGGAGGCGCTGTAAAGGGAAGATGAGGGGCCCCAAAAACATAATTGGATTAGTCCTAGTTGGGGGCCCAATTTGGTGTGCTTTGCCTGGGGCACTAAATCTGTAGCCCCCTGTCACTCTGTCACCCCTTTGGTTCATTAGGTAGAATAGACAGAGGACCGCCTTCACCTGAGTGCGGTGAAGCGCCTTACTGAGCCACAACTATGGCACGCACCCATTTACATTTTCTAACAATAATAGCGTGTTGAGCACAAAAGCGTTTTCCACATGCCTGTGCTTTGACCAGTCACACGGTGTAGTGTCTGAGGTAGGCTTGAATACACCATGGTAATAGCCCCCTATGTATGATTTTTACAAACACTGAGAGAGAGCACTGTGACCTCTACCGTACCTGTACCGTGACCTATACCATGACCTTCACCGTGACCCTCACTATGACTTGTACCGTACCTGTACTGTGACCTGTACTGTACCTGTACTGTGACCTGCACTGTGACCTGTACCATGACCTTCACCGCAACCCTCACTGTGACCTGCACCATACCTGCAGTGACCTTCACTGTCACCCGTACAGTGACTTTCACAGTGACTAGTACCATATCTTACCGTGACCTTCACTGTGACATTCACAATACCTGCACCATGACCTGTACCGTGACTTTCACCGTGACCTGTACCGTGAACTTCAATGTGACCTGCACTGTGACCCGCACCGTGACTTTTACAGTGTCCTACAGTAGCATGGGGGGCGACTGCTTACAGAAAAGTCCCCTGATGTGGGTACCGCTGGCCATTTCCTTAGCATAAATCGACAGCACTGTGCGTAGAGTCCACTGGGAGGCACTAGGTGAAGTTGGGGGGTGTCTCCCGCTCTCGGTCAGGGGGACCTGCACCGTAAGCAGCTGGGCACCAATGGCAGCCAAATGGCCTCAAGAGGCAAGGGAGGGCTGCCCCAGAGCTCAGCAACCAGGCGATGCGCCCCCTGTGGGCCATCGCCGTGTGGTTCAATCAGAAACAGCCTGTGAGGATGTGCTCTTTTGCTGCGGGTAGTGGTGGGGCCGAGATTTTGGGCTGGCAGGTGGATTCTGGGACCCAGCCCTCCTCGCACACAGCGCCGTTAGTCGCATCGCTGCCGGCTGACAGACTGCAGGCCTCGTATGCAAATGGCTCGTTTCCGATTTGCACTGTCATCTGGATGCTCAGGAAAACGTGATTCTCTGGGCCTGGGAGGAGGACCAATCACCTGACAGGCCATTTGACTCCCTGCGTTTATACCTGCAGATGGCTTTCTCTTCCCGCTCTTGGATTCGCTCTTACGTATTCCTCTGCTTTTCACGCTTAATTCCCACCTCCGGAAATTCATCAAGATGCAGCCCCGGCGCTGGCAGCTTGGGGGCTTATGGAGGTTATGGCGGTTCATGCTGTTAAAATGATGAAGGCCAGTGAGGAGGTAAATAACCGAACGAACGGAAACAGCTCTTTGGGGCCCTAAAGGCGAAGGAGCCAGTCCACGCTATTAACTCCTGCTTCGTTTGCTCATTTTTGATTATTTTTGTAATTATGCACATTAATACATCAAATCTCTTTGTGTTGTGCATTCAGCTGATGAGAGTAATTACAGGATTCACATCACATTCAGTTGCATCATTCAGGCCTTTGTTTTGGAGATAACCATGAATAAATGAAGCGAACGTCGTCCCCCCCCCACCTTACCCCACCCCACGCTCATTGTTTTGTATTTTGGAGAATCCTCAAAACATTCATCCCTGGCCTGACTAAAAATATATGTTCTCATTATTGTATCTGTATAAAAAATAAATTATGATATCCAGCACTGAAGTTATTATGAGTAAGAAATGACAGGAAGAGCAAAGCCAGACTAAGTTTCACATGGGATCCATGTCTCTTCAGGCGAAATGGACAGACCTAAACCACAGGACCCATTATTTCACAAACAGAAGTAAATCAAGATTTGAATTAATAAGTGAATAAATTTTACTTTTAGAAATAATTCACCATGTGCTCTTTAATTTAATGAAGAGTTTAATGAACTGTTGTCAAGTAATTATTCCAAGATTTAATTATTGCATAAAAAACATTTATTAATTTGTAATTATATTTTCATTTACTATAAATGATTTATCATTGCAAATTATATTTGTATTGGTATTTTCCTTTTTTTGTAAGTTCATATATTATGTCAGAAATTAACGATTCAACATTCAGTAATGTTGCATGTAACGTTGTTTTGGAAAATCATGTGACCAGGTAGCATAATGTAAACGCAGTAGCAGGTGCTATTTCATTTGAAATTTGTAAATGGCTGACATGTTTATTGTAAAACGTCCCTGAAACTCTGCACGACAAGCAAGAGAGTACAACAAAAGGCAGCTAGCTAGGAGAACTTCAGCTTCCAGGTGGCAATTAGTCCAAAGGCCACAGAGTCGTGGATTCTCTCTCTGATCAAAACACTAGTCACGTTATTCACTGGTGACATTTTGTGTCTGAGTTACAGCGTCAGTAATCAATGGTTAGCTGGAACAGAGCAGTGAAACACTCGACCACAAGCCCTTGGCCTTTTCACCCCCGCCCCCCCCAGTCAGAAAGCAGCAGCATCATCTTCCCCCAGTCACCCATCATGTCCATCAGTTTGGTAGGGGGCTGCGACCCCAAACCCACATGGTCCCTATCATGCATGCTAATGGGGCTACACCACCCTGTCTTAGGCATTATGTAACCATGGTGATGGTCTCACAAATTTCCAAAAGTATATCAGAGAAAAGGAGCTTATTTACTAGCTGATTTCGGTGGGTAGTGGGCAGACGGGCTCATTAAGGCGTTGGCCTCCGAATCCAGGACATATTCACCTTTCCAGCAACATCCCTGCTCAGCTCCAGTTCAAAACTTATTAACTCCGTGCGACACATTTAAATAGCTAATGAAACAAGTGGCTGGTGTCCTCGCATGACTTTGGAGAGACTGAAATGCAGTTAAATAGAGAACTATTGTTATGTTTTTATTTGTTATCTCCGCTAATATGAGTTGCCAATTATAATTAAGGAATTAATTGCGTGATATTTTTATGATAAATAATGGATGATTACAGTATATCTGTTTCACTCAGGGAAAAGCATCCTCAGCCGAAGTATAAACATTCCTGACGCGATGCTGTCATTCCCAAGGCAGAGTGTTTGCAGGGTGTCCGCTCTCTTCAGAGATGCCTTCACTCTCACCTTCGCTAAGGCTGCATTGGGTCATTTAACCTTTCGACTAATTGTTAATTCCGTTTAGAAACCCTTCGTCCCTTGGACGGGGAGCCGAAGTTCAGATTCGATGGCTTCTTCCTCGACGAACCTTCCTTAGCAAGACGCCCTAAAGTTTCATTCTCCATCTGACTGTGCCTCATATTTTTCTTCTCATGCAGAACAAGACATAAAGCACTGAGCCCCACACGCTAACAGCTTTAACAGTTTTTAGTCATTATACCAATTAAAACAAATTATGATAGGAACTGCAGCTTTGTGTTTGTGTGCCATTTTTTATAGAAAGTAAAACCTTATGAAGGCCAAACTCACACATTTTAAATTCACCGAAACATTTTATATCGAAAATAAATGCAGCAACTGGAGGTAAATTCTTGCTGAGTGTAAATCACTGCGCTCAAATCACTGCGCTCAAATCACTTCAACCAAAATCACATGAAAAAGGAGGTAAATTGATTGCAGGACAATATCGAACGAGCTTTAATCTTTCACAGCCAGTGCTTAAGCCCTTGGACGAGTCCCATTGTGCATTAGTACAGGGAATGTACAATGGGAAGGTCACTGCAAGGCTAATCTACGAGCCATACAGTGAGGATTTCTGAAAGCAGTGCGCTACCTCTGAGCTGCGCATTTACATATTTCTTCTTCAATGATATTGCATATCTGACAACAGAACACTGCATTTCGCAGTACATCGCTTACGTAACAACTCTGTCTTCCAGACTGGCTTCTATTCCATGCCATGGACGCTCATTCGCTAAAATTTCATGGGAACCAAAGACTCTTACACATAGCACCTTCTACAGGAGATCTGTGCCCATTACTTGTCAAGGTCTTATAAGGACGAAAACAAGAACTCAGGGGCCAGTGAAGGAGCTTATTTATCATGGGGAACTTGTTCATTTCATATAAAAACAGAACAATTGCAGCCATATCAAAGACACCAGCCCTGGCTTTAGGACGAACACTGCGGCCTTACACACTGGCGTGTGAGGAACCTCGTTTAAATTCATGCAATCGTCCAGCCCTGAAATCTTTCATTTGCCATCCTCTGGTTCATGGATCAGCTGCTCAACACAAGTTTGTCGCGTCCCTGGAAATGTCTGCCCAACACGACGGGAAAATGCTGCGTGCCTCACAGCCAGGAAGCAGCAGTCCATTGGGGACACCCTCCCCCCAGTAGTTAAATTTTACACTCAAGGCGAACAGCGCCCCCAGGCAGCTCATTGAAGGAACGTCACCCCCCAAATCAATATTTCACCCCTGTTGACATGCGTCCCACAGCGAAACCCACTGGAGGAGTGGTTAGTCAGGATAAACTTGTTTATATTCTGATGATCCGAAACAAGTTGGAGCTAAAATCCATATACAGCCTGTTGTTCTACACAGCGCTGTCAGGTCCAGGGACTCCAGAGCCTCTGCGTTATCATGGTGAGGCTGTGAAGTGTGCACCCCCCTCCCGCTGCTAACCTGAGGGGCCCTCATCTGGAACACTGGCAGCAGATGAATCAAGCATTTGGATAGGCAGCGAACGGTCCAGGTCCGAGTCGTCTAGACAACGGAACAGGCACAGAACCAAACAGCACCGGCGGCTGATGAATATTTTTAGCTGTTTTTCGCGTTTCCAAAAAAAAAAAAACAAAAATGTACAAACCGACAATCTAGATTTCAGCCCTTGGATTGGTGAACTCTCAAATTTTTTAGGCACTTAAAAATTACCTGTCTGTCAAAATCTGAAAATTGCTACAGAAAGATTTTTTTTTAAGTTACGGAATTTGAGGCAATTTAGCTAAAAGGACAGCATGAAAAAAGGAAGTCAGATTCCTCCACACATGAATAAAGTTGTTGCCGAGGAATCTTTAATCCTGTTTCCATGGTTACACCAGCTACTGTATCACTCGAAACTATGCAACGCTTGATGACTAAAATACCAGGAATATTAACAACACAGCAGATGGAGGAGGAAAAAAAATCAAATAAATATATTCCCCCTCACTGCGGAGCCTTTTTTTGAGAATTTTTCTTGTATATTAAGAAACAAGATCTCAAAACAGATTCATCTAATAAGTAAGATTCCCGTTCATGGAAGATACCCCAAGACAGGGCGTTTGGAAAAAAGCGAGAGAATAAATAATGTGAATCGATTTCACAGGTGGCGGCAGTGGCTTTGAATGAAGGCCAGGCCCGCCCTCCTGCACATGTTCGCTCTAAGTACCCCGCTATGGCATGGCCGCCCTCCTGCGCATGCTCGGTCTGAGTACCCCGCTACGGCATGGCCGCCCTCCTGCGCATGCTCGCTCTGGGTGCCCGGCTACGCCATAGCCGCCCTCCTGCGCATGCTCGATCTGGGTGCGCGGCGACGGCGTAGACACC